>VZTR01012493.1:0-23655 GCA_013400775.1 Chaetops frenatus | reverse complement strand
TCAGCCTGGAGAAGAGCAGACTGAGGGGAGACCTCACTGCAGTTACAAATTCCTCATGAGGGGAAGAGGAGGGACAGACACTGATCTCTTCTCTCTGGTGACAGTGACAGGACCCAGGGAATGGCCTGGAGTTGTGTCAGGGGAGGTTTAGGTTGGGTATTAGAGAAAGGTTCTTCCCCCAGAGGGTGTCTGGGCACTGAAGAGGCTCCCCAGGGCAGTGGTCACAGCAGCAGCCTGACAGAGCTCAAGGAGTGTTTGGACAATGCTCTCAGGCACAGGGTGTGACTCTGGGGGATGGTGCTGTGCAGGGCCAGCAGCTGGACTCAGTGATCCTTGTGGGTCCCTTCCAACTCAGGATTTCTGTGATTCTGTAATTCTGTGAATCCATCGCCTCACAGAATCACAGGATGGGTCAGGTTGGGAGGGACCACAGTGCATTACCTGGTTCAACCTGTGCCATCAGCTGCCTCCAGAAACAAGTCCTGTAAATATAACCAGTACAAGTATTTGTGTATGTATGGGCATAGGTAGGGGAGGGAGGGCTGTGGGAGTGGGTCGAGAAGAGACAAAGTATTGCTTTGGAAGAAAAATAAACATGCAAAGTCATACTCTGGTTTCTTCCTGATTAATTAGTTGTGTCCCTAAAACTGAGGCCAGAAGGAGGCTGTAATAAATGAAGCATCCAAATGTTCAGCTTCTTATGAGGTATAGATGATCCCTTTAGGAGGACACAAACACTTTGATTTTATAAGGAACCTCCTCACTATTAAAAGATTTATACCTGGATCCATTTCCAAATCAATTTTTTCCTTGAGGCTTTCACTAAGTCTCTTGTGGAGATTACAGAATTTGAGTTAGATGCCAATGCATTTTCATTCTGTATACAGAAACATTTCACTTTTTTAGTGTTTTTAATAGGATCATGTAAGATGAGGCTTGGGGTTGTTGGTTTGATGGTTTGGTTTCTTTTAAACCTCAGTAGAAGAAACATCTTCAGTCCTTTGTATTCAAAACCCTACTGTGTATAAAGTAACTATACAATTGACTCTGTAACTGATATTGATGCAAAGCATCATCACTCTAACTGCTGAACTTTCAGGGCATGGAAACGAGCTGTACAATATCTAATTGGCCAGACATACATGGATTGAGGGAAAATAAACTAATTTTTAATTGTTTTAATGCAGTGGTTTAGTTCCTGTCAGAGAACACTCTGTCCCACCAACATTAATTTTGCTGATTGAATCAAATGCCTAGAAAGAAACCATTCAGCCCAGGGAGAAACAATGCAGCAATTAGCAACACTCAGGTAGCAGTGACAGGATCTGCCCCACAAAGCTCAGGTCAAACCCAGTTCTAGTGGGGTGGCCAAAGGACTGCTCACTGTCCTAGGACTGCAGCCCCTTTTGCCACAAACATTGTGGTGAGCTTCCCCCCAGGCTGAAATCCTTTGGGATAATCTTGTTGCCCAGAAAAGCTGTGAATTCCCCATCCCTGGAAGTGTTTGAGACCAGGCTTGATGGGGCTCTGAGTAGCCTGGTATAGTGGGAGGTGTCCCTGCCTATGTCAGGGGCTTGGACCTTGATGGTTTTTAATGTCCCTCCAACCCAAACCATTCTGTGACTCTGTGGCAGGAGTCACACACTTGATCCATACTATAAACTCAGACATATTAAAAAACTTAGGGTTGTGTTCAGCCTGGCAGCTGTACAAACTGCACAGTTGGCACAGCCACAAAATGGACTTTGTGGGCAGGTATTTAACAATATAAAATATACCCCTGATTTCACATTTAGAATCTGAAACAGGTTTGTCTCCTGGTGCTGGCCAGAGCTAAAAGAAATCTCATTGACAAATGCAGGGTCCAGTAGGGAGGGTTTAGCAGGAAAGCCATCCTTGGAGGGAAAGCCTGTATTTAGGGAATTGCTAAACCAGGGACAAGTTCCTGAACTGGTTTAGCCCTTACTCACCTCAGTGATGACTCTGGACCTACGTTTCTGGAATCAGCTGATGTTTGATCGTTGTCTCCCAATCTTACCATCAACAAAACAACCCAGCAGCTCGAAATCCTCATGAGTCTTGTTAATTGTAGTGGCATCATCACCTCCTATCACTGGAGCTTAAAGATGTGCAAACAAATAGGTCATTCCCCACCATCTCCCTGGAATCAAGGCAGGCACCCAGGCGTGAAGCTGAACCTTGGCCTCATGTCCATCCGGCTTCCAGCAGCTAAGGGGAGCTGACCCTTCTGAAAACAGACAAGTTTGTGGGTTTCTATACTTTATAGGTTGCAAGTAAAAATAATCCCAGCATCTCAGCCCTGGGAAAGTCATCAGGAGGAGCTGGACCACTGCTCTCCTTTCCTTTGTAAATAGATCACAGAAATTCAGAGCTGAGGATTCCCTCTGGTGGGATTAGCCACACTTGAGCTTTGTCCTGCTTATTTTTAACCTGCAGCCTGTGGTTTTTCAGTACCAGAGCTGTGGCTCAGAGTATCTGCTAAGGAATTAGTTAGAAATGGATTTGCTGGGACTTAGGGTGTAACTCCAGAGAGATACAGATAAGTGGAGAGTTGTGGCACGGAGGGTGTAGGTGGAGCAGGAAAAGGATCATCCAGCTTGCTCTTTTTCTGTGCAATCCCCATTTTACTTTCAGCAAACAAATTCTATATTTTGCTTCTGAAATATCCTGCAAACTTTTGTGGTATTGCTATTAGTATGGTTATTTTAGGGGTTTTTTCAGTACTATTAATGCCAAATAAAAATAAAGGAGCACACAAACACTACCTCTTTTCCCCTCGGCTGTGCCGTGGCTTGATATTTCTAAAGACGCTGACATTTCTAAGGTGCTTCACAAACAGGAGATCAGATTTCAGCTTGGCACCGGCTGTGGTCACAACGTCAACATCGGAAGCGCTTCAGTGGGAAGTCCCAAGGGTGGGCAATGAAATTGTAGCTACAGCCTGCCAGCCCCAAAATGATCCTTTCAGGTCCTTCATGGTTTGGATTTCTCCTGGAAAGAGGATGCTGCTGAAGACTGTGGTCATCTTCACCTAAACAGTGTGGTTTTTCCTTTGCTGTGGGATTTGTCTGGCTCTGTACACATCAGGGGCTTATCAGAGCTTACTCATTTTATTCAGTAAATTTTGGCAGAAATGCTTCAGCAGCTCCAGGTCTTAGAGAAAAGCTTGACATGTGATGGGGTTTTGTAGCAGTTCACTGGGCTGCAGCCATACACCTCCCACTGCCTTTCTCCCTCCTGGAGACAGGGCAGCCAAGCACAGCGATCTGGTTTATTAAAAACACAGGTGTCAGTCCTGGGGCTGCCCCACAGTGCTGGGAAAGGTCACGTCCTGCAGACCTGCTCTTCCAGATCATCAGGCTGCACTGCTGGTCACGAGGAGTGCAGCAGACCTGAAGATGGAAGGGCTTCACAAAGGGAAAAGAGCAGATTGGGACAAATTCTGCTCTCAGGGACCCTGCAGGGGATTTTCCTGGTGTTGGAGCACGATACAGGATCCTGCAGAGCTTCTGCCATCCAGGAAGAAGCAGGAGCAAAATGGGGGGTAAGTTCCTTGAAATGCATATGCCAGAGAAGTCTCTGGTCATGGCTTGTCCCCCTCCTGTAAGGAATTGAGTTTGGCTGTTAATTCTTTCATGGGCTCATGGAATTGTTTGGGTTGGAAGAGACCTTAAAAACCATTTCATTCCAACCCTAATTCCTTGCCCTGAAAGAGGCTCTACTGAATACCAGTTAATCCCTGTGTGATAAATAAACTCAAGTCTCCTTCCCTGGAGGCCACATTGGTTTTCAGAGTTTCAGAATTGTGGAGTGCATCTCATCAGGAGTTAAGCTGAAAGCTCATAAAACCCTGGCATCTAAGGGCCAGAACTGCAGCAGTGGGAATTGGCACCTTCTTCCCTTTCACCTCAGCATCCCTGAAATGCTGTGGTTCATGTGTCTCTGCATAATTAGTCATGGAGCAATTATTTTTTTCATCCCTGTGGAGTTTAAGAAAGCCATAATTCTGAAAATCAGAGTCAGAAAACAAGAGAAAGGTAAGGACTGGGAGCGCCCAAAAGCCACAGCCAAGAGGAAGATCTCAACCTGGCTAAATCTAGCACAGCCTACAACAGATCAGGTCTGGTCTGGTGTCTCCAGAAGTCACAAACACGTGGAACAAGCACCTTCACCACAGAAAGCAGCAAATCCAGCTCCTTCCCTTTTGTCCTGTTCCCCCATGGTTGTCATCAGCTATTTCATGGGGAGATTGCTTGGGCCACTGCAGGACCACTGGGCTGGGCAGAGCTCTGTGGTCCTGGAGCAGGAACTGGTGGCTCTTAATAGCCCCTGGTGACAAACTTCTCCTTTTAGCAATCTCCTGGGCTATCCCCTTAGTTCCAGTGGTGTTCACCCACCTCTCCTGGGGACACACATAGGAAAGCACAAAGAGAAGCTCAGTTGCAACTGTTATTTAATTCTGCATCACAGAGCCACAGAAGGCTTTGGGTTGGAAAGAACATTTAAAGGTCCTCTGGTCCAAGCCCCCTGTCATAAGCAGGGACACCTTGCACTAGACCAGGTTTCTCAGACCCCTGTCCTGTATGAATATATGCCAAAGCCTTAAGAAATTCTGAGCTGACAAATTACAGTTTTTTACTCCCTTTTATCGCATGCCATCAGCTCATTTTCAGTGATCAGACAGGTCACCTGCAGTCTGGAAACCCCTGAGCTGGCCACAAACACATCTGTTGGAATTTTTTGTACTAAAATTGCTCTTCTTTTCAGGCACTGTGGGATTGATGAAGAGTAGGAGTTCTCTGGAGTCCACCATTTCTCTGGAGGCTTAACAACTCCAGAATAAAATATGAATATAGGTTTATTCCATGGCAGGATTTGTTTTTCACCTAAAGAAAAAAAAGAACTTTTCTCAAATTTGTTGTTACACTGCAGCCAGCTTTGTCCTCACTAAAGGAACTGACAACCTTTAAAGTACCCAGATTCTTTCTAAAGTGAAGAGTTTTATTTGAGGTTTTTAATTTTGCAGAAATCTTGCTGGCAGAGCAATGTCAGTGTGCAGAGTTTTGCTGGACCAAGTTAATGTTCTACTGAAATCCTTTGCTTTGGGACTAGTTCTTGAATGTCTACAAAATGTATACAAATGTCTAAACTAAATCCACAGGGGCTAATCCTCATTTCACATCCTTGCAGTTAAAGTTGGAGCAGCAGCGTTGAAGGCACTGCAGTGGCAGCACTTGAGACCTTGTGACCTCTGTGAGATCCTTCTGGCTATTAATCCTTAAAAGCACAAAATCAGCCTTCACTATGTATACCTGTTCTTCATTTTTAGCATTATGCAGTACATGTTTTTCATTGGCCAGAGAAGCTGTGGCTGCCCCATCCCTGGAGTTGTTCAAGGACAGGGCTCTGACCAGCTTGGCCCAGTGGAAGGGGTCGCTGCCCATGGCAGGGGTTGGAACAAGATGGTCTTTAAGGTCCCTTCCAACCCAAACCACCCCACGATTCTCTGATTATTCCGTGCATTGTAACAGCCACAAGCACCACTAGATGTCACAACCGCTTCACTGTTTGCTCCCTCCTGAGCAGCCGTAGCTGAAGACGGACTTCTGCAGGTTTAACTGAGGAGCAAAATACAATGGCAACTAAGCAAAACCAAGGTTTAGTCCTCAGGAAGTGCAGGGTGCTTTAGGACACATCTTTCTTGAGAAAAAAAAAATAATGTGTTTCTCAAATCCTCTGGTTTGGGGCACAAAAAGGCTCTGCAGTTTATTCAATATGAAGGAAATTAATGTGTAGGCCCACCCAGACCCTTTGAAACTACAGAAAAAATTTGTGGAGTAGAAGTTTCATGTTGGACACAAACAACCATGCTGAAAGCAGGAAAGCAAAATGATCACAGGATATTATTTTTGCCTTTATTCTGATAATTTCAGTGGTGGAAGTGACTTTCCTTAGTTATAGCATATGGCATTTGTTTTGTCACTGTGGTTATTGATGCTTGATGGTCCTGGAACACATGAGCACCCACACACCTCCTCCTACTGAAATATGAAGAAATAGCAGTAACATCAACTGAACTTAATTAGGCCAAACTCGAGGTGTTTTCTGTTGAAGGAGCTAATTTTAGATGCCAAACTGCCACAGAGGCTGGCTGTATCTCTGCCCTATTTTAGCAGCTCGTGGAAGAGAGGCAAATGATTGGAAGGTGAAGGAGTGAGCACAGTTGCTTCAGCCCATGTGAAGGTCAGGGAAGAATATTCTTCCTCTGTTCCCAAGGCAATCTGATTTCTGTCTCTGCTGGTGTCATCCACAGGAACCTGTTCATCCTTAGGACTTGGCACTGAGGTTGCTATACAAAAGAAAAATACACCATTTTCGGAGGGAGGTTCAAACTAATTATCTCCCATGGGCTTTTAGAGAGTTTTTCTCCCTCCCCTAAACACACTGTAGTCAGTGCACCAGCCTGTGTCATCATTATGTGCATGAAAATAATAGCAAAGCTGAAGATAATTAATTCATTTATTCACTCTCTCATGACCAGTAATTGCTCTTGTGGATTGCTTTTTCACTCCAGTGACAACAATTATTGCAAACAAAACTAAAACTGAATTCCTGTGAAATTGCTGTTAAAGCATTCCCTGGAAAAAAAAACCACAAAAACAAACAAACAAACAAATAAAAGAGTATAAAGAAAAATAAAGCAAAAGTGATTGGCAGAACAACAGCACCCTACAAGAAGCAGTGAACACCTTGATGGAGGTGTTCTCACTGTGCTGAATTGGGAAACAACTTCTTTGTAAGGGGAAGAGAAACAGCAGACACTGATCTCTGCTCTGTGCCTGGGGATAGGACCTGAGGGAATGGCCTGGAGTTGTGTCAGGGGAGGTTTAGGTTGGATATTAGAGGAAGGTTCTTCCCCCAGAGGGTGTCTGGGCACTGAAGAGGCTCCCCAGGGCAGTGGTCACAGCAGCAGCCTGACAGAGCTCAAGGAGTGTTTGGACAATGCTCTCAGGCACAGGGTGTGACTCTGGGGGATGGTGCTGTGCAGGGCCAGCCGCTGGACTCAGTGATCCTTGTGGGTCCCTTCCAGCTCAGGATTTCTGTGATTCTGCAAAGAACCTGATTTAATTTCATTCCTAAAATGCACATGAAATGGGCAAGTCCAGGAATTTCAGCTGAATTAATTTATACCCCAACTGTCCTTTTCTGAAGGCATTTAAAGGGAAAACAGATTCAAAATCCCACAGAAAATAAATGGCACTTTTACCTTGAGAAAGCTTTGTATCAGACCCATAGTGGGTACCAGAGGAAACCCACTGGAGGTGCTCCCACCTCTCTGGGAGATGTCCCATCACAGGGCATTGGAAGCACAGGCAGACACTGCTTTTCCTGAGCAAGGGGCATTTTTCAGCTCAGTGGGGTTTCTGCTTGGTTACACCACTTCAGTGGCTACCACAGAGGAGTGTTAGCTGACTGCTCTCACACTCCACTGAAACACCCAGGGACATTTACCCTCAAACTGAAATATTTGCAATGTTTAAATCCACTGGGATTATTCACAAGTTTAGAATGAGACAAGCCCAGGTCCTGTAGGAGACCACAGCAAAGCACCACTCATCATACACCTGTGTGTGACAAAATATGATTTTGATTGGATTTACTTCTGCAATACAAGAAATATTTGAAAGCTGAGTTTTTAACTGGCTGATTCTGGCTGTGCTTCCTCCACATTGGGGTGGACTGTAGAGGAGGAGGTGGACCACAGACCAGGGGGTGGACCATGGGTTAGGACCCACATCTCTCCACTGTAACAGGAACCCAGAGTGGCACAAAAGTGTCTGAACTGCCTCAAGCTTGGGCAGAGGGTTCCCAGCCTGTCTGCATTCACCTCATTTGCATGACTTGCCTGTCACAAGATTATTTATTACAGTGGCTTTAGTCAAATTCCTCTTCTGCACTTCAAAGCAATGCTTTGTCCATCTGACTTCAGATGCAGCCTAAAACCAACTGAGGCCAATGAGTCTGCTCAGGCTGACAGGCTTTGCTAAATGAGCATCTCTGTTGGACTCAGTGGTGCTTTCTTTTGAGATAACACCAAATCACAGCTCACCCAAGCCTGATGCTGACTGCCTTCATGACTGGAGGGAAGAGAAACTGGGCCTATAATTGGCCAGGAAGAAAAGGGAAAGGAGCATTATTTTTTTACCCCTCCTATCCTCACTATGTAGCTGAGCTTTTTCTAAATCAATCTAACAAGTCCTAGATGAAAGCATTAATCATAGCTATGGATATAGCTCCTCCTCTGCCCCATGTCAGCCTGGGAAGGACCCTGTGAGACCCAGGGAGGCGTCCTCCCTTTGGTGAACTTCCCAAGCTGTGCCAATTGGACTAGCCCACCCTCAGGGCTTGAGGCTGTATCAGAGATGCCCCAGGGGATCATCCTCAAGACACCAAATGTTGCTTGTGTGTTTTGCCTCAGCTGCTTGGAGTGCCCTCCCCAGGCATTGCATATGTTTTTCTGGAGCGGCCTTGCCTGTTTCCAGAAAAGCAGGGTGGTTTCAAACCATCTGTTCATCGCCAGGGGTGGCAACTACTATTGCCAGGTGAAAACTGAGAGCCTGCATCTCTTTTCTCTTCTTGGAACAGCATTGAAAAAAAACGGCCCCATGGCTGGTCAGGTTTGGTCACGACCCAAAAATTCTCTTTAGCAACTGGCTGCTGGCACCTGAGTGAAATCAGAGCTTTGTGGGTGATGAAGGCAATGACAGGGTTGATACTGGATTTAAGGGGTGACTGGCTGTCTGGCAAGCAGCCCCATCCCCAGCACAGCCACTTGCACCATCCCTCTGATGGGGAGGTAAACAACACAAATTTGAGTGTGTTGGCTTTTTCTCACTCTCCAAAAATCACCTGTTGTGTTTCTGCTGTGGCCTGGCTGGTTCCCAGAAAGCATCCCCTGCTCCCACACAGGTTCCATGGAATTTTTCAGCACATGAATCTCTGTATCCTCCCCCCACTCACACCTCGGCATAGAACAAGCCCAGTGAATGTGTCACATGAGGGATCTTTCTGTGAAACACCTTGATTTTTAAGACTGTATTTCACTCAATCTTTCAAAACATCTTTCCTCTCCATCTGTGAATCCATCTGCAGCTGACAATGATTTCTGGTTCCTCAGCTCCACCTGCCTCACTGGAGCTGTTCCTGCTTGGTGTGGAGGTGAGGATCCCTTACCGTGGGTTGTCACCCTCTGATCGGTGGAAGCCTTGTACTGGATCACATTTTCCAAGCAAGTAAGCAACAGCTTGGGCCAACATGAAGTACTCTGTATACTTGAGTATATCTGAGAAAATCTCTCTGCATCCTATACTGAATATTCTGAATTCAGGAAAATTTTGTAGGCGTCCTTCCCATTTCTATGCATCCCTCCTAGAACTGCATTTTCTGCTCTAAGCAATGCAACAGTTTGCTAAAGTGTTATTACAGTTCTCTGGTGTTGAGACTTGTGGGCAGGAGGGGATGTGTGTTGCCTTTGTCAGGGGTGGGTACTCCCAGGAGGTGAGGGGTTCTGCCTAGAACAGACAGGGTGAATCCATTTGGCTCTTTCCATGGGGCTCCAGGTTGTTCAAGCTCGTCTAGCTTTTGAGTGAGAAGTTATGTGAGATAAATCCTATTTCTGATGTAGGAAAACTAGGAATAAGTTGTTCCTGGTCCTGCTCTATCCATCTCTTTGATTAACAAAATGGGTGCAGAGATGGATCAATAGACAAATAAACGAATTATAGCAGACAGTATTTGTCTGTGCTTGGCCAGCCATCTGGCTAAATAGCAATATTGATCCTGTAAATAATGACATCCCCAAAATACCTCACTTATTCCTCAAGCAGTAGATACAGGCCTTAGGGCACAAATTTCTCCACTGATTTTTTCTTGGGGAAGACAGCCATCCACCACAGAGTAACAGCAACATGTGGATTCTCTCTCACACATTGGTTTTATTTATTAATTTCTCTTAAATTAGTCAAATGAAGACTAGAAAGGCATCAGGCTTCCTTCCCATCCCATTTACTGAATATTCAGTGTGGAACTCTGAGTATTATTTAATTGAGAAATGTTTGAGTTTTCTAAGCATTCATTGACCAAACAAAGCTTATTTTTCCCTTCATAATCAAAATGTTCCCAACCTGGATGACTGAAATAACCTCCAAGAGCTCACATTAAGCACTAAGTGCCTGCACCACTTCTAGGCAGCCAAGTGTAAGAGCTGAGTTAAACCACAGAGCACCTGTAGAAATGATCCCCCGTACGAGATGCTCCCATCAAGGCTGGGAGAGAAATAAAGGCCCAAGGCCAAGGTCAGTCCTGATCCAGAGGGATCCAGAAGTCCAGAGTGAGGGTCTGTGTGGGAGGGGTGGGATCAGGGCAGCCAGGGGCTCAGAGGGGAAAGCAGGAGCTGCCCTGTGCTGGGCACAGCCAGTTCCAGATGATTCTGGGTGTGCCGGGGTGTCCCTTTGTGACAGAGGTTCTTTCTTACACAGGGGCCACGCCATGCCCAGAGGCCACTGTGACCTCTGGGGGCTTTTTGGGGCACAGAGGCCTGGGGTGCCACTGCCCAAGAGCAGCTCTCTCAGGAGGCAGCAGCTGCCTGAGAACGTCTGCAGCAGAGCATGACAGAGATGCCCAAGGGGAAGAAGGTGAATCCCAAATCCTTGCCCGCCCAGGGGCTGCTGAGCCTGAAGAGACAAAGAATGAGCAATGGGGCAGGAAAGAGAGGCTGGTGATGGGACAAGGCCAGGCTTGAGCTGTGCCAAGACAGCCCACTCCACCCCATGCCTCCTCTGTCCCACAGATGGACTTCAAGTAGCCGCAGGTGGACCACAAGCAGCCACAGAACAAGAAGCATTGCCCAAATGCTCCTCCCGAGGCAGCAGAGGCAGCAAAGGCAGCAGCCTCGGGCGAGCAGGTGCCCTCAGCAGGGGCACAGAGCCCTGTCCCTGCCCTGCAGAGCCCCTGCTCTGCCCCCGGCCCCTCAGCTGCCCAGGGGCCAGCCCAGACCCTCAGCAGGCAGCGGGCAGTGCTGGCTGCACCAGAGCCCGGGGAGGGGGCCAGGGCCCAGGAGGAGGAAAAGAGGGAAGTCTGCCGTCCCTTGGAGCCGTGCCGAGGGGAAGACCACATGGAACAAGAGCTTTCCCAAGGGGAAGTCAACAGCCCGAAGCTGTCCCAGGGGGAAAACAACAGCGACAAAACATCGCTGCATGAAAACTGGAGACGCATCACAATCCGGACAATCTGGGTCAACCCCAGGTACCCGGAGCTCCTTCAGGACCCCCTCCAGGAGGAGGCAAAGGCAGCAACTCCTTCTGCCTCGGACGAGCAGGTGCCAGCAGCAGGAGCTGAGAGCCCTGGGCCAGACAGCCCCTGCTGCTCTCCCTGTTCCTCACGGGCCCAGCTGGCAGCGCAGAGCCTCAGTGCTGTGCAGCGTGTCCACAGGCCGCCCTCCAGCCCCAGGCGGGCCCTGCAGGCTCTGTGCACCCTGCTCTGGTGCTCCTGCATGGAGCTGCAGCTGGACAAGTAGTGCCTGCTGCCAGGCTCCAGTCCAAATCAATTCACTTGGGACAGTTCTGTTGTCAATACATATTTTTATATTTGCAAAGGGCTCTGGAGAGTCATCACTGTCCCTCATTACTGCATAGAGACTCAAAGCAACCAACGCCTTTCCTGCAGGAGGACACGCCAATAAAAGAGGCTGATTTTCCAGCAGTGCTCAGTAGTCCACCCCGGGGGCCAGACAGGTTTCAGCAGCACCAGAGATTTGAAAATCAATGGTTTCATGTTGCTGTGGCCAAGAGGGCCACCAATTGCCACTTCATCCATGAGAGCCTCCCAGGGAACAAGCAGCAAACCACAGAGGGCCTCTCTCCACATCAGCTTCCCAAGGCCCTCTGCCAGGAAGTTGTCATCCAGGTGTCTTGGGAATCTCCTGGACCTGTCTTTTCCAGCTGTGGACTGTTCCCAGTTAACATCTGGCCAGTGGAATTGCCCCACAAGGACAAGGATGGTTGGGTTGAGGGTGTCCTGAGGATCCTTAAAAAATAACTTGAATGTGCCATGTCCTGGCTGGGTCTCACAATGCCAGTGAACAATATCGTGTGATTGGTGTCCAGAATTCTGGGCACTTGAGGTGAAGAAATGTCCCTTCGAGATAAAGAAAAGGAGCTTGGATGAAATAGTCTCTGCTGGCCTGGCATATGGGAGATGTAATCAAATTTACTTTCTGTTCACTGTCTCTAGAACATCCATGATTTTTAAAGTTGAGATGTTAGATTTACTCCAGGGAAAAAAATCCCAACTAAGTAACCAGATGGGTCTTCACAACTCAACACAGGCCAAGCTCAGCTGTGGAGAGGAAACGTGGAACTGTGCCTGTCTGTCTGGGAGCTTAAAAATGTGTCCATCTGATTTTCCAAAAAAAAAAAATATCC
Source organism: Chaetops frenatus (assembly GCA_013400775.1). Lineage (NCBI taxonomy): Eukaryota > Metazoa > Chordata > Aves > Passeriformes > Picathartidae > Chaetops > Chaetops frenatus. The sequence goes on along the minus strand of VZTR01012493.1, from coordinate 11,152 downwards.
TAGCTTTTTTATCTCTTACACAGGACCCAAAACTGATTTAGTTGAAAAACAAAAAAGGCAAGAAACTGCCCAGGCAGGATGGATTAAATGATACTGAACCTCTGAGTAATGTTTTGATGTGATTGTGACTGTCACATGTGGCAAAACCTTGCTGTCACCTCCAGCTCTACAATCCAGTGAGCAGAGATTTTTCTAATGATTCTACAGCTGAGGATGTTCAATCTGCTAAAAGTTTCTTGCTGACTTGCTTTAAAAGTGATGGAAAGATCTTGGGTAGCCCCACTGGTGCTCAGCCAATGGTGCTGGTGAGGCAGAGCATCCCAGGAACTGGAAATGAATCCCATTGGGCATTTGTGGGCATCAGAGATAGGAGTTACAGCAAAGCAGCTTTCAAGGATCAGATGAGGGAGCAAAAATGGCCTTTGGCTGCTGAGGAGCCTCTGGAAGGAGGCTGGAAAAGGCAGTGACAGCCAGGGCTACTTACAGCAGAAAATCTACAGGAAAAACCTAGAGCCCGAGCAAAAACACTCAGTGCAGCCCCAAAGCCCTAGCCAGGGTCAGCACCTGCTGCTTGAGCTCTGAAATAAGGATGAAAGAAACATTTCATAAATGATAAACCACAGCTCACAGCTGACCCACAGAGAAACCTGCAAGCACCCTGGCAAAACAGTGGTGGTCTGTGGCAAAGAGGCTGAGTTTTCCCAAGGTGCTCATGTGCAGCGGGTCATACCCTAAAAACCATCTCAGTAAAGAGAAACTGTGACTCTCTGCTTGCTCCTCAATTAGACAAGATTTTGGTACATTACTTATGAGCTGTTGGATTTAACTCTTCACTGATCTGGTCCAGCCCTCACTAAGCTACATATAAAAGTCAAAGAAAGAATGATAATCTCCACTTCAAAAAATAATACTCATTTAAGAGTTAGAGGAAGGCAGGACTGTCTTTTTTTTCCAGCAATAAATTAAGATAGTAAGAAAAGCATCCCAGTGTACCATCTAGATTTACAGAAGGGTTTTTCAATTTCATTTGTCATTGCCAAATACATTACATTGAGATTAAACTGTACAAGTTATTAAATACTGATTACAAGAAGACAGCATGCTGTGGCAGGCAAATAACTTGCAAGTTACTGAAATTAAGGCTTTGAAAATGTTTTAAGGGAATTAATGTTTAATTAGAGATTTTGATCTATAAGGCATTCTAATAATAGCTTCAGTAAGAGATTACACAAACCTGTGAGACATTTATAAGTAGAAAGGATACTTGATGTAGTATTTTCTTTAATTAATCCTGCACTGGAAGACCACCACAAGGGAATTTAGAGTCTGGTGGAAAATAAAAAAGACCATTCCAGTTAGCAGGCACTTCAGCTTCTGTGGGGGTTTTTTTGCATGATGAAATTCATGTGCATGTATTTTTAACAATACAGCATGAGGTGAACTCTGAATTTAGTGTGATTATGAATATTTCTAACTCAACATCCCCAAGTGAATTTGAAGTGTCAGGAGGTTTACAGATCTGAGGTATTTGGCTTAATAGTCACTTTTTTTTCTTCTGCTGAATTTCATCTTTCTGTTACTGACTTCCAGAAACAACAGAAATCATCAAAGGCATTTTGCTTTCCAGCATGATTGATGGTTTTATCTTACAATCAGACATCCTTGTACAAAGTCTTCTGTCTTCACTCAAGAAGTAGTTTATGTAATTTCCTGTAGTCATACCAAGTGACTGATCCTTTATTGTTTTGCTCACTACATTTACCTTGATGGTCTGATATGATTTTCACAAGGCTAGAAGTGTCATTAAGGAAGTGTAAGAGGTGTTAGTGTTGGTAGGTGTAAAAATATAAACAGAAAAGTCCCATGCTCTGAAAAACCCCCTGCTCTCAGCTCCCAGGGTTATGGAGTTATAGGGCTGATAAAACTCCCATGAAAGTTACTGGAATGGGGAAATGAATAAACTTCACAAGTTTTCAGTACAAAAACCTGGCAGTTTTAGGTCTTCAAGTTCATCTTTAATCTGAAATGCATCACCTTTCTGCTCATGTACTGAGTGAAATAAAGCTGCAGAGACATTTTTGAGGATTCAAAAAGCTTGATAAATTTGAAAAATTAGTTTGAAAATGAGGACATCTTTCCTCTTCCTCTGTTCCTGGTGCAGCTGGACCACAGATAGTGTCATTACATAATTATTTGTTAAATCTATGCAGTTAAAAATGGATCTGACTTTATGTTTAAAAGATATTATTACATATTACAGCCTACTAATATTCCTCACAGCTAATTTTTATCACTGGTTAAGTTATGCTGATTTTCTCATCATCACTTTAGCTGTAATTGTTTGGTTTAATACCCAGAGCACACATCTTCTATGCTGCCTGCTTAATTATTTTCACCTCCTTTTATGCCACATTTCTCAGATCAGTAATTATGTCAGACCATAAATCCCATCCTCCACTGACTATAATAACTTGACAGATAATAATGCTTTTTATATAACATGGAACAAGGTGAGTTGGTTTAACAAAACACATAATTTCTTTCTAGTTTAATTAATTCATCTTCATTATTTAACCTATTAACCACAGGTTAATTAAATTGAATCTGATGCGCTCTCTTACTATATTCATATTGCTTTTTTATTTTTTTTTCTGAATGGGACTGATGTTTCATTACCTCTGTTGCTCATTAATTTTAGTGCTGCTGTTGCTCTTTCTTGAAACAGTTGTTTCCTCCAGGGCCAAGTTAATCCATAATTCAGTGCTGGTAGTAAATCTCTGTGCATTATTCACCACAAACAACCCAAAAGGCAACGTTGGGGGGCTGGATCACATCAGGTAACAGAACCCACTGCAGGAATGCACCCTAAATAGCCCCCACCAGCCTGCCTTGGGGGTACAAGGACACCTCCTTCCACCTGCTTTTGATAGCACTTTTCTCCCAGTGCCATCTTCTAAAAATATATCCCTGCTTTTCTTCCATGTGGGATAGAAGCGGCAGCCCATTTCTAAAAGCTTCTGAAGGCGCTTTTGAAGAGCACCTTGAGAAAGCAAAGGCCACAGTGAAAGCAGCCAAGGTGGTAAAATCAAATTCAACCAGCTCAGGCTCAGGAGCCCTTGGGAGCTGCTTCCACCCAAGGAAGTGACAGGGAGCTGCAGTGCCTGCCCTTAGCTGGAGATCTACCATGGCATGCTCATCTATAGACTCTTACCTCTCCAAAAACACATAATAATGGTGATAGCCTAGAAAAGCAAGAATCAGGGACTAGAAATACCTCTGCTGCCTGTACACTTCCTTCAAACAAGCTTGTGGCAAGGCAGCTGAACATCAGTGTAAGTGGGCAGTGTTGGTGACAGGGCAGAGGCAGGGCACAAAGCCACCCCAGGAGGGGATGGAGCCCCTGCACCACACCTGAATGTGCTGGCAGATGAAGATGAGGGTGGTCATGACAGATGAGGGAGCCTGGCAGCCTCCAATGGAAATGACATGAGCATTCCCAAGAGCCTCTTAAGCCAAACCCCATCCACTGACTCTGCAAATGTGAGCTGGGGGAGTTTGCACGAGGATTCAGACACTAAATGTTCTCCAGGGATTTTAATTCCACACAGACATTTTAATTCCAGCCATGTGGTACAGTGCACACTGTGTCCATAACCCACAGCCCCAGACCCACTCAAAGTCCCACCCCAGCAGGGGAATGCACCCCAGCACCCAGAGCAGCTCAGGAATCAGACCTGCCCATCTTCAGGCTTAGACCTAAGGAGCCCCTGCTAAGCACAAGGCTGAATGAGATCACAGCTGGTCCAGGGCCAGGAAGTAATGGTGCAGTAATGGGTTTATTGGCTTTTTGAGAAGGAGCTGTTTGATTTCAGACAGAGGAGACTCAACAGCAGCACTCGCTCCCGCTAATCTCATTTCCAGCAGCACGCTGAGCAAGGAGGCACTTGGGCCCAAAGCTGTGCTCAATTGCTCTGTTTATCCAGGATTATATCAGGAGCCCAAGAACATCTGAAAACAGCCCCTGGCCAGAGCTGGGGCTTTGCAAATGGCTTCTGCAACACCAGGCTTGCGGGAAAAGAAATCTCAGCGTTTCCAGCAAGCTGCTGGCAGTTTGCTCAGTACAAGAGCTGGATTTAGGTGCACAGGTTTTAAGATGTGCAAATTGAAGACAGTGTCTGTTGAGGAAAGCACTGCAGATAACAAGTGTTGACCAGATCTGGTTGACTTTAAATAATTCATTTACCTTAAGCAAAAAGAAATCAAATGCAGAAGGGTGGATTTGGCCTGGATGAGGGTTTCTTGCCAGGGGGAAGTTAGCAGAAGCTGGTCTGACTGTAATCTGCCCCATTATTCACAAACTATGTTACTTTGAGAACAAAATTACCACCAAGTCTGGTATAACAGCTCTTTATTTCAGTGTCTAAAACACAGAGAGGGCTTGCATTTCGACATCAGAACCATGCAAAGCACCTATACACCAAAAATGAGATATTGAATGAGTGTCTCTCTCCTGCTACATGTGGAAAATTTAGGCAGGAAGACTCTGTTTTCCTGTGCGTTCTGCTCTATCCTTCTACAAATCAACCAGCTGTGAGGGGTGATAATTAACCTTCATTCCAAACCAAATCATTTGCCACTGAACACTATTCCATACTGCCCTAAGCTGCTAAAATATGCTCGTGTAAACTTCATCAAGCACCCAGTTCTGCTCTTGGTCTACAAGGACAAAGTCCCAAACATCTTCAGCTACAGGACAGACTTTAATCAGAGGTACTGAATTGAATGAGAGCAGAGTTTGGCTCAAAGGATGAACGTCTCCTCCACACAGAAGCCCAGAAAAGGCCCCTATTGGTGTGCCAGAGAGGGGGATGTAGAGACCACCCTAGGCTCAGAGAATTGTCATGTGCACAGAGGACAACCAGACATCCTGAACTATTAAAAAACAGTGGTATAGAAAAATAACAGGCATAAAATACTGAACCAAAAAGGTTCCAAATAAGGCATCAGAGGTCCCAACTGGATGTGCTCCTGTTACACACGTCACCCTCTCAGCCAGAATAGTTAGGAACAATGCATTAGGACTGTATTTCTGACCACCATCATTAAGCACTATGAGCAACCAGAAGGGTTCAAGTTCTTTTTGAAAAAAAAAGAAAAATAAAACCCTCCAAACACAAAACCAGGGAGTATTGTTTTTGGTAAGTATTTCTTAGAAAACAAAATAAAAATGTTAAAGCAATTCATTGAAACGACTCCTTAAAAAAAGACGACATTCCTGTAAAGTAAAAATATATATATATAGAAATAGAATCTATTTTTTTGTTTTTCATTTGTTTGGGTTTTTTTTTTTTAAAAAAAGACATTCAGTATCACATCAGCAGATTCTGATGGGCTTTCCCGCAGGCCTCCTGCAACAGCCGCTGCTCCTTAAGGCAAAACGTGGGGTTGGCACCGTCACGAGAGCTGAGTCCCCCGGCAGGGCCCTGTCAGCAGGGCTGCTTCTCCCGCACGCTGACGGAGCCGTCCTCCATCCCAAAATAAACCACCTGGGCCATGTCGATGAACAGCCCCGTCTCCACCACGCCTGCGGGATGAGAGAGGTTGCTGATTACTGCCAGAGCCACCCCTGTGCTCGTCTCCTCCGCTCTGCCTGGGGGTTTGCTCGTTAAAAAGTACCAGGGCCTCCGTCAGAGGTTGGGAGAAGCGTCCAACCTGGATCAGCCACACAGGGAGCTTCTGGGAAGTCTTTTCCATGCAGCCACTCCCAGCAAAAACTCTCCAGGGACTGAGAAACGGCTCCCAAAGCTCCCCTGACATTCACGCTGCCCCAGACACCACTGTTGCACCAACACAATCATGAGAAAAGCATTCTGCCACCCGATGACCCATGGGAGCAAGAGGAAGCTACACACACCCACAGGGCTGCAGATTACTCCCTTTGCCTTTAAACTCATCTGAAAGACTATCCTGTAAGAGATCACCTGGATAAGACTTGTTCAAATGTTAAGACTCGGCAGCTCTGGTGCTGCCTCTGCAATTTGTAGCCCATTGGTAAATGTACTTTTGATTGCATTTAATTATGGGGTGCTCCTAACTTCACAGTGATTGCTGAGACACAGCCAGAGCTCAGGAAGGTGGATAGAAACGGAGGACAAGGGCTACCACATGCACAAGGTGGCCAAAACCCTTCTAGCAGCACTGCATTTAGGCTTTAACAGCCTCACATTTAGGCTCATCCACTTGTGGGTAGGGAAGTTGCTCTTCTTCCCTTAGCAGGTCCATTTCTGAGCAGCAAATGGTGCTGGGACCACATCCACAGGATGTAACAGATCCCATCATTCACCATTCCTTTCTCAACCAAAAAGAAATGCAGGGAAGAAGTTCCTGCTGTGCTGAGCAACCAGGCACTGTCTGCCTTTTGCAGCTCTAATGATAGGGAGATTTGTAGAGCCATGGGCAGCAAATGGATTAGGACATGGAGCTGTGCACCAGGGGCAGCCCAGACCAGCAGTGCTCACCAGAGATCCCTTCCAAGCCCAACAACTCTGTGGTTCTGTGATAAAAACTACTGAGGGAAGCAAAACCACTGACCAGAAACAACTAGAATTACTGGTGACTCTTCACCCAGCCTACACTCACGGCCTTCGGTCGTGTTTCTGCCTGGTCTGGTGTTTCAGTTGTGGAGCCAGAACAATATATGGCTGCTTTGTGAGGGTGCTGGGCTTTGTGCAACAAGATCCCAACCTAATCCTGTGTGTTCTGGCAACACATGAGAGTCAGTGAAGGCAGCTGTGTGAAGCCAGGCCTTCAGGCTTTGCCAAGGTAACCAGAAAGACATCCAGATGCTGCTCCCCTGAAGTTCAGAGACTGCCACTGCCCCTGGGCAGACCTAGATGCTCCAGAGGGAGCTCTGGCCTGGGCAGGTCTCATGCAAGGCAGGAGTCCTTGCAGAGAGGCTGTTTTGTTTGCAAACAGAGCACTCAGCCACTGCTGCTCGAGCCCAGCAAGGGACTGGGTACACTTTATCCTCACAGCAAGGCCAGCAGGTGAGGCTTCCCAATGGGAATGGGATGCAGGGCTGTTAGCAGCTTCTGGAAAATACCATAGGACAGTTCAAACCCTCCCTCCAGAGTCCACTGGTGTTTCCACTAGAAGTCCCTCACTAAATGGGCACAAGGAGAGTAAGGAAGAGGACAGGACTGTTGTACCTAATGGGAAACAGTGTCAACATCAACCAGCATCACTCCAGGTTTTTGCCATCGTATGGAAAAAGCCACGTAGGCAGTTGTACCAATTGAGCTGACTGCTCCCTTGAGCACAAACAAATGCAGGAACCTGCAGGAGGGCAGCAAATACACACAAACACACTTCATCACATCCAGGGGAGAGCTGCCACAGTCAGGGTTACTTATCACACACCAAGCCTCAGCCAGCTTTTGTGGTTTTTAAAAAAATCAGACATCACCTGGTATCATTTTTATAGCCGTGTTCACTTCATGCCACTCGTGAACCTTGTCAAACTTCCAGTCCAGGATGAAGTTCCCATTGTCTGTCACCACAGGGCCCTAGAAGCAAACCCAGTTGTCATGGCCTGAGTCCCATGTCTCCTCATCTCAGCCAGGGGGTGTCACACCCCTCACTGGGACCAGCTGTCCCCACTGTAGTGGTTTAGAGTCATCAATCAATCAAATTGGGACCATCCCCACAATAAAGCTGTCAGTGAAACCATCACGCCCAACTCGAGATCCTCCTTGGCAGCTCAGAGTGCCCTGCAGCCTCTCAGCACCCCCAGAGCAGCAGGTCAGACCCAGGCTGCCAATCCCTCTGCTCCCTGCTCCAGGATATTTCCTTAGGGGTCATAGCCAGAGACACTTTCAATGAGCAGCCTGAACACCCAAATACCCAATTCAGTAACCAAAGTATTATAAGGAGGAATTACATAAGATGCCACCCTTGGGAGTAAAAGCCCAGATTTCCTCAGATGAAGGGCCAGACCTCTGGTCCTCCCTTTGGCCACACACAGGTGCTTCCTCAGGGGAAGCAGGGCTGACAGGGACACTCACTGCTTTGTTAACAGCCATCCGCAGCTCCACGACACCGCCAAATTTTTTGGTCAGGGCCCTGGTGACAGGGACATAAGCCATGGGGATGACCTCGATTGGAACTCCTTTCTTCCACTGCTCCCCAAGGCTGTCAGATTTTTTCCTGAAGGCACAGTTTGAGGTGGGATTAGTGTTGGACATTACACTGCTGACACCACTGACACCACCCCAGGCCCTTTGCAAACCCCTCAGGCACAAGGCTCAGGAGGACACAGGGTCAGTCCCTGTGTGCCCATGTGCAGCAGAGCCAGTTTCATGCACGATGCTCTATCCACTCACAAGCCCTGTTTTGACATGTTTTGGACATGCAGAACAGGAGTTGTTTTTTCCACAGCCCCATGGCTGGAAAATTTATCCCATGCTGACAATTGCTGAGCTCAAAGAGCAGAACTGCCACTTCCCCACAAGCTCTGCTGACTCCTAAGCAGGCCTGCTGAGTTGCAAATTAAGAAAAAAAGATAAATTGAATTGCTGAAGTACTGGGAGCCAGGCTCATTTCCACGCATTCCTGCTCTCCTGTAACCACTGGATGGTCTAACACAGCACCATCTGAAACCCCCCATGGAGGAGAAAGGTATAATGAACAGTAATATCTTCACCTGTAATCAGCAATAACAATGAAGCACTTTGCAAATCCTGCAACTATCTTCTCCTGTGTCAAGCAGCCACTGCAAGGGGAAAAAATAAAAACAAAACCAGAAAACATCAGATTGCTTCTCACTGTGCCTAACGGCCTTGAAGTCCAGTCCCCTCCATTATGTTCTTGCTGGTTTTGGTGCTGGCATTGCCCCACACCTTATCTTCCTTATCCTCACCTCTCACTTTGTGTCCCTTGTCCCCATCACCCTTGGCCAGGAGCCATCTCCCACTGTGGCTGCACACACAGCCCTGCACAGGATCCTCTCCAGCCCACCCAGAGACACCCTCAGCCACACAGAGATGCTCAAAGCCCCCCACACCAGTACTGGGACAGACAGACAGAGGGACAGCAAGGCTCACCCGCCACCTTTGATAAGGTTGAGGTTGGAGTCCACCTCATCTGCTCCATCGATGGCAACATCAAGCTGTGGGAAGACGAGAAAATTGATGTAGAAACCCCTCCTGTGCAGCAGCCAGGCCCTGCTGCTGGTGCAGCTCTGGGGGTGGGGTGTCCCAAGCAGCAGTCACAAATGTCACCAGAGCTGCAACCAGCTTGGTGCCAGCCTGACCAGAGATCAGTGTCTGATGGGCCACCCAAGGATACCCTGAGACCACCCAAGCCCCTCTAACAACCACAGGCATGTGAGAGGAAGAGAAACACAAACCAACTGCTGGCCTGCAAGGCACATCTCTTTAACCTCTGGTGTCTTTTAAGGACCAACATGCAAGATTTTCCCAGGAAAAATCTGTGACAGTTTAGCAATATCCCTGTCTCAAGCTTCACCTTGGAAGAGATGCAAAGTACCTGGAGGCAACACAACCCAGCACCCTGCTTGCCCTCTAAAGGCACAAGAACTAAGACAGAACTTGGGGGAAAAATAAACTAATCCTGTTAAAATCATAGAATCATTAAGGTTAGAAAAGACCTCTAAGATCATTGAGTTCAACCATTCAACAAATCCTGCCAGGTTCCCACTAAACCATGTCCCTAAGCGTTATATCTTCATGTTTTTTCAACACTTCCAGGGATGGTGATTCCACCACTGCCCTAGGCAGCCTCTCCCAGTGCTTAACCAACCTTTCAGTGAAGAAATTTTTCCCAATATCCAATCTAAACCTCCTCTGGCACAACTTGAGGCCACTTCCTGTTGTCCCAACTCAAGTTCTCACTCATGTTCTGCAGTGTTGCTGCCAAAATTCAACCTCAGGGGAGAACAAAGGAGCCTGGGTGCTTTCTGAACGACCAGGTGAGAGTGAGGCCAGCTGAGGTCTCACCTCCATGGTCTCACTTACCTCTGGATTTCGGTCCAAGTCACTCAGTGTTAAACCATTCTGCAGGATCAGCTGCCGGGCCTGTGCACCAAGAAGACAACAAACACCATTTACCAGTAGCAGGAAAGGAAAACAGACTCATGGTGTCATTCCCTGGCTCCAGCAAGGATGGAGCCTCCCTGGGAAAGCTCCACTGCTCCACTCTGAGCTGGTGGAGAGGCTGCAGCAGTAACACAGCAAGGAGAAAATCATGTTTCCAGACCAGAGCAGTTTAATCAAAAGGAAATCCTGCTGCTGATTTGAACTAAAATGCTCAGATGGTGCAACAGGACTCCTGGGTTTGGATCTCTCCATACTAAATAGCAGGAGGCCTCATCAGCTTAGTGGGAATCACTTGTACCTAAGCACTAAAGCAGATATGGAATTTTTAAATCCTATGTTGTTTCAGCTGAGGCATCATTCTCTCTCACACCTATCCAGCCCCTCTTATCTCCTTCAGCTGAAAAATGGTACCAAGAAAATTAAATACTTATACCACAGCAATGTGGAACTAACAAAGAAAATAATTTTCATATTGGAGATAAACTAAAAAATAAACAAACAAAAGCAAAACTCGTGGGAAAATGTGGGAAGCTGCTGAAGCAGCTACTTGGTGGCTCTGATCTGTGTTTCCTGAGGTGGCCATGTGTTTCCCTCTAGTGGCAACACAACACAGGGCACCCAGAGCTGCCCTTGGCCCAATCCCTTGGCTTAAAAGGCAATCAGAATTGTTTAGGGAGGTTTAGTAACATCAAGTCCAACCATTAACCCAGCACTGCTCAGGCCACCACTAAACCATGTCCCCAAGTGCCACATCCACATGGCTTTTACATCCCTCCAGAGACTCCACCACTGCCCTGGGCAGCCTGTTCAGTGCTTGACCACCACTGACTTCAGTGATCAGTGAAGAAATTTTCATTAATATGCAATCTAAATCTCTCCTGGCACAACCTGGGGCCATTTCCTCTTGTGCTGTTATTTGTTACTTGGGAGAAGAAACCAACCCCACCTGGCTGCACCCTCCTGTCAGGGAGCTGTGGAGAACAAGAAGGTCCCCCTGAGAGTCTTCTTCTCCAGGCTGAGGTAACCTCAGCTCCCTC
>VZTR01012490.1:32246-57495 GCA_013400775.1 Chaetops frenatus | reverse complement strand
TGGTTTGTTAGGTTTAAAATAATGCTGTCTTTCTTCAGAACTGTTATGATCCAGGCAGACCCAGATTTGATCATATTCCTTATAGAATCATAGCACGGTTTGGTGTGAAAGGGACCACAAAGATCACCTGGTTCCAACCCCCCTGCCATGGGCAGGGACACCTTCCACCAGACCAGGTGTTAACTTACAGTGAGAGAAAACTCAGAACTACGTTTTAAGAAGCTGAATGGACATTTCTTGGAAAACTTCTTTAAGTATGGCTAAAATACTGATTTATCTTAGGCAGGAGGATTTAAAAGCCCCTCAGGATTCTGCCCAGCCCTATTTTCTGTTCCAGCCANNNNTAGTAATTTTCCATTCCAAACACTTTACTTCCAGTAATCATTGAGCTGAACTACACAGGGTAAAACATTCTAAGGATTTGTGCACAGTGCTTTGATATGGAAGACACAGCTGTAACTGCAAGATTTGCTCAAGCAAAAGAATTGTGACATTAAATTTCAGTATTTCTTTCACCAGGTTATCTAAATCAGATGAGGAGGAGTGAGTTTAGAAATATGTCTGCAACTCAACGGCAAGTTCATCTCCAGTATAGAAAAAGGTGACCTATTTATTCATGTTTTATATCCCAAATAGTCTATATCATGGGTCAAAAAACCAACCAACCAACCCACTAACAAACCAAACAACAACAACAACAACAACAACAACAACAACAACAACAACAAAAAACAAAACAAACAAACAAAAAACAACAACAACAACAACAACAACAACAACAACAACAAAAAACAAACAAAAAAAAAAAAAACCAAAAACAAATATGTTAGTTTACATTTAAGACCAAAATATTAGGTTTCCAAGCTCTACACATTCTGTCCAGTGTTCCAGCCCCTGAAGGAGCTTTGAATGCAGAGAAATTAGACCTTCTAAAGCAGAACAGAAGACTTCCACAATTTAATTTCCTAGGTAGTATCACAATACCTTATTGGTATCGGTGCTGTATAATGATTTCATTATATTTTAATTTCAAAAGATGGACTTATTTTCTAGAAACTTGAGGTATCTAGAATATCACATGCAGCTGCAAGGCTAGCTCTCCTTTACCCCTAAACCAAACCTATTTTCCTCTGGATTGTCAGTTTCAGTGAAATTTTGTTAAGTATTTTTTGTTTATAATTTCTTTGCTTTCATTATCCTAATACCTTTGGGAAAATAATTTTATCATTGAGAATGAGACACAGGTATTGGACTAAGTAGAGAAAAATCATCAATGAAATGACACAATATGGAATAAAACCATAACTGTAAAGCATTGTAGTGTCTTTGTCTGAAAGATGGGCAGCAGTGGACTTTAAAGCAGTGCTCTTTTGCTAATGTGACGTTATTCTTACTTCATATTTTTCCTTAAAAATAGCAAGAATGAGACCCATAGAAAAAGCAACTAGCTGCAGACTTGTATGTAGCAAGTAATGAGATAAAATTTTACTCTTGATATTTATTACAGAGTCTCTCAAAAGAATTAAACCATGAAACTGAACTGCAGGTCCATGGTGAGCTCCTTGCTGGAGACAGTCTATCATTTTATTTTTTTTTTTAATATTGTTATCATTGAAAATTTCCATATGTCTTATCTGCACAGAATTCTTGAAAGGATGTTTATAGACTTCCTCTGGGATAGGGGACATGTCAGATTGATATTAAATGCCCTGTTGCAAAAGCTCAGTGTTTAAAATATATTGAAGCAGGTGGCAGAGCTCTTACTGCACCAAAGAGACAACGTGGTATTTTGCTTTCTGCTTTAAAAGGAGTAGAGAAGATGCTGTTTTCCTCTCTGATGCTCCTGCTCATGCTGAAGCCCTGTTCAATTCCTCCACCCCTCAGAAGCCTGAATTGCGTCATTTCTTATTGGGTATTATCATCACTAATTTGAGATCATAATTGAGCAATGTGCTTTCAGGGCTGACATAAAACATTTGGAGCCCATATGGGAGAGCTTGTCTTGCCTCACGGTGCTCTATAAAAACCAACACGAGCTTCCTTAAGCAGAACAGCCGAAGCCTGGGGATGTAACACAACATTTCCATCCTTCAGAGCCAGTCAACTCACCATAAAGGCTCTGCCCACTTCTCATCTGTGCTGCCCTGCCCTTTGCTGAGCTCGTGGATCATCTCTGTCTGTGTTAACTCTTACTGGCCCCCCAAAGGTGTNATAATAATAATAATAAAAAAATAAACAATTTTTCTAGCCTTAAAAAAAAAATAGAGAACTGTATTTCAGTTACCAAATCTTTGGGGTAGACATTCAGAAGAAATTTAAACATGCAATTTTACATGAAATTTTTCTTTACATAGCTAATTATATGTTCCCAACTAAGCAAAATTTTGATTTCACCTCCACAATTAGTTTGGTCTTCCACAGAGCTAGTCAATGGAATAAAAATAAACAAGACATCTGCATATTTATAATATGAGATAAAGCAAGCTGGTGAACAAAACCCAGTAGTCTAAGTGCTACATCCTGTATTATGTTTGGTTCTTTCATCAGCTGCCTTTACAAATTAGGTGGAAAACTCTGCCATCCTGACATCCTGGCATTTTTGCATTCACTTTGCAAAGGTGTAGATAACAGTGGGTGCACAGCAAATGGGAACCGTGCTTTCATGGTTTCTTTATGTACATGTGTTTTACCAGAATATCAGGCTGGGTGGACATGTTAAAATAAAACACAACGCATGTTTAGATTAAATTTGCCTCTATCATGAGTCCCAGTCCTGCCGTTATCACCTCCCACAAGGATGCTGCTTTATCAGTCTCATTAAATGTGAGCAGTTATTTTGTGTCTCCCCCTTACTGCCTACATTTTAATTTTCCACATTCCCCTTGCACTGCAGACAACTTGTGGGCTCGGTGTGTGTACGTGGTGGAATTTCCTCACTGCTGGCCCACAGAGCATCATTTGATTTGTGGCTGCCCATTACCTCTAGCCTCACTCATTCTCTCAGTGTGGAGAGGAGAACAATGATTTCATGCAACATAAAGGTGTTTCACCAGAGGTGTATCTACCCCAACAAGCTGTGGGTATAAAGACAGCTCCACATTGCAGGAGGCCTCCCCCTGGATGAATCCTGTTCTCTGGATTGGCAATTTTCCTCCTTTGGCACAAAGTGCTGGCATAGAGGATTCACTATCATGCTGATAATTCAGTAAACAGTGAAATTAAATCTTCTGGCAGTCTCCTACAGGAATTTCATTAACTTTAGGCCTGATTATAGAACTTCATTGCAACTACAACACAGGGATTCTATTTAGCTGCCTTATGGAAACATGCTTTCCACTTCCTTCACCAGTAGGATGGCCTGTTCTCCACAGGTTTACATGTGCTTCCCATCTCTTGACAGGGGATGTTTGTTTTTCCCAGGACTTTGAACTCCTAAGTGCTTTTGAACAGATAACAAGAATTGGGTATTTATCCTCCTTATGTGTTGTAGAAGGACACAGTTTGCCATCATGGTGCACTGAAATGTGGGCAGGAAATTCAGGTATGTCTGGCTACCTAATAGCAAGCCATGTTTTGTGAACCAGGACTACCTTGGTACAAGTGAAACAATTTCAGAAGCTTTAGATCCACCAAAAGGAAAAGTCCAACTGTAAAGAATCACTTGAAAACTTAACCAATAAAAGAATAAAATGGAAAAGAAAGAGAGGGAAGCGAGGAATGAGTTTCACAGCACTGCTAAAATGCCTAAGGCTGGTGAGGAAAAAGCTATGAAATAATAAGGAAATTAGTATGTTTGTAAGGCAAAAGTAGAATCAAAGGATAGATATTTTTCATGGCCTGAAAAGGCAGGGTATTGTCAATGGTGGTTTGGAAGAGGCTACACTGTACGTGACAGCAGAATATTCAGGAAATGTTCCAAGACACATTTTAAGATTGGAGAGAAGAGAGCAATCAGTGTGGTTAATCTGGGTATAATCCACATGGAGGCTGTGGTTTAAAATAAGAAAATTGCCAAGAATAAGGTTATAGGATCTGCAATCTGCAGCAGTGGAGAAAGTAGTCCCCTCTGAGAGGGGACTGCATAGTGAAAGGTATGTCTTTAAGAAGCTGAGAAGAAAGAGGTAAGAGCAAACAATGTAATAACCCTTTATGATACCACCAATTACTGCATGGAAAGAGTCAGGGAAACAGTAAATGAGATCCTCACTAGCCTGAGGTGTAAGAGGGATAATGGCTGTATCAGGAAAAGAACCAGTTTTGTTGAGGAGTGAATATATTTCAAGGAAAATAAAAAATCAGGGAAGTTTGTTTGGACAAAAAAAATTTACAAATTAATAACAAAAAATATATAATTTCACCTTTCAAATGAACTTGCAAAAAGCAGCAGTGATTTAAACATATATTTGGACCTATAGATGAATGTCTTTGAAGCACTTCATTGTGGATCTTCAGCCTGGTGCTACTTTGATCACACTGGTTGGGTGAATGGTGTTTTTCCCCCTGCAGCCACTGTTTTTCAAAGAGCAGAAAGGTCTAAGAGGGTAGAGTGGAGCAGAGGCAAGCTGCCCTATGTTATAGGGCAACACCTCATGTGTCCCACGAAATGAGACCTCTGACCATTCCCTGTTGTGGGATCTCACCAAGATGAAGCTCAGGCTGGCCTTGCATTTTTATCTCTTCTGGCAGAGGAGACGGCAGCGAGGTGTGGGTGTTGGCAGTTCAGCTCGGTGTTTTTCAAGAGGAAAGATCTCCAGCCCCTTTCTGACTCCCAGGCTGCAAAGATGCCAAGGAAGAACCTAAATGCTTAAAATGAGCAAGTGGTTTTGCTGTGCAAGACATGAGAGTGGCCTAAATCTTGTTTGTGTAAGTCCAGAGGCACAAAACTGAGCCTTGCTACAGATTCCTGCTGAGAACATTCCTGAGCTGATTCAGCTGCAAATGCCAACACATTAATTCCACCTGTGGAGACAAAAACAGCCAAACATGACTGTGATCATACCAGTCCCTTGGGCTGTGGGACTTGAAAACCTTCTTCAGCCATGTGTTTGAGTGGGCCAAGGATGTTCCAGGCTGCCTTTGGCACCTTTTTCTCCCTCAACCTTCTCCAGGTGCAATGTTATCAAGGAAAATGGAAAATACTTTATGCATTGTTCAGTCCCTTTCCATGACTACACCCTGAAGCTACTGAATTGTGCTGGACTTGTTTCAGTGCCAGGGCTTGTTTGTTGACCTGGATTCATGAGGTGCTTTGAGTCTGAGACTACCAGCCTGTGCCAAAGCCACAAAGTGAACAGACACTTTGTCCCCAACTTGTCAGGGTCAGTCCTCACTGGTAGTCAAGGAGGCTGACCACTTTGTCATTTTTTCTCTACCAAGCCTGGTTTGTCCCTTTCAAACCTAGCTGAAAGCCAGATTTCCTGCATGAATTGGCCTGAAATCCTCAGTTAAAGACTTCAAGTGACAAATCAAATGAGATATATTAAAATAAAAGCAACAGGCAAATATATTTTTAAAACCCTTTGAGAAGTTTGTACAAGTTCAAAAGGGTACACATGGAACTAGAATTTGTTCGTACCCAGCCCTTTACTTGCAATATCTTATCCAGCTTCTTTCTCTGTGGGCATTGGGAAAATCTCAGCTGTGTGTGGTCTCCAGTCCATATGGGAGACAGAGCTGGAGCTTAAACTGTCTGTGTTTGTAGCTGCATTTAGTGCCTTTAGCAGAGATTTGCATCACATTACCAACACCATCAGTGTCTTCCCAGTCCTGCTACATCTTGCTGTACTTCTGCAGAAGTTCTCATGGAAACTGCTAGAGCTCAACCTGTTGATCTCTCCCTTTCCTTACTAACCCCCTCAACCAATTTACCTCCTACAGAATAAAATCTGGCTCACAAATGGAGTCTGGAGTTGAATCAGATGACATAAAGCATCATCTAGGATGTAATGTTACTTTTTATCAATTTCTGCTGCTTAGTTTTTGTCTGGTCAGTCCTTGCTATTACTGCCCACAGGTCCTATTGTTCATTTTTGTAAGACTTGGATCATCAATAATGACTGAACTATTTTCAACTGTCTGAAGGATATGATTATTTATAGACTTCTGAAGCCAATTGGGAGCATCAACTTAGTTCTTAACTATTACTTGGTCCTGTCTGGCATCTTCTTCAAGTAAACAACAAACAAACAAAAAAAAAAGGGTCATCTTTCTTGAAATAATAAGGATACTGATAAAAGTGCCTCCAAAGTACCTGCTAGTATTTGGAAACAAGCATTAGTGTATATCAAATACCATACACCTAGGAAAAAAAGTCATTGCTAAATTTGCATCTCTTCCCTCACTCAACTCCTCTCTCAGTTCCTGCGAGAACATCCTTGAATTTCCAGGGCAATGATGTCCTGTTTCTCAGTGATCCAGTGACATGACAGAAGCACTTATGCACTGACTAACCTTGTGCCATATATACAGGATATTGCTCTGGTCTCTCCATTGCTGTCAGGAGTGTGATCATAAATTAGTAACAGTAATTGTTGTGATACACTTCAGCTGCTGCTGTTTTCACAGGTACTTGAAGGAACAACACCAGGCACATGTGCAGCAGGTTTTGCCTACTCCAAAACAAGGCAGGGCAGGCATTTCTGGGGTGCCTCTTTTAGTTTGACACGTTTCTTCAAAAGTGATTAAAAGCCACTTTTCCATTTTGGATCCCTCCCTTTATGAAGTGTCATCCAACATGTGTTTGATAGCAGCACAGTGAGGAACTGATGTAGAGGAGATGACCTACAGGAAAGGTTAAGGAAAAAAAATCTTCTGTTTACCAGACAACAATTGATATTCCTCCATTCTGACATGTTTTGATGGTAGATGGCTTAAGAGGGAGGCAGGAAGCCAACTGTTGACTTGCAGTACCTAGCAACCAGCTAGGGCTTGGAGGGAATGTGTCCTGCCTTTGGAACAGCTGACTTGGTTGAGAGTTCTCAAATGTGTGTCTGCACTACAGCTAGACCTTGGGTGCTTGGCAGTGACAGTGTGAGGAAATTGCTGGCATTCTTTGTGACTTGCACAGGTACTATGAGCAGACTTTTTAAACTTCACTCTATGAGGGGTCTTTAGAAATAAAAGGGTACAATCAATAATTACGGAAGGAGATCCATCAGGATATGAAGATGCTTGCTGTGGACGATGTGCTGCATCTTGTAGGAAGCTCATTAACCTCTGAAAATGTGGATTTGGCCCCTCTTACTGCTCTTCCTGATTTTAGCCAGAGGTTTGGGTTTCCTCTGTAGTCAGTGACCAAGGAAGCACCTCAGCAGTTGCTGCTTGGTAAGAAAAGGACTGGTTCCTCTCTGGCTTTCTGAAAATTTGTCTCAAAAGTTATGACATCCGATAGTTTGTGATGGTGAGCACATGTTTCTACCCTTCATGTCTTTGGGAGATGCCAAAGTTCTTTCCTGCTGCCGTTTCACTCTTATTCTTCTCACTTGTGACAGTGGCATGGAACTTGATGGTTTCTTCTTCATAAAAAACCACCAGTGAAGAGGACAGAATCACCTACAAATGACGAGTCTTAGAATCATAGAATTATAGAACAGTGTGAGTTGGAAGGGACTCACAAGGATCATCAAGTCCAGCTCCTGGCCCTGCACAGGATAACCCCAAAAATCACACCATGCTCCTGTGAGAGGTATCCAAATGCTTCTTGTACTGAAGACAGGCTTGATGCTGTGACCACATCCCTGGGGAGCCCATTCCAGTGCCCAGCCACCCTCTGGGTGAAAATGTTTTTCCTAATCTCCAGCCTAAGCCCTCTGACACAACTTCAGATGACCTGTCCCCAGTCACTACAGAGCAGAGATCAGTGCCTGCCCCTCCTCTCCCCTCACCAGGAAGCTGCAGAGCTGCAGTGAGGTCTCCCCTCAGTCTCCTCCAGCTGAACACACCAAGTGCCCTCAGCTGCTCCTCACGTGGCTTCCCCTTCAGGCCCTTCACCCTCCTCACAGCCCTCCTTTGCACAGTCTCTGACAGTTTAATGTCATTTTTACACTGTGATGCCCAGAACTGCACACAATATTCCAGGTGAGGCCTCCTGCGCCCAGAGCAGAGCAGGACAATCCCTCCCTGGCCCGGCCGGCCATGCTGGGCCTGGTGCCCCCAGGACAGGCATGTCCCTCCTGGCTCCAGGGCACTGCTGGCTCATGTCCAACTGGCCAGTGACCAGGACACCCAGGACCCTCTCCACAGCACTGTTGTCCAATGTGTCATTCCCCAGTCTGTCCATATATATAGGGCTGCCCCATGCCAGGTGCATTTTATTTTTCTTGATCACTGACTTCCACCCAATAATGAATGTCTTTTACTCAGAGTTTATTTAATTTCTCAAGGTTCTTGAGAAATTACTTGTGACTACCAAAATGCTGAATGGCCCTTCAGCCACGCCCACATGAACCATGTCTGGACCTGAGTGTATCCAAGCTGCCCAAGGGCTGCTACTTGGAGAAAATAATGAAAACAGAACCTATTGGACACTGGACAAAAAGGCACAGAAGAGTGGCCTCTATCCAGGCTCAAACTCCATACACTAAGGTGGAGAAAGGATTAGAGCCAAAGCCAGGCAAAAGCCTCATTCAGACCTTAATTGGAGTTTTATTAGTACTCCTTAGGGTTGGTATCACGCAGCACTGGGAGTTCCTTTAGCATGTTCCACCAGGGACATAAAAACAATTAGTCCCTAGATTTGAAAAGTGCTCCCCTCCACCCTGGTCTAAGTTAGCTCTTCCACGACTTTCGCAAGCCACTGGGTCTCCTGTCACAATGTGATTGATGCCCAAGGGGCCTTTCCAAAATGAGGGTGGAGTGGGAAGCTTTCTGGGTGTGAAACCCAGGCCATTTACTGCACGGTTTGGAAAGGAGGCACTGAAAGAGCTGCCAGCACCTGCCAGGTGTTGGGAAAAGGTGGCAGGAGGAGACAGGGGGAAGCATGCTGTGAGGGCAAGAAGCCTACTGCTCCAAAACCACGCATACAGTGGTCAGCAAGCACCTCCACAGCCACTGGGACATTTCAGCACTTTCCTTGGGTGGCAAAGAGGTTTTTTTTTGGGATCTGCTGTGTGTGTCTTGAGGTCATGCTGTTGCCACCATTCCTTCTCTGCTCCGCTTTACAGCTAGTCCTTGTGGGTGCCTTAAATCTCCGAATATTTCATGACCAGACCTTGAAAACAGTTCTGCTCAGACATTTACAGGAACATTTGCAAGTTCATTTATTTGTCAAATTGCGGTTTCAAATTATTAACAGATTCATGTTTCCAGCTCACTGCCATTCCAAAGACAAAAAAATAAAAAGGAATAGAGAACTGAGAAACAGTCCAAATATTTTCATTCAACTTTTTTTTATAATGAAGCATTCTGGGGTAATGTTCTGCTTCAGTATGTAATTAAGTGTGAGTCTTCTGAAGCAGAAATTCCACCTTATCCCTAACTTAAACCACCTGATCCTGAATGAAATTCTACAGGCAACGTAGGTTAGTGTGTGTGCAGAAAAGCAAAGGAAGTAGGTTTTTAGGAAAAGCAGAACATCTACACATGATTATTAAAAGGAATGCTAGTTATTGCCAAGCTCTAGGTATACCTCTGCTAATGGCTGCTTTGCTTTTTTGAGCAGGTTTTGCCTAAGTCCTTCTGAGTAGAGCTCCTGAATTTTCCACACATCTGCATTTGGAGGGGAACTGGCATTTCCTCTGTTCATCCCATTGCTGAGAATGGGGTGGAAAAGCCCTATTTCACACCACAGGACAGCCACAATCAGATATGGGAGCAGATCCTCTTTAACCACTGGCCACATTTCATCACTGCATCTGAAAGAATTTGGCTGCACTGCCCTTGTGGAACCCACTTGAGGCAGGACATTCCAGTCCAACACATCGTGCCTGAGCCTTTGTAAATCTGGTGAGCTGCTGTATTCATCAGCTTCTCAGACTCTTACAGCAGAAGTTGTTAAAAAGTCTGAAATGTAAAGTGCTTTATTGTGAAATCTCTGCTGCAGTCTCTGCAATTTGGAGAGTTATTCTATTTGGTATTGCTAGAGCTCTCACTGTGATATACTTTAGAATAATGAGACATCAATTCTCAGTCAAGAGGCTATTTAAAAGCACTCCTAATTTGATGGGTTGTGCAGATGAATTAGTTCATTCAACACAACTTTTGCCATTTATGCGGGTGGTGGGACAGGTGTTGTGTCTCCTGTCTGAGATTCTCCCTTTCTTTCTAGGAATAACTGGCGAATTAGGCATTCTTTCTTATCAACTGAGCTTTAGTGTTGAGAATCAGACTGCATAGGTAAACATCCAAAGAAGACAGTGGATTGTTTGGAAATTAGATGGATCGAGAGAAAAAAACAAAACCAAAAACCTGGTGAACACAGGATGTTTCAAAATGATCAGGCCCTTTTGGCTTCACCCAGAGTGACAGAGGGCCAAGCCACATGGCATTCAGTGATGCCTACAGAACCAGAGCTTTGTCATTACACTTCTGCTCTAGTTCTGTTGCTGCACAGAAAACACCACAGGGAAGAAAGCTTTTCCCTCTTCCCTGCCCTCCTAACGCATCCAGACCTGTAGTGAGAGATGGCCTGACCATTTCTTTTGTGTTAAAGGGAAGAGATGCTCCCAGAATACTGGTCAGTGGCCAGGAAAACTCAAAACAACAGAGCCTTTGTACAGGCAAGAGACTGAGTTCCTCCAGGAACAGAAAAGCAGCTGCTGGTGGGACAGCAGAAATTTTTGTTCCTGCAAAGGGCTGTCCAGTTAACTGTGCAAAATATAAATTTGATGGCCGGATACGGATCAGATAGAGCCCACAGCAGAGTCCTAATTTGCAGCAGCATCCCTAGAGATGTCAGAGTCTGAATGGGTGAGGAGAGCCATATCTTGAGCTGCAG
Source organism: Chaetops frenatus (assembly GCA_013400775.1). Classification (NCBI taxonomy): domain Eukaryota; kingdom Metazoa; phylum Chordata; class Aves; order Passeriformes; family Picathartidae; genus Chaetops; species Chaetops frenatus. The sequence goes on along the minus strand of VZTR01012490.1, from coordinate 46,562 downwards.
GGTAAAGAGAAGTGCTCATGGCTGCTGCCAAGCTGCATCTGCTCTGCAGTGAAAGGAGGCTTTCATCTCTATGCCTAGTGGTCAGGAAAAAAAAAAAAAAGCTTCATTGCTTTTGCCAGAAAGATCACCTTCTCTGGTCCCCTGTGTGGAACAGGTGGTGGATTTGGTAGATTTTATTTTTTATGGTGGGAAACTAAATTCCTATAACTGCATTATTTTGGTGTGGTTTAATTTTGTAAACAGATTTCCACCCCAGTATCCCAAGAGCAGATACGTAAAAGTATCTCAATTATATGCACAATGAATTGAATTCCAGTGTATTTTACAAAAATTTCCCTTCTGCAAGGATTGTGTGGTGGTGTTCAAATGGATGGGGGTTTTAATAAAAGTTGGAGATTAAGAAAAACAAATTAAATCTTGCCCTTGGAGAAGTGTTAAGCTACAGGGGCTAAGAATTGAGGTGGAGGAGAAATGCATTTAAGTGCTTTCAGATGAACCACTTTGTCTTTGCAGTGGACCCTAAGAACTGAGGAGGAGAGAATGGAGAAGGGCACAAACATTCCAGATATACAGAGGTCGTGCAGTTGTAGGAGGGACTAGGAATTCAAATTATGGAGCGAGTGGAAGTTGGTCATGCTCCTGTTTGCTCTGTCTGAGAATTCCTTGGGTGGATTTGATTGTAGAAGAGTCCCTCAAAAAAATCACTTTAAGAGTCAGGACCAGATGAGATGGAAACCTTCAAGGAGATGCACAGGTCTGCTCTAGAGTCAGCAGAGCAGGGGAGCATCCAGGTGGAGCATTTTGTGGACAGGTTGTTCCTCTTGAGAGGTGTGATTAAGTATGACCTTGCTAAATGGTTCACCAAAAGAGATTTCTAGAGTGGGTTGGGGTGTGACTGTTGGAACACAAAATTGACATGCTCTGTCCACACTGGTGGATGTGCACATGAGCAATAATGTCCTGTTCCTGCTGTGAGTCATCCAGCTGGGGGCTCTACATCTGAAAAATTCAGATCCCAGTGGTTTAATAAGGTGGTGTGAATTTGGAAGCATCCTAAACATCAAGTCATCTCTGTAATGAGGGCTCTGATGGGTAAAGACTTCAGTTGTTCTGCTCGGACAAAAGAACATTTGTGAACTTCTGTAGGACTCTGAGTTCTGCATACGAAAATAGAGATACAGAACAGAGTTCTGCTGCAAATTCACATTATGCTTTCGTTCCACCTAAGCCCCCGGGAACACAAGGGAGTTTACACTGTTGTGTCAGGAGCCTGCGACCCAGTGAACAACAACAGCTGGACGTGTTGAGGCTGATGTCAGCTTCTGGATCATCTCCTTTGGCAGCCTGAGTCACTGCTCTCAAAATGATCCTGTGCACCATGTGGGTGGAGTACAGGACACTCAGGACTGCAAGGTAAAACTGTCCATGGATGGTCCTGGTCCTGTGTCAGAGGGGACCTTGCTGTTTTGTGAGGCCTTTCCTCCCTGCATGCCTGAGTTGTAAAGAGTGAGAAGGTTCTTCTCATCTCAGCAATCTGTTTTATATCTTACCCTATTAATATGTCCCTTAGATAACCCCTGTGCTTATGGATTTCAATCCACCTTCAGATTTGCCCACCACATGAAAGCAAAACAAAACAAAACAAAACAAAACAAAAAAACCCCAACCCCCCACCCAGAAAACCCAAACCAAACCACCACCACCACCACCAACAACAACAGCAACAACAAACCACTAAAAAAACCCCACCAGTCAGGCATAGCATGGACTGAATGATATGTGAGACCCAAAAAGTCATATTTGGCAGGGCTGGGGCCTGGATTGGAGTCTTGGACTCCAGCTCACTGCTTGCTGAACTACTTTTGTATTCTACTGAGAAGGTGGATCATGGTAAAAAAACCCATACAACAAGTTCTAGAGAGTTCTTCCCACTCAGGAAAGTTCTAGGCCATTGCTTATAGTTCCAAGTGCCATAACCTTGCTGTCCCTGGTGGCACAGCACCCATTTGGGGTCACAAGATGTTCTGCTCAGCTTATGGTCAGCTTTAGAGAAGAGGTGGATCCAAACAGCTCAGTGAACACTTTTTTTTTTTTTTTTTTTGGTTGAGATGTTGAGAAGAGGCCCACAGAGCTGCTCAGGAAGGGGGGTGAGCTCAGCAGAGAAGTGGCTGGGCTCTGTGGCTCAGCAGAAGTTCAGAAGGCTTTGTGTAGACTTGCTGTGTGCAGCTCCAAAGCAGCCTCTGCACTCCCTTCAGAGGTGCAAGGGGCCAATGGCTGCAGCAGGCAGTGCCAGCTGAGATGTGCTCAGTCTGCAAAAATGTCCTCAATACATCTCACTCCTTGCCATTACCAAAAAAAAAAAAAAAAAAAATTCAAGATGCAAATTAACATACTTTTAAAACCTACATCTTTGTACTAACTTATACTCCAGCTGTATCTCNTTTTTCTGATTAAATATTGGAAAAAGTGTTTTTTTTTTTTTTTTTTTTTTTTTTTTTTTTTTTTTTTTTTTTTGTGCCCACCCCCCTACCCACTGCCTATAGCAGACATTGTGCATTGTGTATCAATTGGTTATTCTTCTCACCTTTTTCTTTTCTCTCATATTTTATTGTGGGCAGGGGGGTGATGAAGGAGGGGGAGTTGTTGCTATTGTTGCAAGGAAGATTCTGGAATCTGTGAACACAAAGTATTAGTATTTTAAATAATGAGAAAAAATTCCACATGGAAAGCTCATCTGGCTGTGGCAGTTTGTGACTGAATGAGAGAAAAGTGCCCTAGAAGCTATTCATTAGGAATTCACTGGAAGCTCTCAAACAAGCCTGGCAGAAGCTGAAATTGAAGTGGTCTCTGACCTAATTTTCTTCTGCATGAAACATCTGCATCAAGGCACTCTTTGATGTATTCCACTTGGCTCTGTCTACAGTATTGTATCACATGGCTTCAGCGTTGCCTCAGTTTTAAAAGACATTTCCAGCCTGTAGAAGGTAATGTGATGTTACTGTTACCCAAACTAATCACTCAATGTGCTCCCGAAATAGAAACAATAGAGGTTCAGACAACGGTGTCTGCTTTGCAGTCGTTGTTGCTGCCTAAGCTCACGGTTTAAAAAACCCAGATCTGTGATATTCATCTCATGTAATTCATCAACACCAGGAAGGGGAGGGAGAGGGGGGAACTGTGAGCCTTCTGTGTAATAGTATGTCAGAGGACACAATGCTTTACATGTGTGAGCTCTGCATTCCTCGCTGCTCCAGCCATGCAGTTAGTTTAGCACATTGAAAACAAAAACAGGGAAATGTTGGAGGACGCTATCATAAAACCTCAACAGAAGGAGCTCCTGGTTTTCATTTTGCTGTTTGTTCTCTGCTGATTGACACCCAAAGCTCACGGTGAAAGAAATGTGAGCATGTTTGTGTAGATGCGTGGATGATGTGTGATGTATTTTGAATATATATTTTTTCCCCTCCTTTTCTTGTCTGCACCACAGTACACGTTTCAGATCCTCTCTCAAGCTCTTCTCCAAGTGGTGTATAAAACATAGCTGCACAAAGATATTTCTAAATATGTACACACATACATTTTACACATATCTACACAGATAAATGATATGAGAAATTTTTAGGGTCACTTCTTTACTTTGAATGAATAGATCTTAGGCTTCTCCAGAAAGGTTTTCTGCTCAGTCTTACCTAATGGCATGCTGCTGTTTCCCCAACCTTGCTTGTATTATGTGAATAACTGTGGTGTCTTTTGTATTCCACCCCCTGATGAAGAATCCTTTGAAATTCTAAATGACTGTGCTGCAGATTTTAGTGTCTGTCTCTTAGAAATAGCCAAGCATTACCCACTCATGGAGCAAGATGCAGCAAGCCTTTTGAAAGTTATTCAGACTGCTTCCCCAGCCTCATGAGTGTGTGCGTGTGTGTGTGTGTGTACATGTGCTATTTAATTCTCTGAATGTATGGCAGGAATACATTATTTCCCTGTGAATCACTTTCTCTCTCCTCCTGTCCATCTACTCCACCCCCCAGATCTCTCCTACTTTTGTTGACATGGGAGAAATAAAGCTAACTGTCTAGGGAGCTTGTACAGGTCTTGTGGGTACAGCGTGAGATGAGTTGGTAGCTTCTCAGTACGGTTCCTTGCAGAGATCAGAAAGAAAAGGCAGCCCTACTGCTACTAATTAGATGCCTCCAGGGTAATCACAGCAGAAAAGTCACGGCCCACAAGCCTCAAAATAGCCTGCTCCCTGGGGTTATTTTCCCAAGTTTGGGCTGAAACACATCAGGAAGGCAGAGTGGAAGGAAGCAGAGCCCCACTCCTGTCTGGTTTAGCAGCTGGCACATACCTGTGTCCTGTCCCTGGTGCTTCTCCTTTAAGACCACGTTTCTTTGCCTCACTAATGTGTGGAGGACTTGTATCTGGTAGCAATGGGTATAATTAATTCCTTATACAAACAGCTGCTCCATCCTGTTGAAATAATGCATTTTGCTGTGCTAGGAGCTGTGCTGTGCTCTGTGACAGCCAGCTCCAGCTCTGGAGGACTTCCTTACAAGTGCTATGTCCTGAGACGAGGGTGGACAGGCAGGGAGAGGTGAAGGGATGCATCCCAAGGTCACACTGCAGCAGCCAGGAAGCAAAATCCACCTCATCTCCTGACGGCCAAGCTGCGGCACTTTGAGGTGGGAACACCCTGTCTCATCTTCTGCAGAAAAACACCAGGCCAGTCCTCAGTGCCTGTTGCCAGCAATAAATCTCCTTGAACTAATTTTTGTAAAGGACAAAACCAACACTGTGAAGAAAAAAAAAAAAAAAAATAAAAGAAAGAAAACTACAAAAGACCCTTTCCATATCTCTTGTTTCTTGAAGGGCAGTGAGGAGCAGAGCAGCCCTCTCCTACCACATTCTCAGATTATAGTCCCCCAAAAGTATTATTTCAGAGACCATATTTAAATAAGAAAAGACAAGATCTTCCAGCCAGTACTGGGGTTGATTTACACTTCTGCATGGACGCAGTTGGCTGGTGGAGGATGCTTGGCAGAAGCTTATCATGCCCACTCTAAAAATAACAATTTCCAATGGGCAAGATCTGTTCACTCAGACCCAGCCTTGGTTCTCAAACAGTGGCATGACATTCAAAAGTCTCTGAGACAGCCTTTGGCAGGTGTGTGATGCTGAATAATCCAGAGAGGTCATGGCAGCAGGGCTTGAAGCAAATGGCTCTTGCCCAGGGTCAAGCCAGTTTTTTCCCCCAAATCTGAGAGAAGTGGAGGGATGGGGTTTAGGATTTGCTTTCTGGTTTTTCTTTTCCTTTTTTTGTCTCACATATCATTCCTTTCCTCCCCCTTTTCTGCCCCCCAACCCTTGCCTTTTCTCTGGATTTTTTGGTGGTGCCAGAGACCTGCCTGGTGTGGAGGATAATTGGACCTACCCAGTGCTCCCCACCCAGCCTCAGGTCCCTAATTAAAGCTGTTGTTGTTTCTAGCTGGTTGACCTGAGCTCTGGAGACCCCTGTTTTGCAGAAAGCTCCAGCCTCTTCACCAGCATGATTCTTCCTCTTTATCCACCCCCTTACATCTGAACCCTGGAAGACAAGCTGGGTTTTGTCTATTCATTTGGCAGATGGTTAGATTCAGATCTTAGAGGAACATAATGCTAGAAATTTAGTGTATGTATGTTTGTGCTTGTGTGTGGTGGGGAAAGGATCCCAGATCATTTTCTTCCTCTGTGGCCTTATAACTGCTAGCAGTTTCACACAATCTCTGGTAGGTAGCAGAAATAAAAAAAGCTGCCTCCCCCTTTTCTTTTTAATTTCTCCCCCAAGTCTGTGCTGTATATACCAGCAGTGTGGTCTAGGCCAATGCTGAACATTTGTGCCTTGGACAATAGCACAGCCTGGCCTGACTATTATCAGCTGCTGTTTTCTGGTTAGCTTTCCTTTTATTCAAGTGCACAATGCAAGCCTTTATCACCCTTCAGTCATAGTGACTCTTGAGGAATACATCTGGTTTTCTCTTTCAGCAGCTCTGAAAAGGTCAGTCTGTTCATTTCTTATTCGCAGGACACCACATTTTTTTCTGAGCTGGAAAGACAGGCCTACACCTTTTCATTCCGTCTCGTACATAATTAGACATGGTGTCGCTCTAGAAACCTACCCTTGAAATCCTCCTGAGTAACTCTTTCAGAGACAGAGGAGACGCCGCAAGGGAGCCACTGAGCGGGGGGGACCACTTCCATCCGGTCTTAAATCTCTTTGTGTGGTCACAAAAGCACTTCCCCAGCATTGCCAGACTGGCTTTTCCCTCTTCTTCTCCTTCTTCTCCCTCTCTCTCCTTTTCTTTCCCCCACCCCCCTCTCCCCTTCCTAATGCTGGCTGGCACTTTTATGAGCACACCGTGCATGACAGAGGCTCTCATGGGGGGAAAAAAGCCCTCAGATTATTTGAGCAAGCAAGGTTGCAATCGTTTTCCTTTCCACGACATCCCACATTCTTCAGGCAGGCTGTAACACAATAACAAGTGTGCCCAAGAGGACAGAGCCTGCAGCAGCTGGTGTCTGACAAATTATCCCGCTCCAGACAGGCAAATGGTGACTTGAGCTCCAACCGTCCAAGGGGTGTGTGTTTTGGTTTCTCCTTCCATGCTGTGTAGGATGGGCCAAATCCTCTTGGGGTGGGAATCAGTGCTTTCTCCTTGGAGCCAGAGGGTCTCATCCTTGTTGGAGACCATTTTCCTTTCCCACATGCTGCCTCTGCATTCCAGTGTGAGGAGCACCAGGCGAGGCTGTCACCACGGCCTCAGTGCTGAGAAGGAAAACAGCCTGAGAACTTGGACAGTTCTTCTGAGCAGTGACTGCCAGTATCACCTGATTTTCTTTGTGCCTGCGCTATTTTTACACGTGTTCATGGTGACGTGGTGGCAATCCATCAGTGCAATTTCCCCCAGGCTGGAATTCTCCCCTCTCTTGTCCTTGGCAAACACCGCAGGACTCAGTGCAGAGCTTCTTCCCAAGCAGGGACAAGCCCAACATTTGAGATCTCTTAAATTAAGTGTGAATCTAGGAACCACACCAGGATTTTGTTGGTTTCGGGGTTTTTTTTCTGTTAGGAATTTCTCCAACACCAGCTTGGTGTGGTGCTCTCAAGGACAGCAGAAGGAAATGCACAAAGCCAAAGCAACACCAAAGTGGCTGATGCAGATGAGCGCAGAGACATCCCATTTCTACTCCAGCAGTTCCAGGGAGCTGGGAAATCTCTAAAATGGAGCTTAAAGGAGGAAAATTGATTTGCTAGTACATTACTTGAGCTAGCTGTGAGACTAGGAACAGACCTTCCTCCTCCTGCATCTATTTATTGAGTTGCTCAACCATATCTTCTCTAATGGACAGCCCCTCCTCCAGTTTGCTTCACATAGAGGACTTGATGTACTATTGCAGTATGGCAGATGTGTTTAAATATCCACCTTTCTTATTTGAGTTTCATATTTTAAGGAAAGGGACAAGCTAATGACAGAGATAATTGATTTTCTGGTATTAAATTTCTTGATTGGCTTAGAACTATAGATATCATATATCTATGTGTGTATGTATATATATATGTGTGTGTGTGTGTGTGTGTGTGTGTATATATATGTATGTGGGTATATATATGTATGTGTGTATATATATATATACATACATTTCAAATTAAAGCCTTCCAAGACTTTTCAGGATTTACAATCCTTTAGCAATGAATAATGGCTTTAGGACAGTGAAGGAATATTTGAAATATTTATTAAATTTTCTATATGATAGTTTCTCCTACTAATACAGTCAGACTTTGGGGTTTATCACAGTTTCTATCTAGAATCCTGATTTTCAGGGGTTTAGAACAATGTGGTCTTAAAACCTGCCCACAGCTAAAACACATTTTTGGTCTTATCACACTAGGCTTACAGTAAATTGGAATAGAAATTAGAAAAGTGCAAGAATAGTTATGTCATTTCTGGTTACTTCTTGTAGAAAGCCATAAAAGTTCAGAGTCTTGGCCAGCTGTAAAAGATAATGTTCCTTTCATCTCAGCACTGCCTATCTGACAATTTATGTTTTTTCATGATGCTGAATTATCACTGCCTGCACATGGGAAACCACAGCGTGGAAAGAGAGAGACCTGGACCCTGGCTGAGAGCCTGGGGTGCAGTCACCCTCACCATGCTCCTCTGTCCTGAGAAAAGATGGAAAGCAGGTCTTCCTTGAAAAGACACCTCCCTCTGTAACATCCTGTGGCAGCAAGCTCCACAAGTTTTACACAGAATATAGCCATTTAACTGTTTGCTGTGTTAGTGTTTTACCAGCACTAGTTTCTCTTGATTTGTGTTTTATGAATGAAACAAGCTGTGGTGATTCCCTGTAACAGACTATAAAACCACAAAAACCCTAGAATTTTTTTTTTTTCATTTTTTAGGGTTTTTTTAGTTATTTTAGTTTTTTGGACCAATGGAGATATCTGTCTCCAGGTGCAGCTGTAACAGGAATAACAAAAAATGTAATAAATTACAAGTATGAGACACTGGTAGAAGCTGATTTAATCACCCATTCCTAAAAGCAATGGGTTATTAAGATACCTGCCTATCAATAAAACATTGATGTAGTAATTTAAACCTTTATAAAAAAGCCCACACAATATCTGTTGAGATTTTAAATTAAAATTGTTTTCAATTTGAAAGACCAACTTGAAAGATGTAATTTAGTTTTTTTGAAAAATAATAGCTGGTATTGTGGTGGTCAAACATTTAAGACCAAAAACATGCCTTTCCATAACGAGGGGGAGCTTTGTTGAAGCTTTGCTAGTCTCAGGACATAAGCAAAAGAAAGTTTATTGTTTCCAATTAGCTCTTCTGTCAGAGATGGTCTAACAAATGCATATCTGATTTGGCTCAGAGAAGTTGTGCTTAGCTTTGAAGTATTTCAAACATAAAGAAAAGTTCTAAGAGCAGAGATATTTTCTGCTTTTTTCCAGCTGCACCTGGCTTGTCTATTTAAACAGATGACTACAACTGGCAAATGTTGTCTACAGCAAGGTCAGTTTGATACTTCTGGAACCCTTTATTCAAAAAGACTGCTTTTCCTAAGTAATTTCCAGATTTCATTTCAGCTGGAGATGGGTGATGTCAAACCTGCCAGCATTTCTTAGCAAGTGTGACGTCCCTGTTCCCCACCAGGTCTCCTACGTCGGCAGACAAGTTTATTCAGATGTGGGCACTGTATTTCCCCTGACAACCCTGAGCAGTTGTAGGCATTTCTGGCTTGGCAGGTGCCTGAGCAAGCCTCACTTGTGGGTGAGTAGCCACAGCTACAAGGCAGAGGTACTTGCCTGAAGCACTCTTTGTGTTTCAGAGAACCCTCTCCTCCTGTGAGAAGCCTTGGAGAGCTTTTGAGCATCCTTGCTCCCAATATTGCAGAAGTTAGAGCCTTGTCTCTGCCTGTCTCTCTCTCTGGGAAAATGCATGTAAAGGTAGGAAGGAATGTTCATTTCCATGTGCAGTGTGTGAATATGACAGCCATTGACTAGCTGGGCAATTTAATCTTGAAATTTAGGCTGACTTCAAGCAGGGACAGTGAAACCTTCCCTTTGTTTGAGGCCATGTTTTGCTCCTACTGTTGGTGGACTTCTCTTTTGCACATCCCTCAATGGCAGTCTAGAATTACACCTTTCACCCCCTGCCTATCCCTCCCCTCAAAATAATATGTGCATAGCCATGTGACATGAGGTCACAGGCTACACTCAGCCCACCAGCTGTAAACGCCACAACCTGATGTGACAGCATTAAAAGAGTTTTCTGCTGCTTTAACTTATTTTTCTTCCCATTCTATAAGTCCTGGTGAGACTGATGCTGAAGTATTTTATTTTCTTTTTTTTCCCTCTCCAGAATTATTCATCTGTTACCATTGTAAATGCTGTTGGATTGCTAATTAAATGCTATTTAGAGTTAGAGATGAATGAGACTTCTGTATAATCTTTTTTTTTTAAACACCAACATTTTTCAAGTATGTTCACAATCAGAAACATATCTTCATAATTTTATTCAGAGGAAATAGCAACAAAAGAATTATCTACAGAGTAGTTTTCAATAATTCATCATTCCATAAATGTGCAGAGCCATCACCTATGTTTAGGAATATGACTTTTTGTCCTTTTATTGGAATCATATGTATGTGTACCCACTGTTAGGCCTAGCTGCATAGGTTTGCTGTACCACTTGGGTGAAGTTCAGTGTCCACACCCGCATGAGGTTTTAGAAGAAGTTTTCTCTGTCCACCAAAGGCCATAAAGTTCACAAAACCACTGACTAGTCTGTGGGAATGCAAAACTTCAGGTCCAGTTCTTGATATCTTGAAGAACCTTTCAATGTCCCAATGAACAGGACAGCAGAGGTGACACTTTTGTGGTGCATCAGTGTAAGGATGCTACATTTTGGGGCTGAACTCACGCACTTCAGAAGATTCTGGTATTAGGCACTACAGCAGTCTTTCTAGTTCTTCATCAGTGACCACACTCAGAATATGAATGAAGAATTTCACAGTATTTGGGCCTTTCTTTTTTTCCAGAAAAGTTCCAGGTCCTCCGCTGTGTGACAAAAGATGATGAAGTGAGCCCTCGCTGGTTGTGATCACAGGAGGAAGGGCTTGAAAACTCAGGATGAGAATCAAAAGCAGCCAGTGTGTTATTTCACTATCACTGGGGGCTTGATTCATGACACTGCACCACTTGATGACAACGGTGGTGGCCTCTTCCACTCCTCTGTGTGTGTCACCCCCACGCTGCATTCTGCTACTAGCTGGAATCCCAAAGCTTGTCAGGGCAAGAGATATCTCTTGTGTACATATGTGTGTGGTGCCTGGCAAACAGGGCCCCTGCAGAGAGCTCCAGCAGCACTGCTGTGCAGATGTTATTAGCAGCTCACTGTGACAAAACACAAAGGGCTGGTCTCATCTAGGGATGGGCTCAGATCACCCTTCTGGACTCAAACACCTCCGAACTTCCAGGGTGTTGAAAATCCGAGCTCAGCTATACACAAGATGTCCTTTACACCTGGAAAATCCCAGGCTGATGTTGAAACATCTCTTCCCTTGTGGGTGTTTCTACAAGGTGCAGATAACAATGCTACAGGCTGTGAAGACCTCTGCAAGGAGAGACTTGGAACTCGGGGTGTGGATTTTTGTACTCTGATGGTATAAATGAAACACTCCTTTTTGCTTCTTTGCGGTTCCTTATGTGTTAATCCAGCCATCCCCTATCAGTCTGTGAGGGAGGCTACTCACTTTCCTAGGGCTCAGTATCGTTTGTTTTCCCTATTCCTTGTTCCTATCAGAGGGCAAACACTACTGCTGTCACTTAGAAAAATAGGATTTTGCCTGCTGTGCTTGAGAAATCTTCAGCACCAGTCTGATTGTACAGGTTCCAGGAACTCCTGTTGTAAGGCTGGGATTCAGCTGACTGATCTATAGCTGCAAAGGTTCACTGCTTTACTGCACCGGCATAAAATGGAAATGTTGTAACATTCCCATCTGTGAAGACTTGCCAAAACAGTTTAGTGTTTCAAAAGCTGCGTACTGAACGAAGACAAGATCTCACTACAAGCTGTGGGAGCTGGGAGAGTTTATGAAGCAGAAAGTATGGGCTAAGGGAGAGATCAGACTGGTGATAGTTTACTGGCCTTGCAATTCTTTTAAGAGGCACTAATGGTAGTGGACTGCTACAGTCGAAGTAGACCCGGACTCATTTAAGGCAGTACCATGAAATTGGTTGCAATAAAATTATGCATTAAATGTGCATTATGTTTAATAAGACTGTATTGCACTCCCAATGTTTACTCTGTGCCCATTGAGGCTGATCCAATTTTCTAAAGTTCTCCAATTGGTTCGCTATCAGGTTTTCAGCCAGAAGGTCAAATTTCACTTGCTCTTAGTACATGTCTCCATTACTTTGCTAAGGCATTTACACTCCATATTCATTACCTCTTCTTCTTTTTTATCTATCTCCTGTAACCTGACTGCTCCAAAAAGGCTCCCTGTAGGTGGCATGTTTGGCACAAATGAGATCAGTCTTTAATAGATGACGACTCAAGAACACACCTACACGTGAACACACACTTGCACGAAAGATGCAAAGAGAAAGAGTTGGGGGGAGTGCTATTTCCAGACCCACATTGGAGGTAATTTTATGTTGCTTCACTCAAGGTGCACAAGTGACCTCTGCGAAATCACGGGTTTCAGATATGAAACTGGGAACGTAAGTAGAGAGGCTGGAATATATGTTTAGAGCAGTATGTGATCATGACTATACCAAACTGGGAGCTGGATTGTTTTAATCAGAGGCAATGATAGTTTTAGTGTTCCAAAAAACACATTATTTCCCAGCATCTCAGCAAACTCTGTCAGCACTGAGCTCAATGTGGGTAGCACAGGCGAGGAACCAGCAGGCGAACTTTCTTAGGGCTTTGTGTTTCTTCGTAAATGCTTTAGCAGGAAAATACAAGCCTTCTTGTATTCCGTCCTCCTCTGTCAGGAGATCATGTTGAGAGAATTCAGCGTGCCTAACAAGTCCCAGCCAATAACGTGGCATTCATCACTCCAAAATGGACTGTCCCTGTTAGCAAAGCTGGCTGGGCTGCCCAGAAGGAGCCATTGTCCAGGACACGGGGTACTCTGCCTTGGCAGGGAGGTCTGTGCCTTGCCTTCAGCTTGATTAGGTAGGGAGAATGCCGTGGAGGCCCTTAAAAGTCTTGCCAAAGCCTCAGAAAACAAAGCGTTTGAATTGGCTGGCTGCAAGGTATGTCCACCCTGCTGTCACCCTCTGCTCTGTCTCCAGGCTGGTGCAGATGTGCCCAGGTTGGCTATGAAGCTATCTGCTGGCAGGCTGCTAGCTCTGCAGACCCAAAACCTGCCCCAGGGTCTGCTGGGGAGCCTGCAGGCTGTGCTGGACCATGGGAGCCTGCACATGATGCCTTGGCCACCATGGGACATCAAACTCACAGCACCTGGTCCTTTTCACAGTGTCCCTTCTCCAGAGGACATCTGGGTACCACTGGGACTTCTGCACCCCAGCTGGACACCTCTCCTCCCCTTTGTCTCCAAAGGGGGCCTCACTGCATCACCCCAAAACTTCTGGGCGGTAGAGCAGAGACATCCATCACTTTCATCCCTTTAGTTACAGACAGGGTGAAAATTGCTGCCACCTCTGTGCAGACAGAGCCACGTTTTGGTGTCACTTTCCTGCAGACCTCTCAGTTATTATGTGGAATTACCAGTCTCTAGGTTCAGCAGTATAACTTGCTGCTGGGAGAAATATTGATACTATCTTTTGAGTTTGAAATGCCTTATTTTCTCAAGATACTGAACATCTCACCTGTTTTATGAAAGTGTTTTGGGTGCTGTGAGATGGATACCAAAACTGGTGATCTCACAAAGGCATTGCTTTCAAAAATTCTCAAGGAAACTTCACTGCCCACCTTTCTAAAAGGGAAAAACGTGTTTCCTGAACACCATGTGGTGACCCTGACAGAACATTTACAAGGATGTGCACATGCAGCTCTGGGCCTCAGCCCTCCTGTAGTCCTGTTGCTTGGGGTTCTGACTCACCATGGGTAGTGGGGAGGACCAAGAGGCAGGAGATCTACCTGCCCCTGAGCTGCCCCAGCATCTGCAGCATGTCTTCAGCCCATATGTGACACAAGTGGGTCCCCAGTCCCTTCAGATGGCCCAGAATAACCTTTGGCAGAGGACTGGGGCAAACAGCTGAGGCGGCGGCTGCCTTGGCTAAATACATCTGCAGGCATGAGTCAAAGCCCTAAATCCAAGTGCTTCCAGTCCCCACCTGCCTTGCACTTGTCCTTTCATTTTCCCTCAAACACTGAGCCCTGGGCCTGTTTTCTCCTGGCTCTCTGTCCAGGCTCTCATGCAGTGCTCATCTTATCTTGGTTGAGATATCACATTGCTGCAGAAGGTAGAGCTGCTGTCAACTGACCCCATGCCTGTTCCCAAAGGTCTCACCATGAAGGGATGGGGTCAGAGAGCCCTGAGGAAGAAAAACAACAGCTTTTCTTTTGGCTGCATTGGGAATGCTGGAGGAGATTTGTCCTGTTAAGGTTGCACCCCTCAAGAATCTTCCCACTCTCAGTCAGTCAAAGGGTCTTGGCTTCACCCAGATTTCCTCAGTGGACAATGTTTTTTTGGATATAAGTATTCCCCATGCAGGAGGACATGTTCACAAACACATGTAATTATTTTGCTTGGCTTTTCCTCTGGGATGCAGTTTTTCTGCTTCATCCCAGCTGTTTG
>VZTR01012490.1:1660-31298 GCA_013400775.1 Chaetops frenatus | reverse complement strand
CTTTATCAAATAATAGTTGCTCACAGGAAAAAAAAAAAAAAAAAGATAAAGGGCTCTGGCCTCCTTTATATCAAATATAGATTTGGATCTCAATCATTTGTGGTTTGGGGCTATTTTTAAAAATAATATATGTAATTTGCCACAAGCATGCTAGTCAACCTAAATTCTTCCAGTGTCCTGTGCAGGAGAAAGTGAATGTTAACTCCATGAGAAAAAGTTCCTTGTGACTTGCATGGAGCCAGATTTACTGCAGGAACCCACAATGTCCTTCAGTGCAACCATCAAAGCAGAGGCAGTAAGACACCAAGACATACAGCCTTCAGTTCAAAGGACAATAAAGCCCTGTTTCAGCACAGCACAAGCACACTCATTTCAACCTGAGTCAGTGTGAGGCTGTAATCCAGGAAGGTGCTTACACACATGCCTGCCTGTAAATAAATGCTTAATCCCATTGGAATCAACTGGGCCCCAGCTCAGCTTGAGCTCTCTTTGCTGTGCTGAACTTAAACGTACGCAGTGAAGGGAAAATTGCTCACAGCACCCTCATCTTTAACAAGCGTGGTGGAAAAAGTTTGCAGTGAAATCAGCAGGATTTCAGCTAATGTGATTAAGTGCCTTTTAGAATCCAGATTTCTGCAAACCTGGGCCCGTGGATGCTTTTCAAAGCCTGCTGAGGGCAATGGGTGCTGGACCAGACCCTGAATGCAACTGGGTTTTCTCACAGTCCTGCAACTTAAAAAAAAATACAAAAACAAAAACAACAAACCCAGAAAAACATAAAAAAAAAACCCCCAAAAATCCAAACCAAGACAAAAAAAATCTGAAAATATTTAAGAAGGAAAGGGTAATCAAGGGTGTGTTTTATTGCTTCACCACCTTTCAGAAAAACAGCTGGTGAATGAAAAAAATGAGGTTATGAGAAAGTAGCTGGTTCCAAACTGATTGTTTTATTTCTCTTCTCCAAACAACCTGCAGGCTGCTAGCTCTGGTTTCTACTCTCCTCAGAACTAACTGAGATCAGCAGGCCGAGGATCATGTGAAGAGCAGAGATTATGCAGGAATAAGCTGTTCTCTCACTCCTTACACCCCTGCTCTTTTCTATGTCCCCTGTTGAAATACAAGGTTCCTTCTCTTTGTGTTTAAAGGGAAGGATCTTTGTGTCTGATTAAAACTAAATAGAAACTGGACGACTAGATGTTGTCTGTGGCTCATACCCATATGTCCTATAAACCTCTGGCAAGCATGTGAAGAGTTCTCCAAACTGACAGTGCACACAATGTCCAAATCTAATTTGAACTGCATGGTGCAGCTTCAGCTTTCAATCACACAGCACTTCCTCTAAAACACTGTCTGCAGCTACATTTCCAAATTGGGACATTTTTGAAATTGCTCATCACGCAGCTCCCTCAATAGACCAACATATGTTTCAGCAGAATCAACAGGCTGACAAACTCCAGGCCACTGAGAATTTTATGTATCAGGGAGCGCGTGTTGCACATGAATCAAAGTGCATGTCATGCTTCAGGACTCGGTGTGTGTACGTCTAGAAACATTTTCCAGCAATGGTTATTAATTATTGAGATGCTGTAAACAAGTCACCCTTCCTCACACGTCTTGTTTCGGCTCTATGAAGCAACAGAGAGCTCATGCCAAAATGACATAGTCAACCCAGAAAAGGCTCACCCCACCTGCTTCACTCCAAGCTCTGTGAATGATCTTATTGTGCTTGATGGCACATGCTTGTTAAAATTAAGGACTGTTGTCAGTTTCCTGTGGGATTGACATGTGAAACACTTGGAGAAGCCAGGGTGGGGGTGGGAGGGTAAATGAGACCAGTCATCTGCATGGTACAAAGGAGAGGAGTTCCAAAGGTCTGGGGATCAGTTCCCATTTCCATCTGAGGTTTGGCCCTGTGGCCTTTGCTCAGTGTCTCAGCAATGAGGACATCACTCGTGACTGACCTCTG
This sequence comes from Chaetops frenatus, assembly GCA_013400775.1. Lineage (NCBI taxonomy): Eukaryota > Metazoa > Chordata > Aves > Passeriformes > Picathartidae > Chaetops > Chaetops frenatus. The sequence continues at coordinate 29,332 of VZTR01012490.1, read as the reverse complement.
GGAAGTGCTCAGACAAAGGCTGATGAGCACTATAGAAAAAAAAAAAGGCTATAAATAATAAATTTTAAAAAGTTTCTTTCTGCTGACTAATACGTGTTGTCCTCTATCTTTTCCCATATTAGAAATGCACTGTTTAACCACTACACAAAAACACTGAGGTAAAAATTTGCTTTCCACGTGGATTTGGAAAATTGTATGTTGTAAACAGGGAACTGGGAAGAAAGGGACCTGTGAACTGAAGTTTTTCTGAGATGGAAACCCATTTTTGCTTCATCACTGCTTGCAAGAAAACTGTCTTTTACATAGTTGATTTGGTTGATTTTCTTCATGAAAGGCTTTATTTTGCCTTCAGTTGGGGGTTAATTTTACAACAAAATTGTGGTTTTGTTCGTTTTTCTGTTGAGAATGGCTCCCAGAACAAGAGCCGAGTAGTAGGGATGGTGAGTTTTCATTTCACTTTCTTCTGGAGGGACATCTATGAAATGTTTACTGATGTCTGCCACAGATGGGCCATCAGAGATTGTATCATGGAGAGCAACTCCTCTGCCAGACAGACCTTCTGTCTGAATAGAGCTGAATGCCTTCATTTCCCACTCAGTTAGAAAAAAAACCAATAATTTAAAAAAAAATTTAAAAAATAGTTTGTTTGTTTGGTTTTTTTTAATAAAGGGAATCTATTGGAAGAGTGAATTAACAGCTGGTTTTGGAATTTTGTTGTTATAATTTCATTTCCTCTCTGCTGATGGATCATCCTTTTGTCATTATAAAACACAATGGTTCACCTAACCTGTTCATTGCAGATCTCAGAAGGTGGAAACTGGGAATCTCAAGTCTTGGTTTGGATTCTATGGTGTCTTAACAAACTCCAACTGAATTTTTTTAGGACTGCAGGGTGTCTAAGTAAGCACACTTCCATACACCTCTTGGGGCACATGTCAGGGAAGACACTTCACTGGGAGACTTGAGGACTGTATTCCTCCAGTTGTGCTGCTGTTCTGCCAGCCTACTTAGGAAACAGAAACTCAGCTTCCCTACCTGAAAATTTCAGTGTTTATGTCATTCTCCTGCTGTAGGAAGTTTAAAGTGATGCCATGGAAAAGCTATAGAATAATTATTTTATGTCTATATCACATACAAATGAACAAAAACATTAGTGACACTTCCCAAAGGCACTGCTTAATCTAATGACACATATGCACCAACATGCCAAGTTGGATATCCCTAAAACTTTTGTACATCTGACTTTTGGTTCCAGAAGTTGTCCTTCTGTTACTTGTCTCAGTCCAAAGAAGGAGACAGAAAATTCCAGGAGGAGAGCTCACCATGAGGATGAGCTCGTCTTCCTAAGGTGTTTATCCAATGTTTCTTTTTGGTCAGGAAAATTCCCAAGCTGTGCTTAAGAAGGCCAACTCCCCTCTCCTTCTCAAGTGCTTGGCTTTTGTTGCTGGCATGTTACTTCAGGTCAACTGCAGCAATCTAGAGCAGGTCCTGCTGTTGGTGTGGTGGAGATGAGCCTGAGGAAATGTTTTCCAGTGCTGGAATACACAATGTCCACAGAATGAAATGCTGTTTTCCATGTTCTGAGCAGAGAGAGATGAGAATGTCTTGAACTGTGCAGGGACTTTGAGTCTTGGGCTTTGATCTGGGGGACCTGGCTGGGGTTTGGCTTCCCCAGTGCTCCAGTTGGCACAGCACTGTAGCTGTGCACAGGGGAATATGTACCCGGCTAGTAGTCCTTCACATAATGGATATAAATATGATTCTTGGAATTTACCAAACAATAGGCAGGCGCAGTATTCCCAACAGGCTGGAGGGGAGCAGTAAAGTATGAAGGAAACACCTGCAGAAGTGGGTATCCATTGTTTCCTTTTGATGTTTATCACTGTGCCTAAATCTGGAAAGAATAGGCTTTCGGCCTTCAAAAACAATTTCCTTCCTAGCCTTTATTGCCTGGAGGAATCTGTCCTTCTCAAGCATTCCTGTTTTGGAGATAGGGAAAATTATCTCTCTGCCTGGGTGAAATTTCATCTCCGACTCCACTCAAGACTGAGCATGTAATTTTTATGGATCAGGTCATTCAAAATGAAGGGCTGTGGTGACTGACACTGGTGAGGTGCCTCTCGTGGTGGCACATGCTGGTTCTCCAGGACAGTGGGGCAGCAGTAGCACCAGCAGGAAGGTGAGGAGGTGTATGAAGATTGGGACCAGGCTGAGGCTGCTACGTGAAGGTTTCCAGACTGGAGTCTTGACAGGCACAGTCCCATCCTCCAGCATTTCTCTAGCACTCTGATGGATGAAAACCACCAGGAAACAAAGGGACAGGCAAACCCACATGCATTTTTGATCAGCAGAAGGGCCTGACCTTCTCATGGTGCGAGGTCATGGGCAGGCCCTCCCTTTGCCTTGTCACCTTTGGAGACAGAAAGCATGTCTCCAACGCCAGCCACCACTGCAAGCCCCTAAGTGCTCACACAGCTGCAGGAGTCCAGCTCTGCCTGCTCTCCCTTCTGCCCAGTCCCGCCGCTGCTCTGACTGCCTGAGATTTGTCTTCTCTTTATAGCACCTTTTATTATTCTTTTGACAGGCCTTGAATAGTGACGATGAGGAGGCAGGGGCAGCCATCCAGTGCTCCCAGTGGTGCTGTTCAGCTGCACGGTTGTTTTTTCTCAAGCTGCCAGCTGGTCCTGACACGCTGCTTGTTTTCTCCCCCCTCAGGAGGCATTCTTTTGGTGGAAGCTACCTTGCTGACATTTAAGTGGAGCAGTGCTGCTGAGCTGCCTTCTCCTCCTCTTCCACAGGAGCTCTGCTGCCAGCTTTCTCTTAGACCATGCCCTACCACTCCTCTGCATACACAGCAACCCAGATGCTTTTAGCTTCTCTCCCCCTCCCTTCCCTATCCAAAATCTTCCTTCTTTCCATTCTTCTGCTTATCTTTCCTCGGGCTTTAAAAACTCTGGGAGGAAAGTCTTGATTCTCTTCTCCTTTATGCTGGTAGAAACAGGAGCAGGGCAGAAAACAGATATAAACGGGACAAGATATCTCAGAAAAGCTCTGCACAGGGCTGTAGTTCTCTCCCTTCTGTGCCTTCAACCCCTTATGGTTTATTTAGGCTGCCCAAAACCACAGAAGATGACAACCATATGCACAGTGCATGGCTGACAGGTCTCAGCTCACCCTGACTAAACTGGAAATCAGTCATTGCAGTCACCCTATGGTCATTTGTACCCTGCACTGGATTATTATCTCAGGCATGGTGCTGCATACGTACTTTCTTGATGTCTCACAGGCTTCACAAAGTTTGGGCAGTGCAAGCCTGTGGCTGTTTGCAGTGTTCTTCGTGGGTATGGCCAAAATCATGTCTTTTTCCAGACAAGGATCTTCAAAGCCCATAGGTTTGGTAGCCATACATCTCCCACAGCACACACTTGCCTCCCAGACTTCAAAATTCCTCCCGTGCTGTTGTTTAATGTGGTGGAAACCTCTGAGTTGTTGAGATAGCCAAGAGGGCACCAATCACACCCACAGACCAAGAAGGGCTGTCTGAGAAGAGGGGATGTGGCTGGCAGGCAGGGCCAGAGGATCACAGCTGGTGCATGTCAGGGGGGTGGTGAAAGCCAAGCTCCTGCTGTGGCTTTTCCACCTGGCCTCTGCTGGTGCCCCTCATCGCCACTGCACACTTGCTTTCAGTGACCAGAAGTGGGTTTCTTGATAAACTCAAACCAGAAGAAATAAGCTCTTAATCTCTTTCACAATCATTAATATTGCAGTTAACAGGTACAGTAGTGAATTAATGTGACGCATTGTATATTGGATATATTTTGTATTATGTATTGCAATGTATTCTATATATCATATTGGTTTTTTGTTTGGTTGGGGTTTTCTTTCCCTGCATGTTCTGGCCCCGGTAACCACAGCGCACCTTGATGACAGCAGGTTTGCTGATGTCACCTTTGATTATCATGGTTTAGCAGCCATCAGAAAGCACCATCCAGAGCAGGTCAAAATGTGCCTCATTCCCCCACCCCCAGTTTATTTACAGTAGCAGCATAAATCCATATGAGACAGCACGAGACTGTCATCTCATTCAGACTGTAACAACCACCTGAAAACTAAATCCATCTCCCTGCTGCTGTGGCAAATCAGCCTGAGAAGCCTTTGAGGCTGCCTCCCTTCAACAGAATATCAAGGAAGCATTAATACAGTTGTATTTGAGTTTGCAGTGCACAGCAAGGCAACCAGGAAAACACATGAAACTACCACACCTGGAAGAACAAGTTGGTCAACAACAAGAATCTGTAAGTATTTTTGGATTGGTCCTAAGTTATATGTAACTTCTCCCAGCATTTGTCATGTCTGCTCATAGAATAAATACCAGTGTGCCACTGTGGCATTTGTAGGTGTTTATGCAGCCAGCAGAGTAGGGATCCTTGAAAATTTCAACCTCTGGTGTTTTTAAATACATACTTACAATTGCCTAAATCTCTTTACATATGCTGTGGCTTGCCAATGCACCCTTTTGATGTTATTTATATCTCAGCATCACCAGCAGACCCTCAACTACAGTTGATTCCCAGTGAGTTCATCCCTGGATTTATCATGAGAGAATCCAGCACCAAGACCTTCATCTAAGGACAGAGATGGGAAAGCTGCTGAGGTGTGCCTGGCTCTGCATTTAACACTGGCCACAGAGCATTGACTTCCTCCTGAGCACTGAGGTGTCAGAGGTTTCAATTTCTAAACATTAACCTCAGACGTTTAATTTCTGTAAATTTCATCATGGTAGAGCTGTTGTCTTGCTTCCTCTCTGCCTCTCTGAGCCTTCTGAGAAGACTTTTATGTCACTAATTAATGCAGCCACAGGAGCACTTCCCCAAAGAACAGCAGTGCTGGGACTAAAGCAGTGCAGAGCAATGCAGTTGCAACTGGAGCAGGGCCTCCTGCACCTACCAGGGCTAAAATAAAAAACTCTTGGGATGCAATAATCTGAAAGGGTAGATGACACAGTTAAGGGGTTGATTTGCAAGCTGTTCATGTGATCTTTCCCCAGCCAGATCCAGAGAGCCTGACTCAGTTGTCCTTATGCTTTGCACTCCAGAAGATGCACTGGAAGAGCAGGGAAGAAATCCTCTTGGCCATACAGCTTTTGACCAGCTGAGGTCAAAGTTTTACTGATGGGTACTGCTTGTGAAGAAAGTAAGGGACATGCAGATTACTGTACATTTTCTTGATTTAGAGACTGGAACATTGCTTAGGATTATGATCTTCTGGTGCAAGTTGTATAAAAGCGACCCAGAAATTGTCATTTAATTTCTTTCATCTGAAACTTGCTACCTAGCCTGGCTTATCCCCTTTTGCCTCTCTCCTACAAACACCTCATCTCCTCTACAGTGTTCCAGCAGAGGAAGTTACTCTCTTTCATTCCTACCACTGTCCCAGAAAAGCTCCCAAATGGATGTAGCCACGCTGACACTGAACAGGTTTTTTTTGTGGCGTTTAACCCTCATCCTTTGAAGGTGTGATGTAACCAGACTAACAGGATAACTCTTCCTTTTGCTGTCTCGGCTCAGAAGTGACAACAGCACAGGGTCTGTAGCCTCAAGGAATTCTCAGTGCATCAAATCCCCGCAGTCAGAGTTGGGCTAGAGCTCAAAAGAGCCGGTTGGACAAATGCACAGAGTGTCAGGTGAGCAGCATTTCTAAATTACGCCTGTAATATCCATCAGAAACATTTGTATGTCTTTATGGTGATGACTGGTTAAGTTTGTCTTTGGTTCACCACTCTACCTACAGAACATCTGAAGGTTCCAGAAGGACCAACTTACTTTTGTTCTTTGTATTTTTGCACATTACAACAGCACTTTGCATGAATTTTTGAGCAATTCTGTTGTTATTTTTTAATGTTTGCTAACCCGTGTACCTTACTTCCCTTTTGCTCACTCTTCCAGAACAAAATATAAGCCTTTATATTCAGTTTTATTATTTAGTTTTTCACAACCAGGGGGGAAAAAAGATTATTTTTTTCACAACAGACATTAGTGATTATGTAAAAACTCTTTATTAGTCTAGATTAATCCACCAGTCAGGTAGTTTTAAGCAAGCCTCAGCTGGCCTCATAATGATTACAATGAAACAGCAGGCCTTGCAAACCTCATAAGAGTTGCAATTAAGGATTCCTGAGAGATACAAGCTGATATTCCTCTGTTGGCTTCTTGGGCATTTCCCCAGATTTATTGGGTTTTATGATCATATAAGCAAGCTGTGATTATGCTTTTAAAAAATAAATTAAAGGAATTAAAATTCAAAATGTTGAAAATCCTGGAAATAAATAGTAGAAATGATGAGTGTTCTGGCTTGACTTACAGCAAGCACTAAGGTTTTCCTTCTGCCACTTAAGCAGTGCACAGTTTAGAAATCTGTGTATAAATCTTCCACGTCTCCGTCTACGGCTTTACAATGAAAAGATACTTGGCCATATTCCAGGTCTTGGGAGCTCAGCAGTTTTGTGCAGGATATGTCAAGTTAAGGAAAATTTGGTAGGGGCTGGAAGCTTGATAGGAGGGGAGACAACAGTTGTTGGAGCCTCTCTCGAGTTGTAAAGCACAGTGCAGAGGTACACAACACCGTGGTAAAGCAGCTCAACTTTGTCTCAGCCAGCTGACTGTATTTATGGGCTGCTTTGTCAAAGGGAATTGTTCACTGGGCTCTAGCCAGAGGGACTGCACCTCTGGCAGACTCTCAAAAGGGCTGAGAGCCCTGGGGGGTCTGCACTGGGCAGCAAGAGCTGTGTCCAGGGTCAGTTCTGTGAGGCTCCACCTCTGGAAGGGGAGGCTCAGGTGCTGCAGGTGTGGCTGTAAGTGCAGCCTGGGCCAGGCAGATTTGTCAACCCCAATTTCCACCCCCCTCCAATTTGGTCCAGACTCATAGCTGCTCGTTGTCCAGCCTCAGCAGCACGCTGGTACACCCTGTGTTTTTAGATTACATTCACAAGGAAATGGGCCTGATGCATCTTGTCCTCATCATTTCTGAATCCCTTTAAGACCATTGCAGGTGGTTTTCTGCTGGGTGACAGCAGAGACAGAATGATTACACGTCCCTCAGAATGCTGAGGGAGGCTTCCAGAACAAGGTTTGCTCAGAAGAGCCATCCTACCTGCTGTATGAACATGACTAGAGGCAACCAAGCACAGTTATTTTGGGATTTAAAACTGTTAGAATTCAACAGTGAAACCACTTTTCTCTGTTTTAGTCACTTGTCATGGTGACTTTTGTAGGTTATGACAAAATAGGAACATGTATTAATGGAAACAAAGAACTTTCACTCCTTTTTCAAATATAGGGTTTTTTTCTCCTCAGGCAGCAATTTCTGCCTGATTACAATATTCACTGGTGTGTAAGTATTTCATTTAATAAAAAAACCTCCTTTTTCAATAGTTGTTTTAACTGAGCTTTATAAGCTTTATTGCTCAATGAAACTTAGTTTACAAGGTATGTGACTGGGAGTCATTCTTCAAATCCTAATTAAAATACATATATAGTTTGGTATTTTTTAATTATCTCAATGTAAAACAAAATGGAGGGCTTATAAGTTTCAGATGAATTCTTGAGGGTTTATAACTTTGATCTAAAAATGAAATTGCACTCCTACCATTTTCATAAAACCAAAAAATGAACAACAAAAAAATCAATGAAAACTGAGAAAAACGTTGTGATTTTAAAACTGATTACGGCAGGTATGCAGTAAATTTTGTCCACAGGTTTTATAAGGATTTTTATTGGCAGGGCTCCTAGCCATGGCACCACATCAAAATCTATAATCGGTCCACAGGTGCTGATCCATTTTCCTACTCATACTTCACTCAGAAGACTACTGGTAGTCTGTGGCTTCCAGGGCTGGACTCTGCTGTCGTGCCCAATGGTGCAAATCCACAGACAGTTCAATTAAAACCTACAGATGGTTTCTTCTGCCAGGAAACAAAAACACGCAAAGCTGCAGTCCCTGCTCTCCCTCAGATGCTGTCTCTAGGTGGGATGGGCTCTGGTGGCCCGGTGGGACACAGGGAGCCCCATGTGCTGCATCTCTTCCACATAAAAGACAGAAATCAGCCTTTGAAATCAGGGCTTCTTCACCCGCTGAGTGCCAGAAGTGAGGCTGGCAGATGTGGTGGATCCAGAGCTGAGCATCAGATGCATGTGAGGCGCTGGCTAGTTTGGTATGAAGCCAGAACAGCCTGGGTGAGAGAGGGAAAAAATGGAGAGCTGCCTGCTGGACCAAGAGCAGGCTCTCCCAGCAGACAGGCAATGAGCATCAGGAGGAAACTCAGCTCATTCAAGAGTTTTTAATAGCCAGCTCCTCAAATGGCTGTAATTTTAGCAGGCAGTTTAACTAGGCTGGACTGAGCTTTTTCCAACACAGCCTGTTCAAAGAAAGCTGGAGAAATCCCTTTGTCTGCCCAGGGCCAGATGAGAAGCACACTTCTCAAGGAAGTCTTCCCAGTGACAAAAATGAGACCCAATACTGCAATTACCACCTCAAGCCTGGTGTGTATCCTTCTACTGGTAGCATGCATTTTCCCCACCTCTTAGTCTCCTATATCTGAATATGCTATTATATCATGCATGCAGCAGTTTTAAGTTTCATTTTGATCACATTCTTTTCAGGAGGGAATTTTTGGGAAATAAATACAATTTCAGTCAATGCTGGACTATGGGATACACATATTTTCCCATTTTGCAAGGGACATTTTATTGCACCATGATCCTGTTTTGCCTGGACAGCAGATCCGTATCCTCAAGGCCTGTTCAGAGTAAACCAGAACCTTCTGAGCATTGTTCAGAGTTTTGGCTTCAAATTAAGTGTCTGAGAACAGCTCCCTGTGGGCCAGACTGTCCCCTCCTCATCCAGCTTCATTCTGGTGAGCTGGCACACCCATTTAAGTCAAGGAAATCCAGAGGTGAGCAGATTATTAATGTTTTGGACTTTGCTGTAGACCCATAGCAAAGGTGGGAGGAAAAGGCATTTGGTAGAGATGCTTGGCTATGAATGGGACCAGTGGAAGGGTGCTGGAAGGGTGCTCTTCTTGCAATGTGGACAAAGGTCATAAAATTCACAGCCAGCTCATCTTCTGGTGGTCCCTTGCTTTGTGACCCACCTCGTGAGCTCAGAAGCCCCCAGTTTCTCTAGAATGTGACTTGTTTTGCCAGCAGGCCCATAGCTGGTGCCACAAGCCAACCTCTAAATCAGCATCCCAAATCTCCTTGGCCCACATAAATTAAACACTTCCCTACTGCAAGTTTAATCGTGCCAGGGTCTCAGCACGCACCAGTGAGAGCCAGAGAATCCGGGCTAAAGGTGACCAACTTATTTCTCTGTGCTATGCTGCTCCTCCTCTTTTACTCACAACAGCCAAGTGCTAGCACATTACATCATCAAGCCTTTGAATTTCTCTGCTCTTGTCATGTTTAAACTCGATTGTCTAACACTCGCCTCTCGCGCCGTTGCCTCCAAGCTCTTGCAGTCAGCAAACCCACTGCTGACAGATGGTGGGGAAAAGTGGGTTGAGTTGGACAGCTTCCAAAAACTATGTCTAGCCACATGATATGTAAAACACAGGCTCTCATTTAAAATCTGGTCCATTTTTGTTTCTGTTGATCTTTTAGAACTATTTTTATTTTGGGGGAGAGTTATTTTCTGTTGGGGATCTTTGTTTGTTTGTTTGGGCCAATGACAAGAGCGGGCTTTCTGGCTTCTATGCCCTGCTTTTGGCAGTTTCTGAACTACCAGACAGGAAATTCTCCAAAGTACTGCAGCTGATAATTGGCCCCTTTTACTGGAGCAGAGATAAATTGGAATAGTTTTCTCAGGTCCTTCCCTTCATATGGAGAAACCCGCAGTAATGTATATAAAAATCTTCAGCCCAGAAATCCTCAGCAAGGGCCACTGTTTGATGATATCTCTGTCAGGTGATGATCTCACCATTGTAAAGACAGCATCTGGAGTTGTAGCTTCTTAATTCTCTTTTTTCCCCCCTAAATATTTCCCTCTGAACAGTGTAATACATCAAACAGTTTCCAGTAAAATCTCTGAAAAGGCAACATTACCCCAACAGAGGGATATGACTTTCCATCAGGCCTCGAAAAATATTTATGAGATGATTTTGTATTTATTTACTTATTTGTTCGAAAGCAATTTTTCCTTTCCCAAGTTAAAATTAAGACATGCATCATGAAATGTCACAGCTCATTTTTGTGGAGGACCTAAGGCTAGTAAGGAATGCAAGCATGGTAGAGTACTATATCTGCTACACTTTCATGTTTTAAAAAGATCATCTCAACCCTCAAGATGAACATATAAAATAACAAAAAAAGCCCCAAATACATTACTAATGCAGTATCAGGTTGGAAAAAAACTTGAATGATCCCTTAGCATCCTTTTCAGCCGGCTTTATTTTCCACCTGGGACAGGTTGTGAAAAGGACAACCCCAATTTCACTTGTTCCTATGTATCTAATCAGGCATTTGGATTGCCTCGGTGGGAATGGGGACCACAGGTGAAAGCAAATTTTGGAAATTTTGTTCCTAAAATTGGAAATATTGTTCCTAAACAAAAGTATAATGGGCCAGGCATTGTGTTACATAAATGATCTATCTTGTGGTGAAGATGGGCATCTACTGTAGTGTTGCCTGCTGCTGTACAGTTAAAGATATCAGGCCATAATGACTGGTATTAATTAACTGTATTAAAAGATAACACCACTTTCAAGGTTCCTTCCAAAACAGCTGGAAACATGATTCTGGGAACTCTTCTGCACCATCCATGCACAGCAGAAATGTCCTTACTCCTATTTATAAAACGCCTACATCACATAAAAGCAAAAGTAGGAAATCATGACATCATGCAAAAGGTAGGGAATTAGGAAATAATCAGGAAAATAAATTGCAGAGATATATTTCCGTGGATTTTTACGCAATGGATTGGAATGTTGTCAGATATAATTTTAGAGATAATTCTCAATGAGTAAAGAGTTTACTTAAATGTTTCTTTAAAAAGCATTCCAAACACCGTATTTTTAGTGACATTTCTAATGCTTAGGATTCAAATTATGGTGCTTCCATAAAAATGAAAAATAAATTAAAAATTAATATATTTTCCAAAAATGTTGTCATCATGATTTAGAAAGAAAAGGTGGAAGTCTTAAGGAACTTGGAAAGAATTTCTAAAACTATTTTCAGAAATATTCTTTTCAGAAAATTCTAAGCCTGTTTGGACACCACAACTGCCCATTCTGTGAATGAATAATGAGTTTATAACATTCACCGCTGTCAGCTTGTATATATGCAAAAAACACTACGTCATGAAAAAAATGCATCATTTTAGAGTTTAAATATATGCAGAACTGTATTGTGCATGCTCTCACATTTAAAGCCTTACTGGCCCTGGGTTGGATCCTGAGAAATATTCAAATTGATTGAGAGCTACTTTCAGACAACTTTCTAAACTTAGAGAGAAAAAAAAAAAACAAAAAAGAAAAGCAATGACAATTTGAATCTACTTTCAAATTGTTAGTTTAACTATAGATATGGCACAAGGAAAGTCATAATGCTGAATATATTTCCTCTGTGTGGTGATAAGGTCTGTGGGATAATTCATAGAGCTGTGCTATAGTAGGATGTATTCTGGACTTGTGAATACAGAGAGATATGGATATTTAATTTTTTTTAAATGTTTTAGTTTCTTTTCCTTTCTTGGTTTGCAGAAAGATGGAGTTTTATTTTTAGTTATATTTATATATATATATATATATAAAATATATTTGTGATATATTGATTCAACAAATACAATTCCACAATTAAAAGTTCCGGGGTTCTGCCATAAAGCTGAGCTGTAAGAGCAAGGAAAGAAAGATTGACTTGAGACAACAACCAGACCGGGACTTTACCTTTATGGTTTTTTCCCCTTTTTTCTTTCTCTATATGCTTTAGGTCCCGCAGATTCTCATCCAGACCTTCATGTTGGCCTTAAATACCCTCTGGAGAAGATCAACAGCAGCATTTGACTGTCACTTGTGGTGTTGAGTGAAATCTCCTCATTTCCTTGTGCTCCAAATAATGGGATTTGTGACCTTGCTATGCTTTGCAATGGTTGTGAAATATAAAGCACAGGAGGAGTAGAAAAGGCATAGAAAAGTAGTTGGTGGGTAACCAAAACCAAGAAATGATTCTGTGAGAGATCAGAACAGAAAAGACAGGGAGGAAGGGAAAGGTAAGGCCAGGAAGCATCCTAGGGAGCATCTCCACATGTGTACTCTCCTTTTATTCACAGGCATCTGGCATAAGGTGTCAAATGACCCTTCAGAAATAATTTCAGACCAGCCAGGAAAGGGGCAGTAACAGGATTGTGCCCTTCTGTCCTTCAGCACCAGCAGATGCAGCACCTGGTGAAATGGATCTGCACAGTCACTCCAAGAGCTGCCCTGGAAATCATTGCTATTGAGACCTGAAGAGCCAATTGGAATTAAGATCTGGATAACTCAAGGCAGGACAAAAAAAGGAAAAAATACTACAAAGCAAAGTCATCTAATATCTAATATCTAATAAATAAATGAAGGCTCTGAGAGAGGGGCTAGCTAAGGAAAAGTAGGCCCTGATCCAGAAGCACTCTTAAGGCAGTGTAAAAGACTCAAAGCATAGGAGGAGGCAAGTACTCAGGAGCTAAAGTGCTTTGCTGGAGCAGGGTCTTTGTGCATAATAGGATAACTGGATCCTGAAGATGGTAGAATGTGTTTTTAGTGCAGGAGTAGGTTAGCCCTGAACATTTCCACCCAAGCTAGGTACTGTAATTTCCTCAGCTGGCTGAAAAGCAGTCTGGTCCGTGCGGTGGGAGGTGTCTGAAGGAATTACTCTCCAGCGGGAGGCAGAGGGAGATTCAGCAGGATCAGAGATCAGCTGCAGGAGACAGCAGACGGGAAGGCTCATCAGCCTGCCCCAGTCAAACTGAAGCTTTCAGCAGTGCCAGCACAACCCCTGCCAAGGAGCCAGCCTCCCTCCCCCTGCACAACTGGCCTGGTGTCCCATTTCACAGGGACAGAAGAGGCGAATTCCTCCAGTGGCCTTGCAATTCCTGCAGTATGTTTTCTGATTTCACAGCTGACGGTTCCAACTCTTTGATGGCACACTTGGATCCATAATATTTCATGGGAAGCAGGCAGAAACAAATACACACTCGTCTAGGCACTAATTGCCAGTGAAACAGCATCTCCCACCGTTTGCCAGCCCTGTCCCTGGTGTGCCCGTCAGCAGCTCTGTTGCTTGAGGAAACAGACAAAGAGGAAGGCAGGGAGGAAGACACTCCTCGGAGTAGTTTACAGCGATCCATGGTTATGAAACTCCCCCAGCAGTGGCCAAAAATCGACTTCAAGCTGGCCCTGTTGGTTACTGAAATGTTGGCAGGGTGATCCCGCTCCCATTGAGGATGAGGAAAGTTTTGCCATTGGCATGGGGAGGGAGATAATGATCTCTTCACAGGAAAAGACACAGTCATAACTTAGATATATTTTGTGGCAGAGTCCTCTAGATGCAGGGCCTCTGGCTACCCCCAGGCTGGTGTGTACATGGTGGCTGGCCACTGTACATAAGAGTGGCTGCCATCCCCTGAATCCTTGGGTGTACAGACATTTGTATGGGAAGTCTTGAGCTCACAGCAAGTTATCCAAACTGGAGAACCCCACTGGCTACTAAAGCTTTTCACATAATGGGTGAAAAACTGGAGGGGAAAATCTTTGATTTAAATCCAATAGCTTTTTCTGAGAGGTTGTTTTTTCCCTACTAGACAGTAAATGTAAAAACAAATTTCAGTCTGCTTCAATCCAGAGTATTTGATTTGAAGAAAAGCTCTTGCTTAACTTTTTTTTTTTTTTTTTAGAAATCTTTACTCTGGTTGCCTTCTTCTTTTTATTGATGGTAAATGTTTTGAATTATATTCAAAACAAAATATCCACCATCTTCTCCATCCTAAACTGTCCAGAAAAATTATTTCAGCCTTTTGTTTTGAGAGGGGCACCAAAACCAAAACAAATAAACTAAAACCTACACCCACGTACACACACACACACAAAATGTAATCAAATTGCTGGAAGATAATATTGCAACACAAAACACCCCAAAAGTCAAATCCTCCCTCATCCCCTTCCCTGGCCAAAATTATTAATTGAATTTATCTTCCTGTGACCCAAGCTGTAAATATTTGGAGCCACCTGAAATTTCCTAGGGCAAGTGTGTGACTGCGTCAGAGCTCTCCTCTGTACTCTGCTCTTCCCTTTATCACTTTTCTTGTGCCTGCTGTGTGAATTTTCTGGGGAGGGTGAGCAGTCCAGGAGAGGTGGCATTTGGAGGGGGGGCTGCCCTGCTTTGCTAGCCACCAGCAGCACTTCTGCATGTGATCTGGAGCTGCAGCCTTGGGACCAGCACTGCCTTGCCAGCCTTGTCCCCACCCCGGGTCCAGCCTGCTCTCCAGGCTGGCAGCAGTGGTGGGAAACAAGCTGTGGAGAGTAAGATGTTGCCAAAATCATTAAAAGGCAGGAAGAATTGGCTGACAAGTGAGGAGAGGCAGTCTTGGGCAGCTGTTGAAAGAGGGCTTCATCCCTTCCACTGCTTATACCTGGGGAGATTAGGGATAAAGCAGGGAGGAAGCAAAAAGTGTTTTCTTAGGCTGTGAGAATCGAAAAGCAAGGGGCATCAAAGCAACAGGGGAGCGAAAGCCAAATTTTCTTGGCAATCATCCCTCAGCTTTAAATTCACTGAGAACTCTCATCCTCAGCATTTGTTGGCTTATTAATAGTTTTCCTGTAGTTGGATTTAAATCTGCATCCTAGGTTGTCAAGTCTGAATTAGAGAACCAAGTGGAAGAGGAGGAACGTCTCATGATGGGCTCTGAGCCAGCTTGGAGGGGTGCTGGTGGGAGGTTTCACTGCCTCTAACATGAGCTGGATCCTTTTGATGTGGGAAGCATCTGCCGAGAGACAAACGGTTGGGCTTGGGATGTCCCTATCTAAAAATAACAGAGCAGTTCACATCAGGGAAACTGCTCCTTGGCAAATCCCGTTTTCACCTGGATTTGCATCTTGATTTCACCTATTCAACAATTCATGGTCACTTTTCAGCACTACTGATGGCACAGAGAGAGCAGACAACCAATCACCTGGGATTTTATTATGGGTAATAGCAGATATTGCCATATCTATTGACATGTTGATATATATACCATCACTTCTCTTTCCTTGGCATCATCACTGCCAAGTGTCCCGTGTCACAGAACAGAGTACCTTAAACTGTTTCTTAGTTCACAGTAGAAAGACAGCAAGGAACACGTTTATTAACCATTAAAAAAAAAGGAAAGAAAAAAAAAGAAAATAAAAGAAAAAAGAAGATTAATTAAAAAAACCTGCCCAGTGCTTGAATGTGGCTCCTATAGTACAATTTATTCAAGCCAGACCGAGGCGTTTGCAGCCCACTTGGTAGAGGGCAGCAGGGCTCTTTGTCCCTGGAATCCACCAGGCAGGGAGAGAGGGAATGACCTGTACTTCACACTGCCAGCAGCACCAGGAAAGACGTTGAAACACTGACAGAGAGAAGCAATATCCTGTTTTCACTGAGGAGCCAAAACTGTGTTAAAAACTACACTTTGCCTCCGATTCGGGCACCGTGCCAAAGCCTTCTGCAGATAAGGTGCTTGCAAAGTCCTTGGAAAACCTGGAACAGAGTGGTGTTTAGGGTATGTGATTTAGGGTTTTTGTAGAGAAAAACAGGGAGGCTTCATGATTACTAAGACTCATACCTTTGGTGACTTAAAAAAAACCCGACAAAAATACAAACCCAAACAGCAAAAAAATACCAAAAAACCCAAGCCAAAACCAAATGAACACAAAACAAATTTAAAAACCACAACAAACCAGGTCAGAGCTAAACAACTTTACAAGAAGTAAAGAATGACCCAACATGACAAAAATGCCTTTTTCTGCATCTAGAGAAAAGATGGTTTCCTTACTGACTGGCGGAATTTGGGATAAAATTACAAAGCATTGATCCTGCTAAGGGGATGTTCCTGCTTTGGGAAGCAATGCAGGGAATGCCCATTGATTCAGGTGAATAACTCACCAAATGACATTTCCTTCTAATCACAGCTGTGTTCCTTTGGAAAGCAAAAATTTTTGTTATGTTTGTGTGTTAGCACTGTGGGCTGGTCATTCCAAATGTATTTTGGTTAATTCAAAGCCTCAGACTGCCAGGATTCTTCTCCAGCTTTGTAACGTTAGATTTCTCTGATACAGGTGGATGTCAGATCTGACCCGAGTGATGTTCATTGAGCCAATAATTTCCACTCTGCGTCTGCACTCCATTTGATGGGACCTGGAGCAGTTCAGGGCATGAAGGCTTGCTGAGCACAGAGTAGCATATCTGTTTGATAACATAGCTGCCTTTCAAAAACTCCAGAGAAAAAAATATTAAGGAAAAAAATACTTCTCCAGATTTCATGAAACTTTCTATTCAATCCAAATCATATCATCTGAAAGAAATTTCAGAGTTTCTGTCACCTTTTCTCCAAGCTAAGAAAGGATTGTTTGTTTCCACTTTGAGATTTTTGTGGTTTTTTTTTTTTTTTTCAATGGAGGGCTTAGACTCAGGAGGAATTAGTGGAGGAATTAATGCCTTTACTTCCTTCTGTAAATCTTTGGGACAGTTCTCTCTCCCCAGAACCATAGGATGTTTGAGGTGGAGATGTCTAAAGCCACAGTTCGGTGAACTTCTGTTCATTTGCAACTCTGGCATGACTCTCACTCATCTTTCTGCTGCTCTCTTCTCTCTCCTAGCTGCTTCCCCAGTTGTGTTTTTACAACTGCTTGCAGGCTTAAGGATAAAACAAAGGAAACAAAACACACAAAAGCACCCTCCAAAACCAAACCAAAACAGGGAAAAGAAGGGCGTTTTTAAATGAGACAATTTTCCTTGTTCTGCTCAGCTGCAACAAATTTGAGTTGGTTTGACTGAGGGCAAAGGAGTGAGAGGTAAAGGACGAAGTAGGAACAAGTTGTCCTTTTTGGAAGAAGCCAGTGCTCATCAAATCACAGCCTTGATTTATTTTTTTTTCCTTGTTGGAGCTGTTCAGTTTTTTTGTAAGTAGCTCCCGGCATATGGGGACAAAAAAAGAGAGGGAAGGACTTTGCAAGCTGGTGAGCAGGAGAAGAAAAGAGGTGCATTTAAGACTCTACTTGGCAAAGCAGCAAAGCAGCCCTTGAACGAAGTTGCCTGTTTCTGAGAAAGGAAAGGAATAACCTCTGGGATTCCTTCCCCTCTTCCCTGTGCCCAGGGAAGGTGGAAATTTGCCACGAGCAGCAAAAATAAACATATTGAGGAAAGAAGGAGGCACAGACACATGGGAGGAAGGCAGCATCATGACAGTTTCAGCCACATGCAAAAGCAGGTAGGCAAGCCTGCAAGTCTGTCACCATCCACCAGTTTCTGATACTTTCTTCTACATGACAGAGCAGGCAAAAAGCAAAACTGAGTGAGAGGGATGTGAAGCATCACAAAATTGGAGGAGAAATATGGGAGAGGATATCAGTGAAATGACTGGTTAAGGAACTTGCTAGTTTTTTCCTCTGAACAGGTGAGGTACAATTTGGGTTATGGATTTAATAGAGAAGTTGTTGGGATAGAGTCCTGGAATCACCTGAGGTGAAAGAAACAAAATAAGTGACTGTGCTTGCCCTTGTGTGCTGTAACATCCAGGCAAAGCACAAGTAAACAAATTGCCAAGGACAATGAATAATTAAGAAATTCTTCCAGCCTTGCCTATGCTTTCACTGAAAGCTCTGATCACAGAGGTTTTCTTCTTGTGCTTGATAGTAGCAATGGAAACTCCCAGGCAAGCTTATTCCCAAGATATTGGGACCTCCTGGTTTCCATATGTATTTCAGTTCCTCCTCTCAGCCACCCTGCAGAAAACCATATTGCTGAATCTTCAGAAAGCAGGGATTTTTTGTTCTGTCTGGATGTTTGAGTGGCCATGGAGAAGGACAAGGAAGCCTTCTGGGAGGACACTCACAAAAGGTTAATTACTCAGTCTGTTCGGAGGAGAAATACTTGGTGTTTCTACTTAACAGACTGCAGCACCGTGAAAAGACCTTCAGAGATTACTGATACTAGAAAACAGAACAAGTCAAGGCCGGTGTGGGCGAGTAATATTTTAAAGCATATGACACTTTCAATAAGCTTGGTGATTCTGCTGATAGGAAATGTCTGGTGATGCTGCTGATTGCAAATTTTAGTGGTCCTTGTCCAGAATGCAGCCTTACTAGGATAATGATTTTAGAATCTACATGGCATCAAAAGGAAAAGCAAAGAAAAGGAGCTGCCTTTATGCATCACCAGGGATTCATTTATGAAGAACTGCATTTCCCCCCCACCCCATAAAAATACATTAACCAATGTACATTTCACTCTTGTCTAGGAGTTCGCTTGCTTGTCCTCAAATGACATAAATAGATTAATTGAGAGCCCTAGTTTCAGTTTTGAATTACTTGAAGCGTGTTTTCATATTCTGTTTGGCTTTACTGGTGAATAACATAAATACAAAGCATAATATAACAGTATATATGTACAGATGGCAGTGTAATGCAAAATCAAAAATGTCTGATAAAATAGTATACGATTACCATTAATTACTGACATGCTCATGTCAGCAAGCCTCTGTGGCTCACTGACTGCAATAACACTGAAGGAATTAATAAAAGATGCCCATAGCCCCTCTGTGAGGGCTGGTAGAAGCAGCCCAACTGCAAGGTCTGTCCATGTGGGTAATTTTGTTTAAACACCTGCCTGTTAAACTCCTCGGGCATGATCACAGATTTTTCAGGAAAGATTACATGTAAAACATGTGAGAAGCCACAGTCACCCACTGAGGGATCTCTTCCCTTTATGCCTTCTTGTAGCTCCATCTGAGGAGAAGAATGCACCCTTTACCAGCCACCTAAAAGGGAAAAGGTTGCTTGGTGTAATTATTCAAGGTCCTGATGAACAATGATTGTCAGACTGGAATTTTGACTGGGGTTTTTTTTGTTGTTGTTTGTTTGATTTTTGAGTTTTTTTGTTTCTGGATTTTTTTTGGCTGGGTTTTCTTGTTTGGTTGGTTTTGGGTTTTTTTGGTGGTTTTTTAATTTGTTTGTTTATTTGTTTTTGTTATGTTCTCTTTTTTTGGGTTTTTTGTTTGTTTGGTTTGGTTTTTGGGGGTTTTTTTGGGGTTTTTTTTTCATTTTTTTTTTTACCACCTAGGGCCTTCTGTACTGTGAACAGGAGGATTCTTCAGAAGATGAGCAGCTCAGTGGCAGTCACTCCTTGCTCTCAGTGTTTCTAGAAAGCAGAGGGTGGGGGATTGGCCTCTCAGGCTCTGTGAAACACAGTCACTGATTTCCCTGATTTCGGTGTCAGGAATGCCTTTGCTGGTCTCGAAGTGGGTTAAAGTAAACTAGGAAAATGAGTGCTTATTCCTAAGAAAAACATTCCTGCACGGAGTTAATTCAGAATAGTTGCATGCACAGAAGCTCTTAATAGCCTGAGGAAAAAAGGGAAAGCAACTACTGGGTGGGAGGCACTCTTATTCACTCTAAAAAATATTCTGTCAGCAACAAAACCAAAGAGAAGAATTAAGACTTCTGTCCACCTCCTAACTGCTAGCCCCCACCACCTCAAGGAAGAATGAACCTCAAATATCTTTTTGCAAGCAGTTTTTACAGAAAAATCACATGGCTGCCCATGGTTCTCCCTTTTGTGTGACATTAAATTAGCACAAATATGGGATCCTCTCTGAATTGTGATGTATCCATCTAAAAACATGTAGTGTTCAGAATTATATCCTGTCCCCAGAAGCAATCCCAAAGCTAACCCAGCTCCAACCACCATGTCTTTCACACGTAACAGACTTCACTGTTATCTTGACTAAGACTTCTTATAGATATATATATTTATGTATTTGTATATTTCTATGGTTATATATTTGTATATTTATATTATATAATTATATGTTTTAATATATATTTATAAACATATATATTTATCTATAATTTATATATTTATGTAATATATCTATAAAAGGAGCAGAGGGGATTGTAGTGTCTTAGGAGCTTGCATATTTACTTTCACGAAACCTGAACTGAAAATAATTGAAACATAAACAACAAATGCACCCTCAATCACATTGTTAGCTCTATGGGTTTTCCTGGGTGGTCAAATCTGCCCAATCAAGTCAACTGGAGAACTGGAGTGTTCAGGCTTTCATGGGATTTTTCTCTGGGCCCCCTCTGAACTCTCACTGCTAAGGAAAACCATACCCCTGTGATATACAGTGCACTCCTCCTTACATGTGACAGCAGCCTGCTCTGGTTTAGATAATACCCACAAACTGGAAATCTCTTTTTTCCCTCTGAAAACTGTTTAAGAAACAGCCTGCAGACTGACTGGCTCCATCAATAAACCCAAATCCTACACAATCTAAGAACCTGCCTGCTAAAAACAGCACCACAAGATATAATTTAGGCATGAGGAGCACAGCTCTGAAGGGAGCTGGATGAGCCCACTTGAAAAAAAATGATCTCTTTTAGCACTCTTGGGTTGTTTCCCCTGGTCTCTGGTAGGTAGCTTTGAGCCTAAAAGAAGGGAGGTCATCTAAATGCGAAAACAGATGTAGTTGGTTAAAAAGTTGAGTTATCAAAACAAAATATTCCTTCTGTCTTGTATATTAAAAAAAACTCTCTGAGAATCTAAAAGTATGTAGAATTAATCTACACAATGAAAGAAACCCTCTAAACCTTTTGGTTCAGCCCACAAAGCTGAACAATGGGAGAAAGGGCAGAGGATGGTTTTATTTTAATTTTTGAGACAGGGCTCTCCTTAAGAAGAGGAAAGAAGAATTAATAAGCCTGAATAATAAAAGATTTCTTTTCTGGTGCCAGTGCAAGGAACCATTGTTGGCCTTTTTCCCTTGGAGAAGTTAAAACTTTGTATATGAATTTATAGAGTCAGGTGAAATTTTTTGCCCCAGAGAACTTGCTTACACCCCTCTGTTATTCTAGGTGAATATCCTCCCATGCAGGCAGAGCATTAGAGGGAGCTGGCACACCAGGCTGCGAATGACAAGAGTTCACTGCAGATATTGCAGGGCCAAGAGCTGGGCTGTCGGTGGTGTGGAAAGTCTCAGCATGGGGTGGGAGGGTCTGCCATTCCTGGATGCTGCTTTCCGAATCTCTGTTGCAGCAGAAAGGCTTTTTGCAGCCTGTGGCAAGCGGAGAGGAAGATCTGACATCTCTTGGCCCCTGTAGCTGAGGGGTGGATGGAGGAGGAAGGAGCTGCAGCGTCGCCTTTACTCGATTTGGAGAGACAACCATATGAAACAGGATCTGATCTTTCGGGTGATTTCTTAATCAAATGCTTCAAGTCTTTGTCATCTTGCCTGCAAGTCCCATTTCTTTCTCCAGGGCTCAGAGGGTCCTAGAGGCGGAGGCTGAAGCATCCTGGAGGTACCTAGTGGCCCTCTAAAACACAACAGTCGGCCCCACCCATCAGCAGCCTCCAGCTGGGTCCGTCCTCCTCCGGATGATTTTGTTTCAGTGGTGAAAACATGAAAAGTTCCACGGCATTATTTCAGCTGTGAGCCAGGTAACACCACCCAGGGATCATCTTGACCCTCTGACACTGCAGAATGACTGGCTCATGATGGCAGTGGATTGCCATCCATTGTTGAGAGAGAATTTGCAAAGCAGCCTAAGGGAATTTGGCGGCCCATTCCTATTGAATTACAATGGGATTTGGGCATTGAATTTCCTCAGTTAGCCCTTTCAAATTTCCCCTCCTTTTTTAAAGTAATAAAGGTGGCATTTTCATAAGTACTCTTGAAAATGCTTGACGTTTTTTACCACTTACTTCAATCAAAGCATCATTTGGCCAACCCTATGCAATTTTGAAAAACTCACGGTGGGGATTTTGAATCATTTGCTCTTAAATTTGTGACCTAAAAGTTTGTCCAAAAGATTAATTTAGGAGAAAGGGGAAAAAAAAATAAAAAAGAAAACACTTAAAAGACATAAAGAAAGGAACTGAGCTCAGTGGAGAGAAGAGAACTTGATGAGATTTAATAAGTAAATTCCAAGTTGCACTCCAAATTCATGTTGGTTATCTCAGTCTCAAATAGGTTTTGACAGCCCTAATATTTATACAACTATGGAAGATATAAAGGGTTTTCCAAGACACTTTCCAACTATGATACACCAATATACTAAAAAATCAGCTTTGAAGACAGAGACCTAATTAACTTTCTTGAAGATGCTTCATCTAGATATTTGCTAAAAAACTCCTTTAAACTACATATATGGATTATTAGCTATTACCTTAATAGTGTGACCTTTAGTCAAATCAGAAAACCTCTGAAGTCAAATGTAAACCAGAGATCTACTGGCATAGTTGCCTATCTGGAAATGGCTCGAGATTTTTATTAACTCTGTTTGACAATGCAGGATTTTATCTGACAGACTGGAAGCCCAGCTCTGAAAGTAGGCAATTATCCCTCTCGGCCGTGTTTTTACCAGTTTTAAACTGAGATTGCATAGGGAGGGTGACACATGGTTAACAATAGGAGATCATTACCTTAAACATCTTCCATTTATGTGGAAGCATCAGCAATTCGAGGGGAAAGCTGAGGCCATAAGTCCATGCTGAGGGCAGGCTCCAGGCTGTGGAATTTTCCTGGAGCCAGGACAAAAGGGACCAGGTATCAATGCAGTCATCTATAAGGGATGAGATTCAGGAGACAAAGCTCCAGGATGAGGAGGACCCCTGAGCAGGATGTGCTCACTTGGCAGGTGGCTTTTGTTTACTCGCGGGATCAGCCAGGCTAGAAGGAAACCGGGCTGGGCTGCAGAGAAGCTGCTGCAGGAGTCAGAGCAAGGCTTTTGTGGAGAAAGGAACATCCTGAGCTCCTTAGTGGGTGCCTCAGGCCAGAAAGGCACAATAAGGGTGAGGCAAGGAGGCAGAAAGAGCAGTGTTTGATTTGGTCTAAAGCTGTTTTCCTTTCAGGAGATAAAGTGCTGGAAGGGTGGCACAGAGCTCCCGGAAGGAGGCGTACCTGACTGCCCGCAGTTATCTCTGGTTCCAAACAATGCCTCACGCTGGGAAAGTCGGCATGGACAGCATTGCTCCGGGGCTCTGGGCTGCCCGGGTCAAATCCCCATTTTTATGGAGATCTCCAAGCATTGTCCCAAGCAAGGGGCTCCAGAGGAGAACGGCGTAACTTAGACCGCTGGAATTTTATGAAAGCAAAACTCCACCAATTATATGTGAGTCCTAAGCAAGAAGCTTAATGAAGAATCCAGCCCTGGGAAATGCAACTGGGTTTCATTGATCAGTGTCTTCAAGGGCCAGAAAGTTAACTTGATCTTTATTAATGAAATAAACTCACCTGCATTCATCCAACTAAATACTTTATCATTTGTGAACTGAGACTCAGGCAGTGCCTTACATTGTTAGTTCCTCCATTCATTTAAAAAGTTACTCACTCAGCTTCTGAAGTCCCTTACCTCAGTAGACTCTACCAGCAGATTGGTTTTCTTGCACTCGTGGTCTTTAGAAACAGGACCAAACAGGAAATAATCTACTTTCAGTATATGTGGAACCTTCTTTTCATTGTAGTGGGCAGAAGTAAGTTCAATGCACAGAGGAATAATGTCTCCACTCCAGCAAATATACTCTAAAAAAACCCCTCCAAAATGTGGAGGTAAGTATAAATTGCAAATAGGTTCTACAGAAAAAGTTGAGGTAAAAGGAAAAATGTTTTTGGACCAGGTGAAGGAAGGCAAGAGAACAAGGTCTGATTTTATATTTTTTTCTTGATTCCATGAAGATGATAAATATAATAACTAAAACAACCCCTGCAAGAGATTATTAGTATTTAGGCTCAGCACTTCGATTAGTATTTAATGCTTCAAAAAGATGTGTAAACATATCCAGAGGCAATAGAACATCTCCTCACCTACTGGCTACCCTTCAGCTAACAGGATTTTCTTAGTTAGATGTATATATCTGAGTTATTGGACTATTTGGACTCTGCTCCAAACAAACAAAAAACCAAAAACAAACAAACAAAACCACCAAAACAAAACAAAACAAAACACAAACACAAACAAACAAACAAACCCAAAAACCAAACAAAACAACAACAACAAACCCAAAACAAAACAAAACAAACAAACAAAAACCACAAAACAAAACAAACAAAAAAAACCCACAAGACAAAACAAAACAAAACAAAAAAAACCCAAAACACCACCACCAAAACAAAACCCCAAAACCCCCAAATTTGCACGCAAGGAGAAACTGCAACAAACAAACAGAGGTCTCTGATTTGGCAGTAACAAACAGATTTCTCTCTGTAGCTTAGCAGTGAGGCATGTATCTGCTGGGGATATGATACTGCAGACAGCAGCTCTCCTGAATGCTGCAGGCTGGAGATGTTTCTTACACCGAGGCAAATGCTGATGCAGCAAGCAGGACCCAAGGTCTGACACAAGCTGTCCCCTCCTGGTCTCAGTTCAAGGCATTGCCCTCCACCTCCCATGTAGGTTTAACTCTCTGATGGGTCTGATTGTGGATACAAGACAAAAATTCTCTTTGATTCTTCCTTATGTGAGAGAATAAAAAAAGGAAATAAATAAATAAAATAAAATAATAAAAAAGGCCACCCAACAGAGGAATTTATTAATTCCAGTTGCACTAACAGTTTATTCAGTTTGTTGCAAGACTCCTTACTGTAGACAGCCAACTCCAATAGGAAGCTTCTAGACTTACTTACAACTGCTCTGAGAGCAGAGAGTTGCCCAGAGTTGTTCAATCACACTTAGGCCAAGACATATTAGTAATGTCATTAATATTATTTGACATATTAATAATGTCAATAAACATTTTGAATAATATCTTTGGCATAAAGATAGGAGGGGAGGGTCTGCTGACATCTCTGTGTGTGCAGGGCCCATCTACTTTTTCCTGGAATACAGAATTTATAACCCTGGCAACTCAATTAGGTATTTCAGGAGGAAAAATCAAATGAATTGTAAGATCATCTGCTACCTCTTGCTCCCCCATGAGTTAGTGGGGTCACAGCTTCACTCTCTTGCTCCTCATTTTCCCTCTGCTCTCCTTAATATCTGTCCACCCCGGCAAAGCATTTCCATGCTCACAGCCACAGTTCCTCCTCAGTGCCCAGCACAGAGACCAGTTCCTAACTGGCATCTCCAGGATCTCCTCCCTTGCAAACAGTGCTGAGTAGATGTCACATCAGATGACTTTTGTGCAAACTCTTTTTTCAGCCAGAACTCTCCTGTGGCTCAGTTTCATGGGGTTTTTTTGAGTCTTGGTACCAGAGGTCTGACTAAAGAGGGAACTTATTGCAGATTTCAGCCCTTCAGGAAGCAGAGGGAAGATAGAGCCAGACTCCTCTTAGGGCTGCAGAGCAATAGTGTGAGAGGCAGTGCAGCAAGCTGAGTTTTGCCTACACATGGAGGTAAAAAACCCCACAGTGTGGGTAGGTAAGGAGCCACTGGAAGGTCCTGCATTCTCATGGGGCCTTTCCTCTTAGTTTTAAAAACTTAACTTGTCAAGATGTGGAGCAAACTGACCTAACTAAGATGTTCAACCATCAGATGGCCTCCAGAGCTCCCTTCCAACCCAAATGATTCTGTCAATCTATATCTACTTACTATCCTACATATTTAGGCTACTAGGGTTTTAGAGAATACAATGATATTAAAATTTTGACAACAGACTGCACAAATGAATAAATAAACAGACTTGACTCCTATGTTGGCATTAATGAAGTTTTATCTAATGCTGAATGACACTGATTCCATTTTACAAAAAATGCAGGCTGATAAAGATAAGTATGGATTTTCGAACAATGTACATCAGAAAGACCTTCTGCAGTTTCTTTTCTTAATTTTTTTTTTTAATTTCCAATTACAAATGCAGAAAGTTTAACTCTTTTTATCTTGACTGGCATCACATTTCATAAAGGGACACTACGAAACCAGCCCAATCATTAAAATCACAGGGAAAACATTTTGTTGCTATCTGTGGTTTGCAAATCAAATCATGATGGGCGTTGTTTCTCAGTGACTGTTGGGCATCTTTGTGGTTTTCTGTTTGGCTTTTTTAAAAATGCATACAGAGTGGATATGGCCATAGTAAATTACTGTTTCTTCCATGATTTTCCATGCACTCTCATTTCAGAGGGAAATGGTAGCAGAAGTGAAGGGCTGCCCAAGAAATGGTAGGGAGAGATAGGATTTTAAAGACCCCAAAAATGTGTTTGCCATCTTAACTCCTCATTTATGCCATTGCAGATTTTGCTCTCTCTAGTTAATTTTAGCATTACCTATACTACAAAGATATGAAATATGCTAAATATTTAACCTCTGCTTTAATTCTTGAAATAGAAAATGGCCCAGCATTGTCTTTGAAAGTGATTCTCCCCATATTTACAATGACAAAACACTAAACATATTTTTGAACTTTCATGGTGAAGCTAATATGAAAATGTTGCTAGGTAAGTTTTCCAAAACTCTTTGTAGATTGTGGCATAATAAACCCCCAGCTTGCGTGTGCTGAGAAATTGTTTGGATGTAACAAACGGTGATACTCTTGTTGCTTTTCTTGTCTGTAATGGAGAAGAATCAGGACATTGTGGTTGTTGGAGGTCTTGATAAAACACACTGGAGTCAGAGGAGGAACATTTACTGACTTCAAGACTGCATAAGCAGGAACAACAACACTAATTTTGAATTTCTCATGCTCCTGTTTAATTTTTGTTTAATCCAGATGTTCTTAAAAGTCAACATGGTCTCAGATTACTCATAAATCCCCTCAATCTTAAAGCTTTGTTTCCTCCCCCCTCTCTTTGAATAGAAGAACATGCAAATCTATAAAAAAATAAAGCACATAATTTATGGCATCCCATCATCTGAACAGAGAGGTTAAAGCCCACAAATTGCATGAATCTGGGTGCCTGGTTCCCAAAGATTTCCTGCATTTTTTTTTTTTTTTTTAATTTGGTGGAAGCCATGCAGAACTGACATCAGATTCCCCCACAAAAAACCCTGTGGGAACCAGCACTCCAGCTGTAGGTAGGAAAATGGGCAGCCTAAAGCCCTGGCCAGTCAGACAAATCCCTGGAGAGCAGCTTTTCCATTCAAGCAAGCCTGAGGAAGGGAATATTTGCACAAAAGCAAATTTACTTTGCTGGTGGCTGTTCTGTTGATTAATACCAGCCAGGACGCAAGCGCCGCGCCTCTCCCAGCCCAGGTTTCCTTTCAGCCTGGCCTCCTGTCACAGGGCTGGGATAGTCTGATGTTGCCACGGGTTGCCATGGCAATGGCAGGGATGATGGCATGTGCTCAGCATAGCCAAATTTGAACCTAATGAGAGCAGATGTGACATGGAGCTCTTGTCCCTGAAGAGCAGACCTGGTTATATCTCCATGTCTTTTCTTGGGACTCGTGGAGCAAGCCCTTAAATGCAACTCTCCGTGAGTGTATTAGCTGTGAACACCAGCATGGATGGATGAAAATAATTTCTGCTGGCTGTA
>VZTR01012444.1:0-10044 GCA_013400775.1 Chaetops frenatus | reverse complement strand
GGACCCTTCCCAACCCTTACCCCCATGTCTCCCCATTCCCCCAGACGGTGACGGTGAAGGAAGCTGACATTCACCAGCAGAACCCCCCTAAATTTGACAAGATCGAGGACATGGCGATGCTGACATTCCTCCATGAGCCCGCTGTCCTGTACAACCTCAAGGAACGCTATGCCTCTTGGTTGATCTATGTGAGCCTTCCCACAAGGTCCTAGGGCACCTAGGAATTAGGCGGGGCCTTCTCCACAGCCTATGGGGTGGATGGAAACTAGTGACCCTTCCCTAAAGCTCTTGGGATACCTAGAACCAGATGAGCCTTCCAGAGCCCCCTATGGGCCCCTATGGCCACCTAAAACCTGGTATGGGACCTGAGATGTTGCATCCCCTGACCCCCTTGGTAACCCAGATCCAAGATGTCACTTCAATAGCCCCCTTGATGGGACACAAGATGTCCCATCCCAGACCCCTTGGGTCACTGACATATGAGATGTCCCATCTCTGCATGTTGTGGGCCACCCAGACCCAAGATGTCCCTTCTCCAGCCCCTATTTGGACAACCAAAATCAGGACATTCCATCGCTACATCCCTTGGGCCACCCAGACCTAAAGATGTCCCCACGTGTAGGGGTTGCACTTCCTGGCTCTGACCCATCTGCTCCTTTCTCCAGACATACTCAGGGCTCTTCTGTGTGACTGTCAACCCCTACAAGTGGTTGCCTGTCTACAATGCCGAGGTGGTGGCTGCCTACCGGGGAAAGAAGCGGAGTGAAGCTCCACCACACATCTTCTCCATCTCTGACAATGCCTACCAGAACATGCTGACAGGTAGGGACATCCTGTGAGGACCTCAAACTAGAAGACCCCACTCCAAAAAACAGGTCCTGACGTGGGCCTGGTCCACACTTGGGAGGATGGAGAACCTCAGCCTCAAACCCAAGACTCAAGCATGTTTCCCAACTTCATCCCACCTGACTCCTCTCTTTTCTTTGCAGACCGAGAGAACCAGTCTATCCTCATCACGTAAGGCCCCACTTTGTCCAACCTGGCCCCACAGCAGTG
This sequence comes from Chaetops frenatus, assembly GCA_013400775.1. NCBI lineage: Eukaryota > Metazoa > Chordata > Aves > Passeriformes > Picathartidae > Chaetops > Chaetops frenatus. The sequence continues at coordinate 8,988 of VZTR01012444.1, read as the reverse complement.
GGGTGGGATGAAGGACACACCAGGATGTTATCTAATATTTCACTGTTGCCCCTCCAGCGGAGAATCCGGGGCAGGGAAGACAGTCAACACCAAGAGGGTCATCCAATACTTCGCCAGCATTGCTGCCATTGGCGACCGCAAGAAGGAGGTGACCAATAGCAGCAAGGTGAGTGCCTCAGTCCACGTATCCTTGGCAGAGAACGTCTCCAAGTTGTGTCCATACCCAGCATTGTCCCACTCCACCAGGGTACCCTGGAGGACCAGATAATCCAGGCCAACCCTGCCTTGGAGGCCTTCGGCAACGCCAAGACCCTCCGCAATGACAACTCATCCCGATTTGTGAGTGATGGGGGTGGGTTCTATCAGGTCTGTGGGGCAGTTTGTGGGGCAGGGTCTTTGGTGTGGGTGTGGGATCTGCTGCAAGAAGGCAGCCATCTCCACCTCCTGCCACTGCTTTCCTAGGGGAAGTTCATCCGGATCCATTTCGGGGCTACTGGGAAGTTGGCATCAGCTGACATTGAGACCTGTGAGTGGGTTAAGAGCCCAATGAGAGAATGTCCTGGAGTCCGTCATCTATCCATCCATGGACTTATCTATTGATGGATTTATTCATGCATCCTAGGACTCATCCATCTATGGACTCATCCACTCACTCATGAATTTCATTCATCAACCCAGGAACTCCATTCATCCCTACATATCTCCTTTCCTCCCTGCATCCAGTAACCGCTGCATCTTCATCTCCTTATCCCACCATTTTCTTGACCCTCCATCTCCAATTCTTTGTCCCTCCATCTCCTTGTGTCTACCTCCCTCCCTCCTTGCCTGCCTCCCCTCCACCCATGTCCATCCCTTCATCTGTCTTCCTGGTTGATGGCTCCATTGTCTCATCCCACTATCCATCCAACCTCCCATTTTCATATCTTCTTCCCTCCATCTCCTCATCCTGCCATACAGATACCCCTCCTTTTCCATCTCCTCATCCTACCATCCATCTCTCCATATCTCAATCCATCTCCTCACCCCAACCTCCATCCTCCTTCTCTCCATACCCACCTCAGACCTCCTGGAGAAGTCCCGTGTCATTTTCCAGCTGAAGGCTGAGAGAAACTACCACATCTTTTACCAGATCCTCTCCAACAAGAAGCCAGAGCTGCTGGGTGAGTAGGGTGCTTGGCCTTGAGTCTTCTACTACCTCTCCTCCAATTTTCTGCTCCTTCCTGGGGCAACTGAGGATGATTTGGGGCTGTTTAGCCAGTGCAAGTGCTCAGTTTTTCTCTCTCTCCTGGGTCCATGGAGCAGAGATGCTTCTCATCACAAACAACCCCTATGACTACAGTTATGTCTCCCAAGGAGAGGTGACTGTGGCCTCCATCAATGACTCTGAAGAGCTGTTGGCAACTGACGTAAGTGGTGGGGTGGGCAGGTGGACATCCCCTGGATGAATCAATGGTGAAGTGCCAAGGGGATGGTTGAGATGGTAGAAGATGGATGGGTGGAGGAGAGGAGGGGTGGAAGATGGTGGGTTGGTGGAGTGGGATGATGTGGGGTGAGGGACAGAAGGTAGGACAGGAGGCAGGGGGTAGAGGAGGTTGTGGATGGAGATAAAAACAGGTGGGGAGTACTTAGGTGGACAGATGAGTCCACAGGTGAACAAGTCCTCAAACAGATGGATGAGTCCCTGGATGCATGGATGGAGTTAATGGTGAATGGATGAGTCCATAAATGGATGAGTGGATGGATGGATGGATGGATCCATGGTTAGAAGAGTCCATGGATGGGTGAATGGATGGACGTAGTTCTCAGATGGACAGTTCTCATGGATATATGAGTCCTTGGTGGATGGAGATGGGTGAAGCCATAATGGGTGAGTCCATGGGTGGATGGAGATCCACAGATGGATGGAGGAGTTGATGAGCTGGAAGGGCAGAGGGGCACAAATGGTGGCCAGCAGAGAGCCATGACCACAGCTGGTGGCAAGGCCTTCTCCCATCCACTCCACCTATCACTCAGAGTGCTTTTGATGTCCTGGGCTTCACGGCTGAGGAGAAGGCTGGTGTCTACAAGCTGACGGGTGCCATCATGCACTTTGGCAACATGAAGTTCAAGCAGAAACAACGGGAAGAGCAGGCAGAACCAGATGGTACCGAAGGTGAGTGGGTATGGGATGACATAGGTCTTGCGGTCACCAGGTTAGGTGTAATCTGACAGCATGTCTTCTTCTTGATGCTCTGCAGATGCTGACAAGTCAGCCTACTTGATGGGGCTGAACTCAGCTGACCTTCTCAAGGGGTTGTGTCACCCCCGGGTGAAGGTGGGCAATGAATATGTCACCAAGGGGCAGAATGTCCAGCAGGTGTACTACTCCATTGGGGCCTTAGCCAAAGCTGTATATGAGAAGATGTTCAACTGGATGGTGGTGAGGATCAACAACTCTCTGGACACCAAGCAGCCCAGGCAGTACTTCATCGGTGTGCTGGACATTGCCGGATTTGAGATCTTTGACGTGAGGACTGTGGGGGTGACAGGTTATCTTGGGGGTTGGGTTGATCCAGCTGGGTGTTGAGATGATCTTCTGAAGCTTCATGTTGACCTCTTCTGGTAATTTGACCTCTTTGGGCCTTGAGTTAATCCTCTTGGGTGTCAAGTTGACCTTATTGATACTACTGGGAATTGTGTTGACCCATTTGGAGCTCAGGTTCGCCTATGGATCTCATTGGACATTGCTGACCCTCTTGGGTGTTGAGTTGATCCAGTTAACCCCATTGGCCATCTCCTCTCTCCTTCCCCAGTTCAACAGCTTCGAGCAGCTCTGTATCAACTTCACCAATGAGAAGCTGCAGCAGTTTTTCAACCACCACATGTTCGTACTGGAGCAGGAAGAATACAAGAAGGAGGGCATCGAGTGGGAGTTCATTGACTTTGGCATGGACCTCCAGGCCTGCATCGACCTCATTGAGAAGGTACCACTTCCCTTAGGGTCTCGTGGGGACTGAAGGGACTGCTAGGGAAGGGCCTTTCCAATTGGAGCTTGCCAGGGACCCCAAAAGTTGTCCAGTTGGGTTGTGCTTGGTGTCCTCCACCATAACTTTTCTTCCTAGCCCATGGGGATCATGTCCATCCTGGAAGAGGAGTGCATGTTTCCCAAGGCCTCAGACATGACCTTCAAGGCTAAGCTCTTTGATAATCACCTGGGCAAGTCAGCCAACTTTGGGAAGCCACGGAATGTCAAGGGGAAGCCAGAGGCCCATTTCTCTCTTGTCCACTACGCCGGCACAGTGGACTACAACATCATCGGGTGGCTGCAGAAGAACAAGGACCCCCTCAATGAGACAGTGGTGGGGCTCTACCAGAAATCAGCCCTGAAGCTCCTGGCCAACCTCTTCTCCAACTATGCTGGGGCAGATGCTGGTGGGTGAATGGATGGTGGGGTGATGGAGGAATGAGCTGATGGAGAAGACTACTGTCGACCAGTCACCCTCCTTCCTGGGTTACCTTATCCCTCTTCTCTACTCCTCTTCTCTCTAGGTGGTGATGGAGGAAAGGGGAAAGGAGCCAAGAAGAAAGGTTCCTCCTTTCAGACCGTCTCAGCTCTGCATCGGGTGAGGGACCTACATAGTGGACCTAGTGTACAGCAGTGGGAGGACAACTTCCTGAGTGGTGGATCACCCATTCATTCCCCCAGACCCTCTCTTGCTCTGTCATTGGTCAGCTTCTTCCCTCCTCCCTCCTCAACAGGAGAACCTCAACAAGCTGATGGCCAACCTCAAGACCACGCACCCTCACTTTGTCCGCTGCATCATCCCCAATGAGCGGAAGGAGCCAGGTGAGCAAAGGGCAGGACTGAGGGCAGGGAAAAGGGTGGTAGGTGTGGCTTGCGGCTGACGCCACCCCTCTAACCCACTGCCAGGTGTGATGGACAACCCCCTGGTAATGCACCAGCTCCGCTGCAATGGGGTGCTAGAGGGCATCCGCATCTGCCGCAAGGGCTTCCCCAATCGCATCCTCTATGGGGACTTCCGCCAGCGGTAGGCACAGAGGAGAAAACGTGGGGTAGGGGTGGCAACCCCACTGGGCTGATTTCAGGGGTTTCCTCCTATCCTCTTTGGTCACCAGGTACCGCATCCTGAACCCTGCCGCCATCCCTGAGGGGCAGTTCATCGACAGTCGCAAAGGTGCTGAGAAGCTCCTGGGGTCCATTGACATTGATCACAACCAGTACAAATTTGGACACACCAAGGTGAGGGCACATGGTCTCTCCACAGTCCTACCATTCATGGGGCCATGTGGACCCCATGGTCTCACCAGTGATGTGTCCGTCTGCCTATCCACCCCACCATCCATCCCTTCATCCCCCCAACAACCCATTAACCCATCCATCTGTCCACAAACTCTTCCCAACCAATCCAGCCTCTCACTTGCTTCCTTCTTCCATCAGGTCTTCTTCAAGGCTGGGTTGCTGGGACTTCTGGAGGAGATGCGGGACGAACGTCTCTCCCGCATCATCACCCGCATCCAGGCTCAGGCTCGAGGGCAGCTCATGCGCATTGAGTTCAAGAAGATCCTGGAGCGCCGGTGAGAGGGGAAGGGTCTTTCTCCTTGAGCAGGGATCTTCCGTGGGTCACCACGTTTCTGGAACAGTGGCATCTGTGTTGTCATTCTAGGGACTCACTGCTGGTGATCCAGTGGAACATCAGGGCCTTCATGGGGGTGAAAAATTGGCCTTGGATGAAGCTCTACTTCAAGATCAAACCCTTGCTGAAGAGTGCTGAGACGGAGAAGGAGATGCAGGTAGGAGGCGGTGATGAGGCAGGCAGGTTGGGATCCAAAACGGGTTGGGTGGTGTTGATGGATGGAGGGGAATTGGATGTGGCTACTGGTCTCCTGGGCTTTGCTGCAGAACATGAAGGAAGAGTTTGGACGTCTGAAGGATGCTCTGGAGAAGTCGGAGACCCGGCGCAAGGAGCTGGAGGAGAAGATGGTCTCCATGCTTCAGGAAAAGAATGACCTTCAGCTCCAAGTGCAGGCTGTGAGTGAGACTGCCCGCCAAAACCATGTCAGAAGGGTGACCAGCACCCCTCCAGGGCCACCCTACTTCATCCATTACTCCAATACAGGAGCAGGACAACCTCAATGATGCTGAGGAGCGCTGTGACCAGCTGATCAAGAACAAGATCCAGCTGGAGGCCAAGGTGAAGGAGCTGACAGAGCGACTGGAGGATGAAGAAGAGATGAATGCAGAGCTGACAGCTAGGAAGAGGAAGCTGGAGGATGAGTGCTCAGAGCTGAAAAAGGATATTGATGATCTAGAGCTGACTCTGGCCAAGGTGGAGAAGGAGAAACATGCCACCGAGAACAAGGTGAGTGTGGAGAGAGGCCTTGATCTTAAGTTGTGGGGATTTGGGTTAAGACGACCTGGTTGTGTTGGGTTGAGGAGATCCAAGGCTAGTTAATCTGGGCTGCATGAAGACTCAGCATCCTTTGGGTTCTCTACCACTGCAGTGGCCTCATTGGCCAAGGACAACAGCAGTGTCACCCAGCTTTGCCCTACCTCTGGTACTAAGCTGGAGGTCTAGTGTTTCTCCTCCTTCAGGTCAAGAACCTCACAGAGGAGATGGCCGGGCTGGATGAGATCATTGTCAAGCTAACAAAGGAGAAGAAGGCTCTGCAAGAATCTCACCAGCAAGCGCTGGATGACCTGCAGGCAGAGGAAGACAAAGTCAACACCCTGACAAAGGCCAAACTCAAGATGGAACAGCAAGTGGATGATGTGAGTGTGGTCTGGTCCCACCATGGGTACTGCTGAGGAGCTTTCAGGGGCAGAGATGATGAAAAACTGAGCTCTCCCCCATTTTCATGTTTCCACATAGCTTGAAGGCTCCCTGGAACAGGAGAAGAAGATCCGGATGGACCTGGAACGGGCCAAAAGGAAGCTGGAAGGTGACTTGAAGCTGACCCAGGAGAACATCATGGACCTTGAGAATGACAAACAGCAGCTGGAGGAGAAGCTCAAGAAGTAAAGATGGACCTCTTTCCCCAGTCTAAACTGGTTGGGGGCAAGGGCAGGGACAGCACTGCTAACTGCTTTCATTTTCAGGAAAGAGTTTGAGATTAACCAGCAGAACAGCAAGATTGAGGATGAGCAGGCTCTGGCTCTGCAGCTCCAGAAGAAGCTGAAAGAGCTGCAGGTGAGGGAACTATTCTGTGCTTGTTTCGGCTGAACTGGAGATCCTCTGGCTGGCTGGGTTGAGGTGAAGAGTCTATCTGGTTAGGCTAAATTTAGGAGTTTCCAGTTGGCTGGCTAATGTTCAGATGTCTGGGATGAGCTGAAGTTTTCAGCTTATTGGGGTGAGCTGGGTTGAAAAGTCTCCAGTTTAATTGGTTGAGTTGAGTGGAGGAGTTGGGTGGAGCCACGTCTGCTGAAAACATGTTCATCCTTGGGGCACAGGCACGGATTGAGGAACTGGAGGAGGAGCTGGAAGCAGAGCGGACAGCCAGAGCCAAGGTGGAGAAGCTGCGCTCAGACCTGTCACGGGAGCTGGAGGAGATCAGCGAGCGGCTGGAGGAGGCAGGTGGTGTCACATCGGTGCAGATTGAGCTCAACAAGAAGCGGGAGGCAGAGTTCCAGAAGATGCGGCGGGACCTGGAAGAGGCCACACTGCAGCACGAGGCCACAGCTGCCGCGCTGCGCAAGAAGCACGCCGACAGTGTGGCCGAGCTCAGCGAGCAGATCGACAACTTACAGCGGGTGAAGCAGAAGCTGGAGAAGGAGAAGAGTGAGCTCAAGCTGGAGCTGGATGACCTCAGCTCCAACATGGAGCAATTGATAAAGGCCAAGGTAGAAGAAGGCCGAGGTGGACATCTTATCTCCACCATGGGCATCATTCTCCTGCTTCATTCCTTCCCTCCATACTTTTCTCCTCCAAGGTGGGCATGGAGAAGGTCTCTCGCACCATGGAGGACCAGGCAGCTGAACACCGTGCCAAGCTGGAGGAGACACAACGACTCCTCAATGACACCAGCACACAACGGGCCAAGCTCCAGACTGAGAACGGTGGGAACCCTGACCCACTATACCCCACATCCTCAGCCCCTTCCCCACATCTTCAATCCCTGCCACACCCTTAAAACCTGCCCTACATCTGCAGGAGAGCTGTCCCGCCAGCTGGAGGAAAAGGAAGCCCTTATCTCTCAACTAACCAGGGGCAAGCAGTCGTACACCCAGCAGATGGAGGACTTGAAGAGGCAGCTGGAGGAGGAGATGAAGGTGAGGTTTGTGGAATGGCTGAGAGGGTCTCCAGGAGGGCCACAAGATGAGGTGTCCGTCACCTCGTGGTGATAGCACCAAATGGAAGTCAAGTTCAGGCCAGTCCAGTTGCGTGGTTGAATCTAAGAGTGGTTGAGTTGGGTTGCAATGGTCAAACAGCTGAGATGTTGGGCTGAGCAGGTCAGTTCTAAAGCAGCTGGGTTGGTCTATAGGTGGTTGGGTGGTATGGTGGACGAGGGAAAGTCAAACTGGGCCGGACTAGAGATACCCATCCTTAGATCTCTCTGGTCTAGATGTGCTGAATTTGGTTGGGATGACCTAGAGAAGGTTTGGCTGAAAAGTACCAGTGCTTACTGAGTTTGAGGACCTACATATAGCTCAAGGTGACCTTCTCCTTGCCTCTGCCTTCCAGGCCAAGAATGCACTGGCCCATGCCCTCCAGTCAGCCCGGCATGACTGCGACCTTCTGAGGGAGCAGTATGAGGAGGAGACAGAGGCCAAGGCTGAGCTGCAGCGCTCGCTCTCCAAGGCCAACTCTGAGGTGGCACAGTGGAGGACCAAGTATGAAACAGATGCCATCCAGCGCACTGAGGAGCTGGAGGAGGCCAAGTGAGTATTCTCCCCATGGAGGCAGCTTCTATGGGGCAGGGGAGAGTGGAGATTCTTCCTTTGTAAAAGAATCTGGAGAAGGTATAAGGATGTGGAGATGGTAGAGATCCAGAGCCTCAGCCAGTCATAGGTAGAATAAGGTTTAAGTTGGTCCATGGGTGACCACAGGCAAGTTTTCTGCCATGGCAGGAAAAAGCTGGCCCAGCGGCTGCAGGAGGCTGAGGAGGCGGTGGAGGCAGTCAATGCCAAGTGTTCCTCCCTGGAGAAGACCAAGAATCGGCTGCAAAATGAGATTGAGGACTTGATGGCAGATGTGGAGCGGTCAAATGCAGCAGCTGCGGCATTGGACAAGAAGCAGAGAAACTTTGACAAGGTGGGAGTACACAGTGGTGAGACAGGAGCAGATGGGAGACACGGGGGACAGAGGGTGACCCCTTGGTTTGCTCCAGATCTTGTCTGAGTGGAAGCAGAAGTTTGAAGAGTCACAGATGGAGCTGGATGCATCACAGAAAGAGGCCAGGTCCCTCAGCACTGAGCTCTTCAAGCTGAAGAATGCATATGAGGAGTCACTTGAGCACTTGGAGACCTTCAAAAGGGAGAACAAGAACCTCCAAGGTGAGACCATGGTACTTCCCCTGCCCACCTTGTTGAATACCACTTTCCACAAAGTCTGATGAGATCTTATCTGAGCAGAGGAGATCTCGGACCTGACGGAGCAGCTGGGAGGCAGCCACAAGACCATCCACGAACTGGAGAAGGTCCGGAAGCAGCTGGATGNCGCAAGCTGGCTGAGAAGGATGAGGAGATGGAGCAGGCCAAGCGCAACCACCTGCGGGTGGTGGACTCACTGCAGACCTCACTGGACGCTGAGACCCGGAGCCGCAACGAGGCCCTGAGGCTGAAGAAGAAGATGGAGGGTGACCTCAATGAGATGGAGATTCAGCTCAGCCATGCCAACCGTGTGGCTGCTGAGGCTCAGTCCCACCTGAAAGGAGCCCAGGCTCACCTCAAGGTTGGATTACCCACCTCTACGGAGGTCTTCCTAGTCCCTTGGAGCTGCTGGCTGATGTCCATCCTATTTATCCCAACAGGACACCCAACTGCAGCTGGAT
>VZTR01012436.1:0-11624 GCA_013400775.1 Chaetops frenatus | reverse complement strand
CAAATAAAGACAGTACCAAAAAAAAAAAAGAGAGAGTAAAAGTTTGTTCTTTGAGAAGTAGGAAGTTACTGTGGCCAAATGAAGAAAAGAAAATTAAGAATGGCAATGCAGGATTCCTGCTAAAAGAAAGAAACATGCATTCTCAACTATCAAGCTTTGGAAAAGGATGTCACCTTTCAGGTATATTTCCAAATATACATTGAGCTGTCATTCCTTCTCCAGCCCTGGATCAGTTTTCTCATCTTTTACTCTTAGAAGTTAACAAAACACATGTACTTCCACAAGAACTCTTAGAAAAATTTAGGCTTAAGCTTTTCAGCCTTGAGTCAGTCATAACCAGAAGCTGTACAAGCTGTTAAAAACTGCTGTTGTTGTATAACTAGGTGTGCCAGTTATTTTTTGAATAAACAACCATGAAAATCTAGAGAACTTGCTCCATTTCCTGAGAAGGCAATGCTGCTGTTTACTATGTTAATTTCAAAACATGCAAATATATGTTTTAATTTCTACCACAGCTAAATCTTCCAATATTTTAACCAATGACTTAGAACAATTTATCTTATTAACTACTCATGACTGTGCATGAGTTTGTCTTGATATCATGATATATTTTCTTTACTGTTTGACTGTTAACTATCTCTTTTGATCCTAAGTGTGTTTAGATATAGCCAAACAATCTCACTATACAGCTTTACTGCTGTACCTGTTACTTAATTTCATTTTTTTTTCCAAATTACCTTTAGTATTTATGAAATTATTAACAAGTTACCAGTAGGACCCTGAAAATATTTACACCTTGATTTTTTTTTATTTTTGAACTGAGAACGTAACCATCTAAGCATATTCTCCACAATCTCATCAACACAATTTGAATAAATATGTGTGATTGTGATATTTTTCTCTAATTGGAATCTGTTTCTAATGCAATCTATATATTACAGCTGCTGACGCCCTAAAAAAAAAAGTATTTTAATACATGAGATAAATCTGAGACTTAGCAAAACTAAGCCTTCCATTTTTTATCTGAAATATGCTGAAGTTTGAGTCCACTTTGATAGTAAACATAAGAAATACATTAACATTACAACATGTCATTGAATGTGCATAAAACTCATAAAAATGCTGTCTGTTTTGATTGTGTCTTCAATTTCAATATTTGAAGTCCACTTAAACATAAAACTCACAATGGAACATAACTGAAAAGGTGATGTATGGATTGAAATGAGAGAAAATGTTTATACTGAAATCTCTTAAGCTTCACCATTTTGTATTCCTTAAATAAGTAAAAGTGTATTGCATCTTTTGAGAACATTACTGTGAGTGTCCTAATGGAATCTGACTCCTTTGTCATAATCTCTTAATCTAATAATTCCTGTGTAGCTTTTTTCCCCCTTATCATTCACTGTGTGTTAATTTACATTTTGATTTCTGTGTCCTTGACCCAAAACTGTCAGGCCAGGATGATACCATCATGCACAACAGATTGTGAACTATTAATTCTCTCTTCCTCTATGTGCAGTAGTGTGCCATATGCAGATGGGGCTCCTCCCCAGAACTTGTGCTTTCTGGTCTTTGAGGGTCCTCGAGCCTGCCACAGATGTTCTGGTCTGAAAAAAGGATCTCAGAGTGGGGTGGGTTTGTCTAGAGGCTCAGTCTCAGGAACATAAAGTGTCTCCATGCTGTGTCACACCCCTGAAATGTCTGGCCTCATATCTCCCTTTCGATAGTGACCATTACTGCACATTCCAGAGAAAAATGCAAGCAGCTTCAAGTGGCTCCCTGGAAATTATTTATCCATGGAGGAATTTTCTTTTTAGTCACCATAATTTGCCAGGCTATTTATTTGCAGAATAACTTTTCTTTTCTAGGTGTTTATTCATGTTTGGATTTGTATATAAGTGTTTATGAGTATATTTTGCACCCATGACTACATGTATACATGAAGTGATTTGCAGTCTGAATGACAGAAACTCAAATATGTGAGTGGAGGAAAGGAAGGAGTTGAATTTGGCATTTCAGTGGAAACCTGAATTTATAAGTCCAGTGATTATTCCCTCTCCCTTAGCAATTAAAATATTTTTGAAAGAGCAAAACAAAGCACAAGAACATTTAACAGGAATACAAGACAGTATAAAAGTGCAGACAGGTCAGAAAAATACCTTTACATGGTGTCTGTACATGCTCCTTTGTTGTGATATTTACCAACTCACTCAGCCAAGGCTCTTTCTGGTGAGTGTTGGGGAATTTTGAAGGGAGAACCAAAGCAAACACGTAGGTATGACATAGACACTGGTAGCTGTCTAGTTGGACAGGCTTGCTGTCTTTCCCACTCACTGCTTTTACTAGTGCCATCCATGGGGCTGTCAGCATTGTCCTAATTCCTATGAGGCTGCTTTAACTTGCTTGCAAAGTCTGTTTCTCCTGCAGCAGGTCTAAACACACAGTTGCTTCATTAAGTATCTCTGAGTAACATGCACCATGTCACCTTTCGAACATGGCTTATTCAAATCTCTCACCATTATGGCCTCAAATGGATAGGAGCAATGATATCTATCATTTGATGATGTAAACCCAGAAAACATTATTGTGTAGCCCTGCTGCTTGAAAACATGCATTATTAATAGCAAATGCCAAATAGATTAACTGGTTATACTGTTGTACAACCATGTGGGTCCTCCTTCTCTTTTTTCCAGTTAAATGGTAGGATAATTAAGGAGAGAGCAAGGATAACTTAAGCAGTGCCATTAGAGATTGCTGCTGCCTTCCAAGTAACCCCTTTTCTACTAATCTGCTAAAAGAGGAACTACTCACCTCAAAATTCAGTACTGAGAGAACTGGTTTTTATGGGATGGAAAACCACCCGGATTCACTGTCATTCTCAGGTAGCTGTTTTCTCTCCCCTGATTTCAGCACTCTTGTTGCTGAAGTCCTAAAATGAAGTGGTTATATTCGCTCCTATTGTGTATCAGTGGTTTCTGTACAATATGTATTGTACTTACTGATATATGAGGATTGAAACTGGTGCCAGAGTTTGGATTCCTAACACAAATTAACAATCCAGCATCATAATTTCTGGAACCATTTTTAATATCCTGATGATGATTCTGAATGATGAGATGATAGCAACTATGACCAGTTGGAGTTAACCATTTTTGGTGAAGTATTTTTCTCATTGAACCTACGAATACAGAGTTTCCCACTGACTGGAAGTTTGTGTTGCCCATAACTATTCAGAGTGGCAAATGTTTCGACTGAGATTGCAGATAATGGATTTTCCCTACACTTCTAATATGGTGGCCATGACAGAGATAACGCAAGAGCATCAACAGCTTCTGGAAACAAAATTGACCCTATCTGTCATGAGAGTGCAGCCTTCCTGCTATTTGAGAAAATCACATTCCTCTAACCCATAAGATATTCAGTGATATTGATGATCTCTTGAATAAGAAAGCATAGCAAGTACAGACTTTTTATTGCTATAGAAAAGAAACCAAACACCCTTTTATATTATAATATATGTGTTATTTCCTGTGTCCTGTTTATGTAAAAATGGAAACACTTGTGTGGTTGATCTCTATATCAGAAAAGGATCATTGGTCACATTAATTTATTCTTGGAAACTCATTTATTATGGGGAAAATAGAAGGAGCCACAAAACTTGATGATAGCTTTTCACTGGTTACCTTAGAGCTTAAATATGTATATAGAAGTAGTTTTGTATAGGGTTTGTGAAATCAGCTATATTATTTTTTAACTTCCATGCTTCAGTGATAAAATTCAGCTTTACTAGAAGAAAGTCTTATAATCATCTTCACATTTGCTATGCATTACTCTCTTCTTCTCTCTCCCTCTTTCCTTTTCTTAAATAAATAGTACTTTGCAACAAATTGATTTTGCTAGATAGTGCATTGATCATGCACCTTGCCTGGGGACAGAATATAGCTTCAAAAACAATAATAACTAAGACAATCATCTAATTTTACTGAAATAAAACTGAAAATGTACACCCAATGAAATAATCTCTGAGACTACTTTAGGTGCATTTGTGCTTGTACTTTATCCTCAGTGACACAGTAATCTACTAAAGTTCTTCTCTCGATTTTTCTCTTTGCAATCTGGAAGAACAGATTCACCAGTGATTGTGCTCATTTATAAAAGCATCCAAAACAAAATTGAACCCCAAGGCTGATAAACTATAAAGATGCTGATCAGATCTGAGCAGAATGGACGGGATGCTTTGGGGCTTGCTCAGCTAAAGACGGCTCTGCAAGACTGATGGCTTTATATACACAATTACAAACACCATAGCTTTGTCGAATAAATGGGAAATCATAAAATATGTTGCTTGCCCTTTATTAAGTAAAGAATGGTTTTTTGTAAAATATTTGTGAAGATTTACTTAATTTCTGTAATTGAATTCCTGCCGCTGTATTTTCTTTTCTTTGTAGAAAATTTAAACAATCATTTGGAAAGGACAATCCGATAGATTAAACCTCCTAGTCCTGAAGAGCAAGGGGCTAACTGATTTTTCTTACCAATACATACCAAGTGGGTATACAGTGTCTGCCTCATGTAAAACTCATTGATTTTTATTACTTGTGTCATAATCAAAATGGTTTAAAATTTCATTCATTCTCACAAAAATTCTTTTTTAAAGAAGACACTGAATGTAAGAGTCCTATGCAAATTAGGTAGTTATTGAAAATCTTAAGAAGACAAATGCAACTGGACAAAGATTAAAAACTTCTGTGGTTGTTCTAAGTGATATTTCCTGTTACCATACAAAAGCTTTGGCTTTGTGATGACATGAAACAAAAATATGATGTAGTTATTCATATAGGATCTGTAGTGATTTTTGAAATAAAATCATGTAAGACAGAATAACTTTAACATTTTAGCAGTAGTTAGCAATAATCTTTTAAAGCTTGTTGATTTTCTATGGACTGTTACATTTTCTTGCATTTTACCAGTCAATGGATATTTCAGTCTCTTGACAGTCTCTGTCATTTAAGGAAGAACACATGTACAGAAATATATATGGCAGGATGGAGGGGTGGAGGGCAGAGAGAAAAAAAGAAAATAAGAAGTTATTAGAAGTTATCTATGTAGACTATAGAAGGAAGAACATCTCCCAGGTGCATAGACATGGTGAAGTTAGAACTATTTATCAATGCAAGGGCCTACCTGTTAGATCAACTCAAAATTCCCTTTCAAGCTGGGATAAATATTGTGTTGCCCTTGACGTTTATTGTTTCTAATTACATGTGATATTAAAATTAAAATGTATAGCATCTCAGAAGTCACACACACAAGACTCTTAGCTTGTGAAAGGTAGTTTTAATGAAGTAGAACCAAGTACTTTTTTTCTTTAAACAGGCCTTCCTAGGGTCGTATTGATTCCCTATACACCCTAGATTGTTCATACCCATCTTATATTCAAGATATCACAGAATCACAGGATGGGTCAGGTAGAAAGGGGCCACAGTGGTTCATCTGGTCCAGCTTCTCTGCCCAAGCAGTGTCATCCCAGAGCACATGGCACAGGATTGCATCCAGATCATTCTTGAATATCTCCAGTGAGGGAGACTCCACAACCTTTCTGGGCAATCTGCTCCTGTGTGCAGTTACCCACACAGTAAAGAAGATCTTCCTCCTGTTCGGGTGGAACTTCCTGTGCATCAGTTTCTGCCCATTGTCTCTTGTCCTAGTGCTTGGTGCCAGTGAGAAGAGCCTGGCTTCATCCTCTTGGCACCCTCCCTTCAGATACTGATAGACATTGATGAGGTGTACTCTCAGTTGCCACTTCTTAAGACTGAACAGAACCAGCTCCCTCAGCCTTTCATCATAAGAGAGGTTCTCCAGACTCTTGACCAACTTAGTAGCCCTCCTCTGGACCTATTTCAGGAGCTCGATGTCTTTGTTGTACTGAGGAGCCCAGAACTGGGCACAGCACTCCAGATGTGCCTCACCAGGGCTGAGCAGAGGGGCAGGATCACCTCCCTTGACCTGCTGGCAATGTTTTCCTAATACACCCCAGGATCTTGTTGCCCAGCTTGGCCACAAGGACACACTGCTGGCTCATGGACAGCTTGCTGCCCACCAGGACCCCCAGTCCTTCTCTGCAGAGCTGCTTTCCAGCAGGTCAGTCCCCAACCTGGTGCATGGGATTGTTCCTCCCCATGTGTAGGACCCTTCATTTGCCTTTGTTGAAGTTTGGAATGTTCTTCCCTGCCCATCTCTCCAACCTGCAGAGGTCCCTCTGAAGGGCTGCAGAATCCTCTGAGGTATCAGCCACTTCTCCCAGCTTTTATCACTGGTAAAGTTTCTGAGGAGGTATCTCCCCCTTCACCCAAGTCACTGATGAGCAAGTTAAATATGCCTGTGTCAGGTTTAGGCAAGAGAGAAAGAAAAGCCCTCAGGTGATTCAGAGCAACAAGACTGGTCAGATTTATCTCCTGGGAGAGTTCAGCATTTTCCATCAAGTATGCAAGGAGATTAATCTTATAATTTGTGCACTGGAACTAGATTTTACAAATCTTCCCCTCTTTCACCTCTATGTTTTGGATAAACTTTCAAATTGTGCTTTGCATCTTTTGACAGTCAAGGGCCTATTCCTGCTAGTGAAATCCAACTAACAAATCTGTCAAAGGAGTGGTTTTGTGTGTACGTGTGTGTGTGTGTGTGTGTGTGTGTGTGTGTGTATGTGTGTGTGTGTATGTGTTTGTAGAACTACTGCCTAGTGGGATTATAAAAGGATCTTTTTAGATGGGTTTCACTTAGACTTTGTTTATAAAATGCTGTTCTCTTTATTTTCTTCCATGAAACACTACTTTAATTACACTCTTAATGATTTCTTGTAGGGTAAGAGATTTGAAAATTTTGAGGCATGAGCTAATAACAGTATCTATAATATGTACATGTAGTAAAAATGGAGTTTATAACCTTTTTCTTCCAACACCAGACACAAGTTTGTCCTTTAGGTTGGCTTACATCTTTCTTGCATAATGACAATACACTGAGTAAAAGGAATAACAGGATGGCCAAGAGTATACTTAATGCAGTGAAGCAGATTTTTTGGCTCTGATATTTTTTCTGCCTTTTCCAGGTCTGTGATATCTTGTTTAAAGGTAGCAACTACTTGCTATACAGAACTAGATTTTTCATTAAAGTAGTAAGTAGTAGTAATTTTTTTTTTACTGTCTGCTATGAAATTCTGTTGATCTAAAACTGAGTTACTTCTATTTTTAAAAATATGAGGTAAATAAAAGCAGGTGGTCATTACTGATTTTTCTCAAATATTTTTTTCTGAATTTGATAAGAGCAATCCATTCCCTTCCGCTCCATTTTGTAAATGAAGAGAACTAGTTTTAAATGGTATGAGCTAGAGAATATCTTCATAATGTGTTTGTAATTTTTTTTTTACTGTTCTAGTTTTAATTCATAATTACAAGCTTATTCCAATCTCTGCATTATGGAACCACATTTTAGACCAACAGCTGTTATCTACTTTCACTTGTAGCCTTGGGGTATGCATATTTTAATATTCATTTACTATGTGCCGATAAACTAAATACTTCCTACTGGAAGTCTATGAAATTAATCACAGTATCTTAGTTGCTGTTCTGTCTTCCATGTAGCTCATATTTTTTAAACTTACTATGTTATATAAATTCCTCTGTCTCCTCCCCTGAATAAAAGGAGAAGAGGAAAGGTTATCACAAAATATACAAACAGAACAAGTTGATTAAATCTGTGATAATTAGAAAATAGAGGAATAGAGTGTAACGATTCAAATGACACAACCTTCTCTCCTGTTCCTGTATCTTGCATAAAACTAGTATAAAACCTTGCCACATTGCCTCCAGCAATATTTTAATAGCTGGCTTTGTATTTGAAGGTTGTGGTTTTAACTGTTATTTAAATAGTATTAGGTCCTCATATGCATATAATGTAGCCTAAAGATAGATATTTTCCAATCTTCCAGGCACAATCACAACTCCAGGTGTCTTTGTGTTAAAAATATAAAATATGTGGCAACTTTGGAGACAAAATGCCATGAAGAGGGAGGAAATAAAAGTCATGCAGCCCATTAAAGTTTAAGGCTGTTTGTTGTGCAGCAATGGATAAAAGATTGGTGAAAAGCTGTTGAAGGGCATGAAAATATATTATTTTGAGGATGAGTTTGGTGATAGAAAGTAATAACATCAAGACTGGAAATGTTTGGATGGATTTCTCATATGTTTATATTTCTGGAGCAACGTCTTCTTCACACAAATTACAGCTCAATGGCAGCACTTAGAGAAAATAACAGACAGTAGGTGCCTGCTTCTGCTCACACTATAATGGACAATTTTGCTACAGAATTTGGTGGGAGCAGTGTTATTCAAAATCCCTACGGGACATAAGATTCACTGTTGCATTGCGAATAATGGAGCTCTGGGCAGTGCTATTGCCCACCTGTATACCTGAATATTCCCCAATAGTGACCACAAGCACACTTCAGGCTGCATTCAGTAATTGAGCTTAGGAGCACGAATAAGACACAGACATCTGAAATCACAAACTGTGTTCCAGAAAGTCCCTGTTCTGCTGTTGGTTAGGGTTGCAGATATCTACTTCATGGGGTACCACCCCACAACCCTTCTGGAGTCCCAAGTGCATTAATAGTTAGCTTCCACACTTGAGAACTAGGGACATTTTCATGTTGTCAGTGTATCTTTCTTAAAAGTTCATTTGGGATGCAGAAACCGGTTTTTTCTTCACTTAGCCCCCGGAAGAAAAATTCCAATAGCTGTATTACAAGCTGGCTGGATGCACTAGCACTTTGCATTGAACTGTGCTGGAGAGAATTCCTAGAATTCAGGTCCTCTCATCCTCACTTAGGTCTACTTGGCAGTTACTCTCTCTGATCCAATGAATCTGGGTTTCTACCACTCCAGTTGCATAACCTCAAAGGGAAAGAGGGAGAAAATTCCTTATTCCAGAACAGGATGTATTTTGGTGTGGAGAGTGCTCTTTGGAGATGGGGGTTTGAATTCTGAAAAGTTGATGAAGGTGCTTTTGGAAAAGGCTTTTCCATTTTCCAAAGGAATCCACTAATCTAGAGGTTGCTAATCAAAAGCTGGACAACAGCCCAACAACATTCCACTTCACCAAGAGGAGTGGTAGGTTCCTGTCTTCAGGGTATCCATGCTGGAAGAGCCAGATGGACAGAGGTACCCATGCTTTGAAAAGAGTGGAAGAAGAATTCAGATAAACCCTTGTTATCAGTATATCTAAAGTACCATCCAGTTTCTTACTGAGTGTGTAAGTTCTCTTCAGTTTAATTCTTAATTACCTTAACATGCATTTACTACTACTGTTCTGGTCCTTGAAACCTTCTGAGGTATAAGGCTGGCTTCATTTAGTTTTCTGTGATCAGACAAATCAAAGTGAATGAAAAAATGCACTACCTTATGTTGATGATAAATATTTTGAGGAAGAGCAGATAATTTTATTTGTAATCATGTAAAGATGCAAAATTATATCTAATCTGAAATTTTTATCTCTTTAATTGGTCTCATAAAATGTATAATGGCCTGCAAACTACAGTTCACCTTCACAAGCTCAGTGATGCCCTTCACACGTCTTATGAAATGCCTAGTGTACTTCTGAGGACTAAAAAACAGTGAAGAAAATTGAATATCAGTTTATCAGTTGCATCTTTGTTTTGGTAGTGAAAAACATTTTCCTTAGGCATTTAAACACACACGTACACACACACACACACACACACACACAGAGACACAAACCCCAAACAAACAAACAACAANACAAACAAACAAACAAAGAAAATCTCCGAGAAAGTTGAGTCCTAAACGTTAATAGAAAGCGATGAATTAAAAAAAGTAAACTAAGTCACAGCCTGTATTAAACTCTCAAGCTCTCCTCAAGCTTCAGGAAATCTTGAAATGGAACTGATGGCAGGTCATTAAAGCTTTGTCTCAACAGAATCATGAGGAGAGCACAAACACAAATCACAAAATAATTGAAAGTTTATTTTTTTTTCACTTGCTCAAATCTATACAAAGCATTCTTTTGGGCTGAAATATATCAAAACACTCTCTTTATCCCCATGTGGAGTGAAAAAGTGGAACACCAATCCTGTGGGGCGTTACATTTTTTTTAGAATTGGTACAAGAGTAGCAAAATACTTGGGAGTGGAAAGATAGATGCACACGTTTTGCTTCAGTGATACACTGCATCTGCCCAAAATGCTGTACTGCTGCTGTTGTGACAGCTGTTGTGTGGCTGCTCTGTTCTGTATTTGCTTTTGCCCATCAGTGCTGTTGGGTTTCCCATAATGGCTCATGGTGTGGGATCAAAGCATAGGCCACTCTCTGATGGGAATTGTAGTCCCGAGTGGGGACAGCAATTGACACAGACTGTGTGTTAAATTGTGGGTTACTGCAGGTGCAGAGTGGTAAGTAACTAAACCAAAATGTTTTGGTTTGCAGTAACATTAACTGGAAATACAGTGCTTTTTTCTTGCTTTCAGGATTGAAAATACCTGTGATAAAATTAAGATGCCTCTATAGCAAAGAGTGATCTCTTAAGAAAACCCTCCTTGCTAACAAATGTCTGATACAAACAAGGAGCTTTGTGTTGTACAATTGCATGTCTTGCTTGCTGTAATTCTGTGGAACTTAGGGACTACTGAAGTGAATATTTGCATGGTTCTTATATGATTTAAGACAGAAATCAGACCAATAATTAAGTGAAATTTGCATCAGACTCTGATGTCATTGTCATCTGTGTAACATTATATAGTCCTCAAAGAGAAGATTTCCATCTGCTTTAAGTAATATTGATATTGCTGCACTGTTGCTTTTGAAGTTCCTTGATTTGCAGATCTCTAAACATTTCCAAGTGAATGTCCAAACCCTTTTGTAATTAATTTATTATGGATGCTAAACTCTTGTCATGGTCACCTTAGAACTTGCCTATGGACCATGTGTAAAAACTATTTAATCGAACAGTTTCACTCCTGTTAATGGAAAAGAAAAAACCAGTGGACTTTTTAGGAGAAACTGTAGTGGAATATAAGAAACATATTATCTTTTTTGTGCTTTTATATGTGCTCCTTTTAAAAGAATTATCACTTAGATTATTTGGTCGAAGAAAGGGAGCATGTAATAAAAAAATTCACATAACTGTAGAAGCTTAGAAAAGAAACATGGAAAAGTGCTATGAATGAACTGAAACAGATCACTAAAACTACCACTGCTGCCAAAAAAATTCACATCAGCTGTATTAAATGTTCATAATTGTGAAATCGTGTTGGGTTTCACATTTACTTTCAGACATTGGGTTTTAGTCTGCTGCAGTAACTGAAAGAGTGAGAGTGGCAGCCATTACAGCTGTTGCATTACAGCTTTCAAGGACAGGTAAAGCCTTTGTGTGCCAGTATGTAGAGTAATGTTCTCATGCTCTAAGTGCCTTAAGTCCTTTTCATTGCAAGAAAAATAAACATGCTTATATGATAATAATAGCTTTAGATTATACATCATAAATATGTATCCTATACCTGATAATGTGTCAGATTGCTGCCTCATTTTCTTACTCTTTCACTCAGTGGATCATGA
>VZTR01012423.1:0-15665 GCA_013400775.1 Chaetops frenatus | reverse complement strand
CAGCAGTGTGTCCTGGTAGCCAAGAATGCAAATGGAATGCTGGGGNAATGCTGGGGGCATTAGGGAGAGCATTGCCAGCAGGTCAAGGGAAGTGATTCCACCCCTCTACTCAGCCCTGGTGAGGCCACATCTGGAGGGCTGTGTCTTGCTCTGGTGTCCTCAGTACAGACACAGAGCTCCTGGAGTGGGTGCAGTGGAGGGCAAAAAAGCTGATTAAGGGTCTGGAGCATCTCTCTAACGAGAAAAGGATGAGAGAGTAGGGCCTGTCCAGCCTCAAGAAGAGATGACTGAGGGGACCTCACTAATGTTTATAAGTACCTGAAAGGAGGAAGCCCAGCAGGTGGACCCAGGCTGTTCTTGGCAGTGTCAAGCAATAGGACAAGAGGAAACGGGCAGAAACTGATGCCCAGGAAGTCCCACCTGAACATGAGGGAGAACATCTTTACTATGCAGGTGACCACACACTGGAACAGATTTTCAAGAGAGGTTGTAGAGTCTCCCTCACAAAAGATACTCAAGAACCATCTGGACACAATCCTGTGCCATGTGCTCTAGCTTGGACCAGATGAACCACTGTGTTTCCTTCCAACCTGACCCATACTGTGATTTTGTGAGGTAAACAAGATGAGATCAGAATATTTTTTTATTCTAATATGGATACAGAAAAATAATAATTTTACAAATTATATCTGAACATTTTAACTTTTAAATCCCACCTTTTTTGCCACTGATTACAGTAATGGTAGTAACATAACATTTTTCTCTATGATCACAATGGGTGGATCAAACTAAGTGACATGGAGTAGAGACAAAAGACTATACAGTACCTGTTTTTTTCGCTTATATAGGTGATAAATCTGGCAGGGTAGGCTGCAATACCTCCATATCTTGTACACAAAATCTTTTTCTGAAATAAGGGTCTAGGAGACAAGAAGAGATGAAAGAAGGCTTGGCATGTGCATAATTAAGGGACAGTTTCAGTTTACATGTACATTAAAGTGAAAGTTTTATATCACCAATTAATAATTGCATTCAGTCTAGGTTTATAGTCCATAGTGATTGACAGTTTTGGCTGCAGTCACTTGCCATCTGTTTTGTTTCTCTCTCTCCCCTCTTAATTTTTTCCTAATTTTTTAGTGTCCTCTGTTTCCTTCATTCATTCCTGATGTTCCCCCATCTCCAGGGTTTTTTTTCATTCTTCTCCAGTGTTTGAAATAGTCTTTCTAAGATGGTGACCACTTAATCTCCCTCACCTGTTTCAAATATATCATCCAAAAGTCATTTGAGACGATACCCAACGCAAAGAAAATTATGCAAGATTGTTATAATGTCCACAGGATAAGCAGATGAACATCTTTATATGGTCTTTTCCTTATGAGGAGAACAACTGTGCCCTACTGTGGCATTCAATATCTCTTTTTTAGTTTTAGTACAGAAATATCTCTGAAATCTGGAAGCTTTTGTCTTCAGAGTACAGATAACCTGTTTTGGAAGAGACATTTTTTGAGGTACATAACAAATATCATTGCAGTAGTAACAATAATTCTTTGATGAATGTTTAGCTTTTACTGTGTGTTTGTAATGAATAATAGATTATGTCTTAATAAGGTCTCAATATAACACATATATAGATAGATGTATATCTACACCAAACTATATATGACTTAGCCTTGTGATGGTATAAACCACGATATTCCCAGACTAAACTTCTGTTGAACACAGATAAATGTAAGTATTTATGTTTAATTTATATCCTTAATTTCTGAGAATGGCATCTCAATATTTTCACATCACTTCCTACTTATTACCATGTCAGTTGCAGAAAAACTGTGTCAGAAAATATAATACTAAAGCAAATCTACTTAAAATTGCAAAATTCAAGAAATTATTCCTTCAGGATAATCAAACATATACATAGACCAATTTTATTCAAAGATGCCGGGAAAATGAATTCTCTGCCATGAATCTTGAGCCCCTAATAAGATATGATTATATTTTTTTTTGTATGAATGATCCTGAATATTTAAAGGATACAGCAGCTCTCTTACTGAAAAGCAGTTCAAGTGATGTCACATGGGATCTCTGTTATAGCATGCTCCACTCCTTTCATTCACTGTGTCAATGCTAGTATCAATACTAGCATTGAAGTATCAATATTTTTCCAGGAATGTAGTGCTGCCTTAACTAAATGGAATTTTTTTTTCACTTCTGTTCTAACAGACTTAAGGCAACTGAAATTGTGTTCCTTTCTGGAGACCTTTACATACAGGGCTACAAAGTACCTACCCTACCCTGGAATAACTGGCTATGACAGTAACACAGTTTCTTAAAACACTGAGAAATAAAATGAGAGAAAATTCACTTGAGTGTCAAATTGTTGGTAGGTTTAAGAGGGTTTTGGTTTTTTTATTTTTAGTTTTATATTTTTTCCTTAGTAAAACATATCAGCACAGCTACATTATAAAAAAGAAAGAATTAATTGCATGACATGTAGCTGTTTGTTTTAACTGAAATAAACAAATAACCCAGCAGCAGATCATATCTACCAATCAGCTATCATATCATAAAATCATAATATCAACATGGCATTTGTTGTTTTGTGCATAAATGCTCTTATATTTCTAATTCTACTTCAATATTACTTAAGGCTAAAATATCCTCTGACTTGGATAGAGACAATATCGGGTTTCCACATACATCTTGTGTGACTAAAATGCAAAATGCACTGGAATTCTCTGTGAGTAATTATTTATATAGAGGTTATTCTTTTGATATTGCAGAGTCCTTCAAACATCAGTGTTGGATAAGCTGAGCAGCATTCTCATTTCACCCAGACAGAAAAAAAAAAAATATAATAAAGAAGGAAAGAAGGTGACTAATAACAATTTACTGTACATCATTCCTAACACATTTCATATTTCTAACCTTGAGATATGACACTTGATGCACTGTCAGATGCCAAAGTGAGAAAAAGGATTCCTCACAGCAAGCCTCAGGCTACTTATTGGTAATTGGTTTCATGAACATTTACAAAGTGATGAAATAATTGTTCCTATTCATATTTGAAATGTCTATCTCAGAAACCATATTGATCTACTAGACAGAATACAGTCATGTCAAGTGTTCCATTTATTTCTGGAAAAAATTGTGATCATTATTCTAAACTCCTATTCACAAAATCTTACTTATGGGCAAAGGAGAAGCATACCTTATGTGTAACTAAAGTAAAAAAATTATTGTTAATATTAGTGAAAACATAATAACTATTCCTTCAGATCTAGTAGAAAAAAAAGAAAACACAGCATTACAGTTAAAATTGTTAGATACACACATTATTTTCTACCCCTTTCCCAGTGTTATGCTCCCCTTTCCACTGCCTTGCAGGATCATAAAATTAGTGGTTTGCTTGGTGGTAGTGGACATTGTGAAGTCATCAGCACTTGGAGATTTTGCAAAGAGAAACATGATGCTTGTATTAGTGTTTTTTTCTTTCTCACTTCATTGTCCATTTGAAGTCTTTTAGAATCTTTGCTAACACATTTTACATCTTTCTCTTTCTTCATTAGTCTACATCTCAACATTGCATATTAATGTAATAAATATGGTGCCATGCACTTTTTCTGCTTGTTCCAACCAGGACCAGGTTTTGTCCAAGTTTGCATTTTTGTAACTGACCATAGATCAGTTGTTTATATCTCCACTGCCAACCACGTGCCAACCTTATGCCTTTTCCTTGCACACATGTATGGGGATTTCTCTCATCGTCCTTTAGGCTGCTTCCTTTGTTTTTCAAGGCCTCTGCTCTCCTACCAGGCCTGTACATCTCTACATTGCACCATTATGATGGAATCATTTATATCTCATTCTTCAGAAAATAATTACTTGCTACTGCTATGTATATAAAATAATGCTTGCACCATGCAAAGATTAAAATTACCTGTGAAGTACTTTTTTAGAGACGTATAAAGGGGTTTTTTTCTTTCTTAATATTATAATGACAAAGACATTGATGAGATATTATCTGTTAATTTTTCAGTCCTTTGACTGATGCTCTTCACTTTGACTATATTGTTTTCTGATTTTTTTCTGTTATTACTGTATTAACTTCTGCATACATGATTTATTTTGACAGTTTAATATTTTCTCCTCTTTCTTATTCTGAGATAGAGAAATATAAAATTAATATAGAAAAATCTTTTAGTCAAAATAAATATCCTGCAAGATTATGATTATTGGACTCCTTGTTTACATGAGATACCCATGTACTTTTATATCTGGTGTGAGTACCCTCAACATTGTGCCTTGTTCCAATGGACTATGACTAAGATTCACTAATCATATTAAGACAGATAAAGCAAATATCTCCCCAAATTTCTCTTTTTCTTGCCTACAACTTTATCCTTCCCATAAATTTTAATTTTATTGTATTATGTTACTGTATTGAAAAATAAGCACAGATTAAAACATATGTGCTAAAAGTTAGCTGAAATTAAAACAAGACACATTAGTAATCCAAATTTAAATTTTTTGCAAACTAGGCACAGAAACTATTACACTCATGTTGTGCATAGCAGTGCATTAGAAGAAGTTAGAATACCCTGATGGACATGTTAACTTTGTCAGCCTAATGAACTTAATTCACCTTATAGGTCACATTCTTTATTCTTCTTCACCTGCAAAAATAGCCAGGATTTCCACTAACATAGGAAGATGAATATGTGATTAATTGTATAAGCTGTTCTCACAGAAGAAAAAGCCTGACTGTGCTACTATTTAAACACAAACAGATCTATTTGATTACTCTCTAAATAATTAATGCACCTGT
Source organism: Chaetops frenatus (assembly GCA_013400775.1). NCBI lineage: Eukaryota > Metazoa > Chordata > Aves > Passeriformes > Picathartidae > Chaetops > Chaetops frenatus. Next base: position 10,840 of record VZTR01012423.1, on the reverse strand, counting down.
GTCTGTGGATGGTACACTTGAAGGCACTTTTACTTCTCTTTAGCAAGCAAAATATAATTTCAAACAGAACAGAATATTTGACATTATAATTTCATTGTCTTTTTAAAATTGTATTCATTTTTAAAGTTAAGAAACCTCACTCAAAGCTCAAGAACTAAAAATAATTTTTTTTTTGTTGTTCTTTATATAACCCACATCATCATTTAGATGCTGATTGCTTAGGTACATGGGTTTTCTTCCTCAGAACGTCATGAGACCCAGGTGTTTTTATTACTCAGCAGGGTATGATGTTGCAGGTTTTCTATTTTCATCTTATCAATAAAACAGTGTTGTGAAGAATAAGCGTAGATTAAATATTCAAAAGGTTATTTATATTTATTTCTATTCAGATCCAAAGTAAGTGTAAAAAGCTGCTAATATTTAAAATATGTAATACATAAATTTATGAGACTATTAATAAAATAAAGTTTTTAAGAAGCTGTAATAAAGATACATATCTTTACAAGTACATTTAATGAATACATTTTACATAAAAAATAGAATATATAAAAATAGAATTTATATGCTATAACCAATAGAATTAAACTGTTTTTTTTCTTCTGCAAAGCCAATGGAGAAGAATTAGCAGCTCTATGATTTGATGCAGATGTCAAGTGGACAGAACTGTCTCCTTCAATCCCAGATTTTCTGAAGCAGATACATTAACATGCCCATTTTAAAGCAAAGATGGAAAGTCATGTATTAAAAAATAGTTCTGTTCCTTTTAAGGCTACTATGAAGCAAACTGCAGAAGATCAGCAGATGACACAATATAGACAGATGGTTAGAACATGAAGCAGTAAGTATTCTTTGGTTAAATATTTGTGTGTTTATTCCCATACTGTGATGAAGATAGTATCAAGACACTAATTCTAGAAGACTTAAAACATCAAAGACATGTTTGATTTAGAATGAAAATAGACACATCATCCGAAATGTAAAGGTACTTTAAGAATGAAACTCCAATTTATCAAGGTATTTACTAGTAGTCCGTTCTCGTCAAAAATTTACTACACCCTTTTGTATAAATACTTGCAGCTGTTGAATATATCATCTGTGTTAACTGTGAATAGGCTCAAAACACATGTAACAACTCAAATTTTACAAAATCAAAAGATGTTCATAAGATAAAATAAATTATGAAAAATTACAGAAAATAACACCGTTTTTCTAACATGAGCCTCATGATCTTGCTGAGAAGGCTAAATCAAAAACATGTGAGGCACAGATTGAATTATAAGGAAATATAGTTTTGCTACTAGAAAGGTTTCAGGACACATCTATTCTGGGACATATAATATAGAGTAAATTGTTTCCCTAGGAGTTCTAGAAATGAAATGTGCTCTAAAACCTCTGTAATCAAAACAAAAAATGCTATGACGGAGTTATAGAATTTTTAAAAAATCCTTTTAATCTATAACTATGCTATTTTATTGCCTTAGGTTATCTAGAGCTGTTCTTAAATTATGTCTTTTTAATTGGTTAAAGTAGTTGATGTCATTTTCTAAATGGCAGGATCTAGGAATAAATAGTGCTTTTGACTCACTGTTTATCTTCATCATAATGGGCAGACATTAATAAGACTGTTACTTGTATTCAACAAATGTTGGCTTTAATTTTTATTCCTTGCAGGAAGATAAATCCAATATTTAGACAGTTGTACTCCTGTTATGGCTTTTATTTGCTCTGGGGACCAGAAGAGGAGGTTGTAATTTCCTGTTGAATATTATCTGCCATTAAGGTCCTTCTGTTACAGTATTTGCAGGTAGAAATGAAATTTGTCATGTTTGTTTGGTTTTATTGTTTGATGTTTTTTCCCCCTTGCAACTTGGTATGTTGCTAAATATTTATAAAGCTTCCTCTGTTTTGAGTCTGTTCACATGACCTGTAAAAGTCAATAAAGCACTCTACAGGAAATTAAATCACAGGTAATTCCATTAAAATAAATATTGCGTTTGAGAGGAAATTCTGAAGAAGTCAGACTGTCTCATGGAAACAATAATCGTACTGAGAAAACCTCCACAAATTTTCTTCAGAAATCTAAAAGTCAAATTGGCAGATGTGATCCAGTGACTAGATTTTTTGTAGTCAAGAGAAGAAGGAACCTCCATAGAACCACTTCTCATTTAAGAAAAAATGAGCCCATTGGCTATAAAGTTATCAGGGACTAGAAAACGGACCTATAACTTCTATACATCTAAAATTTAGTCCAATTTTGTTTATTCATGGTGTTAAATTATTTTCACACCTATAAGCAGTGACTATGAAAGATGAATTTAGGAATCCATCATCAGAAAGCAGATTTGGGAGCTGGAACCCAAGACCTGTATTTTTTTTCATATGGGACTTCTTCAGCATGAGTTAAGAGGGAAACATCTTGAGGATAAAGGCATATGTTTTCTGGATAACAAGGTGAATGGTTTGTTGAAACGTTGATATTTCAAGTGCTTTTTTCTTTCTAAATCAGAAAATGACTGATCTGCTATACAGCTTTATAAGTTCAACAACTTTATTTCTTTAGTAAGGCTTGTGTGTCTTCAGCAAGCGGAATCATAGTAAATAAGGTCAGTTTTCAGAAACAGATTTGTGACCTTAGAAAAAGGATGTGTGGTTTATACTGGGATGAGCACCCATGCTAGTTTCTACCATGTGTTCAACAGAATGTGAAAGAAGTCACTAAAACAAATGCTTTTATATTAGTAAAGTAGCATATTTTACATGCTCTACAAATGAGAATGAGTTTAGGAATGCTCTTGTGAGTAGATGTAAACATAAATATTATACTTAATATTTGGGCGTTTTTTTCTTTAAAGGATGTTATATTTTCATAAATCACACTCTTTATATCATCATGCATTTTATTAAAATTAGCTGAACTCCTGTGAGCACAAGAAAGAGATTAACAAAATGCAAAAATTATGTGAGTGTGAAAACTCAAAAGTGCTGCATTTAAGTGGCTGCAAGTGTTTCATTAGTGTAAGCTAAAGAGATACCAATTTTTTCTTCTTTCGATATTGTATTTTTAATCGAATGTTAAAGTTTCACCTTACAGTAGAAAGTTATTTCCTTATTAAGAAATAGGTGTACTATGGCCTCACTTGCAGAAAGAACAATCCAGCCCTAAATTGAAGACTCCTAAAAGGAGAAGTGTTATTCATCATAATGTCTGATATCTGCCATAAAACAAGTTCAAGAAATTGGGTGTGATCAAGTAATCTTGCACTGAAGTGGGATTTATGAGCAAGTGACAAAGCAGTTCTGTGAAAACAAGATTGTTAAAATTCAAAATGCAGCTTTCTTTGTCAATTCCAGTTTTTAGTATTTATTAAATAAAAAATACATACCATGTGTGTTTGTATATGTTACTAGTAGTAGTAGTAGTAGTATTTTATTATGAAATACTTAGAGGTATGCTGGAATCCCTTTACAGACTCTTCAAATTTCTACAAATCTTCTATTTCAGAACTATTTGAAAACCATCTATTTTAAATAGATACAAATCTTTAGAGAAGAATATCTCTGCATGTCGTCCAATAGACCCATTAAATTAAGAAAATGTTTACATGACTGTCACAATTGCAAACCTCAATGACATTTTTCAAGCTACATGTTTCAATCTCCACATCTGAAAATTGAACCAACAGAGGTTTTTGTTTACTGGAAGTAAACAGGAAGTGGTTTTGGCTTTGTTTTGTTTTGTTTTGTTTTGTTTTCTGGAAGAGAAGTTAATTTCTAGCTCTTGCAATTTGAAAGGAAATATTCTGAATAAAAGGTAAGTAGAAACCATGCTGTTTGAAACAGCTAACAATTTTAAGCCAGCCTTGATCAAAAGGGAGCACTTTAACAAAGAATTAGCATAATTATTTTTTTCAGATTTATTTTCAATCACTGGCACAATAGAATTTGTGTTCCTGTTAAACACAAGAGCCATAGAAACAGAGCTAAGATTTTTTCCTCCATTATTTTTCTTTTGCAAAAATGGATTTACTTTAATTTCACACTGCAAGATACTTTGACCTTTGTGTTTCTTAAAATCAAGGCTAAGAAATAATTTCCTAACACTTCTTTTGCTAAGAACCAGATCGAGTGTATCAGCTTGCAGTTGCATTTGCAGTTCCCCAGAACCTCTTTATTTAGCTACCTTCATTGTTGTCAATAGATTTTTTGACTATCTGTAGCAATCCTAAATATCTGCAGCCAGTCTTTTCTCTCTACAGAACTGAGACACTCATAGAGTGTCCTATCAAATCTTCTTTTTTTCCCAACTCCATCTACACCACTAAACGTGTTCATGTCAAAGAGACAGATATGTCTGTATGGACAAGGGAAACAAAGCCCTGTGCTCCTCCTCTGTGACATCTGCTGGCTGATACATGGAACAAAGTTCCTGGACTTCTCTTTGTGATATAAACCACAATGCTGTAGATCAAAGAACTCTTCATAAAAACATATTTTATGACGGGTATATATTTGTTTTGTGTGGCAAGGGTTTGTTTGATTTAGTTAGGATTTTTTTTTGGGGGGGGGGGGGGGGGGGGGCTAGGGAGCACACTACGAGAGTGACTTCTGTTAGAAGCTGCTGGAAACTTCCAACGTGCCAGACAGAGCCAATGACAGCTGACTCCAACATGGACCTGCTGCTGGCCAAGCTAAGCCCATCAGCAGCGATGGAAGCAACAAATGATTTGAGAATGGGGAAAAGTTACTGTGCAAAAGCAATTGCAGCTGCAGAGAAGAGTGAGAATATGTGAGAGGAAATAACCCTGCAGACACCCAGGCCAGTGAAGAAGGGAGGGAAGAGGTGCTCCAGATTGCCCTGCAGCCTGTGGTGAAGACCATGGTGAAGAACCATGTTCCCCTGCCACAAACCACTGAGCTATACGGAATCCCTGTTTCTTTGGAGAGTGTCGTGTGAAATCAAACCAACAAAAGGAAAATCCATATGCACACACAGAGAAAATATGGCTTAGGATTGATATAGGATCACACAAGTACTATGTGTATATATACATACATACATACATACATATATATATATATATACAGTATTTTGTGTGAATTTGGACAGCTTTTTTAAGAAAGGGACAGCACTGAGCAAGGAACGCCCAGGAATTAGACCTTCCCCCTTTTCTTTTTTTTTTTTTCCTTTTTAATTTTTTTTTAAAGAACTCTTGCAAAACACTAGTAAGAAAGCTTTTATTGGCCTCACAGAATAATTGCAAGACACAAAAATATTCCTGGCTGTTGGGTTTACTTTCATAAAAGATTGTCACGAAATATTGCTCCAAATAACACATTTGAACACCAAAATACAGTGTCAATATTAAGTATTTAACAAAATTTTTCATTCTTCAAACAGAAGGACTATATAACCTGAGTCTGCCATCCAGCTTATTATATGGCATCTTACCTGATTGGTAGGAAGTGAATATCTGGAATATCCACAGTCTAAAAGAAAACTCCTTGGTAAATTCTTTTTCTGACATAGACAACTTTGATTATTAATTTTGATCCTTTTGATCAACAGGTTCTTCCTCTAAAATATCTTTTATACTATACTGTATAAAGTTATTCCTGTCAGAATAGGAACTTAACCCAGAGCCATTATCACACAGTTTCAGGAACAGTGACTAGAAATTTTATTGTTTGTCATAGGCATTTAATATTACTGTTCACTCAGTGGTTTTGCTGATGATTGAAGTTAGGGAAGGCAAAGCTGAATTATAAAATTATTTACCATGGTTTATGTGTGTGCACAAAAACATTATTTTCCAGCAGAATTTCTTCTAAATCTTAAAATCAGACTACTTCCCTAAGTCTGTCATGGCAGTATCATTACTAAAATATTCCAGGATAATGTATTTTATTTCAAGCATCTTATCTTCTTAATAACTTCCATCTCTGCACGTGAATATAACACAGCTTAATAAGTTAAATAAAAAAAATTATATTATTGTCTTTAATTAAAATGTGTGTTCCATTTAAAGGTCTGGAAAAGAACCTGTACTTGTGAGTTATTTTGACTTGAAAAGATGTTATGTACTAACTCAACATGAGAGTACAATATGTGAGTCCAATTGTTTAGATGTAATATCAATAGTTTACACTGAAACATTCTCTGGTTCATAAAAAACAGCACAGAAGCAGGCTATGTGTATGTTTATTGTGTTAAACTCAGTTTATCCAAAGAGATTTGCACATCTAAACAATAAGGTAGTCACTGAAGACAATAATGTTTACAGACTGGATTCATTTTGCCTAGATCTCACCCGACTTGGTATATTGTATGTACGCTATTACAGTGACAGAGGCTGACAGTTTGCTTTTAGGACTTTACACCTTTTTTCCCTCCTCCATATCCCTTCTCACTACCATAATTCTGCTAAGATTCCCACTTAAAATTAAATAAAATTCTTTATTTATTCTGAATAATTTACTTTTATATTATTTCCACAGTTATGATGATGATGAACTGAAGCAGTAAAATTTAAAAAAATCTCTTCAACCTGGAATGGTAAAAATATCTTCTGACATTCAAAACTAAGATAGTAGTTCCCACCCTAAGCAGCAATTCAGTTTTCTGAATAATAAACACACTTGGGATAAGAGGTGACTCTCAAGTCTGCCTAAAATTATCCTTGGTGCTTAGCTGTATTTTTCTGTACACTGGAGAGGTGTCTTTAATGAAGCAACTGGTACCTACTTGTCTTTAAGTTTTGATTGTGATTCAAGGTTAGCCAACCTTTTTATATGAGTTTGGACACAGAACAGAAAAAGTCTGACTCCAGTAGATGGTTAGTATAATTGATTAAAAGAGAAAATAACTAGACAATCATCTCCATGGTAGGAGAACAATTTAATTTTGACATTTTATGCAGTGTTCCATAATTGAAAAAATATTAGCAAAAATATACCTAAATTTCAAGGAAATAACTATAAAATCATGGTTTGGTCATCACAATAAAAACTAAATTGTTAGCTTGAAAGGATGTTTTGAGATTGGGGTGTTTTAGCTGATTAGTTAAATATATACGTTCATATATCCATGATTGTATGAATCAATCTCTGGGAATTATGCCCACATTCATTCTCTCTGGGAATTATGCCCACAAATGGCTCACATGAAGGTAAAAGAAATTTATGGCATGAGTGTCAGCCTCAGTCACATTGTGCTGAGATGTGGATTTCAGAACTGCAGGGTAAGGTAATCAGAGCAACCTTCTGACTGGTAGACAGTTAATATTGAAGTTTACAGAGTCTCAAGTGGAATGTGGAGTCCATGTAACTGATCTGTTTCATCATTAATTATTATTTAGTGGAAAGAAGACTTCAGATATCTCAGTGACATCCCACTTCCATTCTCTAGAATATTTTTACAGAGATCTTGAATTTTTTAATTCCTTTTATGCTTAGAGTCCATTTCATCTGGAGAGTCGAAAGCATATTCATCCCTGATAATCCACGTTCTGGTAGTTAATGTTTTTTCTTAACCTGAGGAAACTGCTTGTTCAAACTACTTAGTCTGAAACCTGCTTAAAGCCTAGATATTTGACCTCCAGAGTAAATATTCTGCAGGTATGTTTAATGATCAAAAATCAGATGGCAACAATGCTTTATTATAATTAGATGTGATCTCACTGAGAGCAGTTCTGCTCATCAGTGACAGTAGTCCAGTTATTAGATACTGGAATACCTGTTCTCTGCAAACCAAGAGGTTACATGAGAGACTAGTCAGGACAGACCATCTAGAAAGCTTTCAGGGAGCCAGTAGAGGAAAAGCTGCATGTTCAGCCAGGGCAGCAGAATAGGTTTAGAGATAAAATCTAAATTTTTCTGAATTTGTATCCTGAACTCAGTTTCTAACTCTGTCTTAATTGGATTAGTTTTTCAAAGACTATGTCAAATTCCTTATGTAACATTTTTTATCTGATATTTTTCAAAATCCAATACTGTAACATAAAATTTCTTTCATTCTATAATCAAGAAAGAATGTTGAGTGTTGATTTCATTGCAGAAAAGTATTTACATCATATGTAAATTAGAAAAAAAAATTAATTGAAAACTTAGTGGATTTTATCCTGTGCCATTATAAAGTTATTTTCTATATCCCACTAAATGGGAATAAGAGATGTGAGTGATAAAAATATTTCTTTCTCCATTTCCAGAATTTTAACAGTAGCATGCTAATGTTCCTAGTTACAAGAAGGTAATCCAATTCCCCCAAATATCTGCTTTTACACCTTGGCTCAATTTATTAGCTTTTGGCTCTGTTTACAGTAAGCTTTTTAAAAGGAGCTTCTGAGCTTCTCTCACTAGAGAGAAAAAAGGTAGACTTGCTGGTTAACCTTTCTCCACCTCTTCTGAGTGAGGATGATTCTATTTTCTTGCACTGTAATAATTTTCTTGGGTACCAGTCATTACTTAATACCAAAAAATGATGTTCAGATGCCATATGGTGATATTGTTACAGGATGGCTCTTCATGCAAAAATCGAAATCAATGATAACAACCTGAAGTTGCCTTTAGGTGGTGTTACTGGAACTGTCTTCTATAGTCCTATCTTTGTTTTACTCATTACTTAGAGAAACAAAATGACTTCCTGTGACTCCTTGCTTACAACCATCATGGAAAGCAAGCTCTATGTACGTATTCACATACACAGTAGGTTATTAGCTCTTACTAAGGGAGAAGAGGGCTGCTTACCATAGTTGAGTATAGCAGATAATTAGAAGACCTGCAGGAATATGTATGTTACTGTGAGAAGTTACAACAAAAATTTTGATCCTATATTGAACTCTGTGATTGCCTTTGTGTCTTCTTTCTTAGTGATTCCTTGTCTTAGTGAACTGTCTTGCACTAGTTTATTGGCCAAAGACAAAGTATCAGAAACACAATAAAACAGCAGTACAACACACTGGATCTTAAAGCCATAGAAGTTGAGAATACATAGCTTTCCCAGAGCTCAACATTTTTGATAACAAGAGTGTGCGTGGATTTTTACAGATGGAACCATGAATAAATGGTTTCCATATTATTATATTAAATAAAAACCCCTACTTCTCTGAAGTAGTATCTCCCATCAAGTATTAATGCACATGAATAAGATCCTATTGAGCCTTCTCTTATCCAGGTTGAGCTGTTCCACCTCATCATTATCCCCTCATATGAAAGATGGTCCAGATCCTTAACCATCTTGACATTCTCATCTTTCTCTCCACTATGTCCATGTCTCTGTTGTACTGTGGAACCTAAAAGCTCGGTCGTTTCCCTCCTGTCAACATTATTATTGATGTAGCCAATGAGATTGTTGATCTTGGCAGTGTGAACATGTTGCTGGATCCTGGTCAGCTTGCTATCCAACAGGACCCTTGGGTCCCCTCAGCATAGCTCATTTCCAGGCAGTCAGCCTCCAGGATGAACTTGGTACAGGACTTGGTACATCACCTCATGAGGTTCCCAACTACCCAACTCTCTATTTTGTTGAGGTCTTTCTGAATGGGGGCATATCCATCTGTTGTATCTGCTACTCCTCCCACATTTGTATCATCTCTGAACTTGCTGAGGATGCTCTCTTGACCCATTTTTGAGCCCTGGGGTGTCCCACTGGTGATTGGGCTCCAGCTGGGATTTGTGCCCAACCTTTCAGCTGCTTTTCAGTTCACTTCACTACCTATTTAATCCACCTTATTTATCTAACCTAACCCAACTCACTTATTAACCTATTTGGTAATTACTTTAAAATTCTTAATAAATAGAATATTTTTTTGGGTATCCAATGAAGTTATGTGTGAAGAAATAATATGAAAGAATATGATTATTATTATGGAGGAAATATCTGAGGTCTAAAAACGAAATGCAGGGGAATAAAGTAACTTTAGAGTAAGAAGAAGTCTTTCTGAATTACAGAAAGATATTCTAGGAAAAAAACTGCTTAAAAAGGTAGAAAATCATAATCCTAAATTACAGTGGTAGAAGATCGGTTATATAATTTATAAAATGTAAATGTCAAGTACAAGGAATACAAGGCCCAAAAATTTAACAGGCACTGTTAGGTTAGCCAAATATGATACTGAATTTTTTTCTTATATAGTCATGCCTCTCTTTTAAGAAACTTTTTTCCAGGAGTTCCAAGAGAAGTGCTACTGTGCTCCGTAAATTATACCTGCATGGTAGATTTGTCACTAGATATCCTATAAATGCAGAGAGAAATTCTTAACTGAATACCCAGGGTGTGATTTTGTGCATATTTTTTCTTCTCAGCCAGAAAAGCCCCTAAACTGAATTCAAAGTTGAGAGAAATTTGAAGATGCTTCATGCATATTTGGGATGCCAAGCCTAAAAAAGTAGAATAAAAATAAATTTGAAGAGACAGATATCAGTAACCCTGAGCAGTAGGGGAATGAGCAAGATGTTTAGGTGTATATTTCTAAAGGAATGTGAGCAATGCAATGGGATTGATGTAACAACTTCATTTCACTTTAAATAATACCATTACTGCCTATGACTTTATTTTTCAATGATAGGGAAAGAGAAGATATGGTGGGATGATACCATGGTTGNGGGATGATACCATGGTTGAAACACAACTCCAAGTCATGAAGTTTAGAATATCAAAATCACGCAATAACCTGAGTTAGAAGGGACCCATCAAATTTAAATATTGTCAATACATGAATTATCAGCTGAGTAGCTCTCCAGACCTCTCTAACTATATTGAGCAGGTGTCCACTGATTACACTGACAGCTTAGAATTTCGAGGTTTTTACTCCACCTATGTTCCATGCACACAAATACAGTAAAG
>VZTR01012421.1:1086-15997 GCA_013400775.1 Chaetops frenatus | reverse complement strand
CATTACGTGTTGAATTTTTTTTGTTTTTTTTTTTTATTTTTTTTTTTTTTTTTTTTTCTTTTTTTTTGTTTTGTTTTGGTTTTGGTTTTCTTTTTTTAATTTTTGGGGCCTTCCTAGGGCTTTTTAGATTGGTGGCGTTGTACAAATTAACAGCACGTGAGGTACATCACTGTTTCAAGGAGTCTGTCGTGTTTACTTACCTCTGGTCCTGTTAGAGGCCATCGAGTTCTGTGCTTTTAGCATTTCTCACTAGTTTTTTGAGTCTAGATTCTATTTTTTTTTTTTTTTGGAACCTTTTAGCCCACTTGACCACGCTAACCCTGAGCTTGTCCACAAACTGATGCTGCTAAGATTTTCACACCTGACCTCAGTGGAGAGGGACAGAGCCAGAGCAGGTGCTGGACTCGAAGGAAAGGAACAAAAGAGAAAGAAAAAAGGAAAAAAAAAAAAAAAGACATTCTGGGCATCCCTGGTGTTGTGCTGCTACTGCCAGGGGACAGGCAAAGTGTGCTTTGGGATCGGCCATCGCTGCGTTGCTGGGGAGAGGAGCAGGAAGCACCTGAGTGTGTAAACAAGGAGGGATCCCAGCAGGGAACCAGGAGCAGGGGATTTGCAGGTTCCCAGGCCGTGTTTTCTCTGCCGTGGCTGGGACTCGCTCGTGCCCTGAGAGCCGGAGGAGGAGGTGAAGGAACGACACGACCTCGGTGCAGAGCCTGAGTGGAGGTGGCTGTGTGAGCACAGGGATCTCCTGTAGGACTGGAGAGGGAGGAGAAGCAGGTCCGTGCTCCCTGATGATTTGTGGTGGCCCCGGAGAGCCAGGAGTCTCCTGGCTCTGCTCTGACCCAGCCTCACGCTGTGCCCCGGGCAGATGAGTCGGGATGAAGCTGTTGCCTTAACTCCCAGGAAGGAACCTTGGAGGACCCTTCTCCTGCCAAAGGGATCCCCCCCTCCCGTGGCCTGGATCGCCACAGCCCGGGCGTGTTCCGGTGGTGGAGCTGTGTGGTTGGAGTGATGTGAGTTTGTTCATGGAGTGGGAGGCTCGGCCTCTCTGGCCACATATTGGGCACTTCTGGGGACTCCCCTGGGTGTGGGGGGCTCTCCTGGGCATAGAGGGGCTCTTCTGGGCGTGGGTGGCTTTCCCCCTCTACATTTCGGGATAACCTTACCACCGGAAAAAGAGAAAGAAAAAAGGAGCTCTCCTGGGCACGTGTCAGGCTCTCCTTGGCACAGGGAGCTCTCCTGGGCACTGGGGTCTCTCTTGGCCCCATGTCAGGTCCCCTTCAGTGTGGGGGGCTCTCCTGGGGGTCTTTCCTGCCCACCTTAGTGGGGTCAGCTGGTGCCAACAGCGTGAACACTGGGAAGGGCATGGATCAGCTTCTCCCCGTGTTACCCTGCTGCGGGGCAGAGGTGGGGAGGAGCAGGTATTTCCAAGCTGGGACTGCCCTCGGGTAACTCAATTCTACCTCACAAACAAAGAAGTGCTCGGGGCTCTCCAGCCTCGCTGGTCGTGGATCGGCTCCTGCGCTTCTGTCAAGTTTTGCTGTTACAAAACTGAACTAAACTAAACTAAACTAAACTAGTGATTTGCAAACCCTGGTAACTCACCCCATTGCCCCCTCCCTGGGAGGGGACACCTGGGAAAGGGACACCCAGGAAAGGGACACCCGGGAAGGGCCGTCCTGCAGTGGGGGCCGGACTCGGAGAGCTCAGAGCGCCCGGGGGTCTCTCCCCCGGCTCCGCCGTGGCCTTGGGCAAGTCACTTCACCTCTTTGCCTCAGTTTCCTCATCTGTAAAATGAGGGTGGTACCTCCCGTGGTACCGACCTACCTCCAGGAGCGGGGAGGGTGCCTGGAGCCTGGCTTTGGAGGAGGGGAGGCACCGGAGCCAAGGTCAGCTCTGGGTTGGCCTGGCTGCTGCAGCTCTGAGCTCTGAGCTCCGGGCTCGTGGTCCTGAGATGGCTGCGGAGCCCCGTTGAGCTGTGTTAGGCTTTACAAGAGAAAGGGTGGTTTTGGGAGTGGATGGTGCTCTGGGAAGTGTGGGGGCTGGTGGTGCTTCGCTGCAGGCTCCTCTGAGCGGCTCTCTGGGTTCCAGGGTTTTTGTCGTGGGATGGGTGAGGCTGGAAGGGACCACGGGGGTCACCCAGTCCCACCCCCTGCTCGTGCAGGGTCCCCTCGAGCACAGAACTCAGGGCTGTGCCTGGCTGAGGACAGGCTGGGGACAGGGACAGGGATGGACACGACCTGCACTGCTCTGGCCGTGAGGGATGTGAGGGACAGACAAAGCTGGGAGATCCTTGAGACCCTCCTGGAATGTTCCAGAAGCCGTGGTGAGCTGCAGGGAGGGTCTGCAGCCCCGGGTCTCACTAAGCTGTAAAGCAAAAGCCTTTTGTGCACAAAAACCAAAAAGAGAAGCTTTTACACGGAAACACCAACGGGCACAGCCAGACCTCACTCCTGGCCCTGGGGGGGAAAGCAGGAGCCCCCCCGCTTGCTGCTGGCTCTCATCTGGGGAATTTCTGTTTGCCTGGGTAAGAACAGATCATTCCCACTTGGAACATCCCAAAATCAGCAGTGGAGGGGCTGCAGGGGTGGGTCTGGACCTGCTGCTGCTCCTCCTGGGGGGTGATTCCCAGAGGGGTCAGAGGCCTGAGTGCTCCCCCCAGGAGGGGTCCTGGGCATTCCTGAGCCTTCAGGGGTTGGCAGGGATGTCACCCCTGTCCTCACGCCCTTCCAGCCTGGCTGGGAGCTCCAGTTCCATGTTGGGAGAGCCAGAGCAGTCACTCCAGGCTGGATTTTGTCCCTTCTCCACCACCATGGGCAAACCTGGCTCCCTCCTGTCCCCACTGCCCTTGGTGACTGTGAGGACACCGACCTACCTCCCCTGGGGCAGCCTGAGGTGTTTGCAAAGTGCTTTGGGATCCTGGGGTAGGAGAGGGAGTTGCAGAGGGGAAATTCCAGCAGCATCCAGGTCACAGAGCCTCCTGGGGAGCCCGGACTGGGAACCCCCTCTGAGGGCTCTGCTCTGAGCCTGGGCTCTCCCATCCCCAACACAAAATTCACTTTCCCCATTCTCAGTGGATCCAGGTCTCTCATCAGAGTAATTGAGCAGAGGAAGGAAGAACAAGAGTTGAATTTGCTGTCTAACCTTTTCGTTAAGTTAATCGTAGGTACTGACCTCCTGCTATTTAAGTGTTTACTATCTATTTGCTGTAAAGTTTTGTATATTTTGTAAACTGCCCCCCCNCCCCCCCCCCCCCCCCCAAATCGTAGATGTCTAAAATCGTTGTACATCGGGTTCTTTTCTACTCCATTGTTCAGCACAAAGTGTGGTTTTTATTTAGAATAATAAAATGGAAAACATTGATCTCTTGTAGCTTCTTCTTTATAAAACGTGTTCCTCCCAGGAATGCCTGGGAAGCAGGTGAGGCCATCCCAGTGCCCTGCTCACCCTGGAATTTTGGGTGGCTCCAGGACTGGGAGTAGCACAGGGGGGACAGGTTGGGACATCCCTGCAGGGTGCAGGAACAGGAGGGGAGGGAGGGAGTGGTGCAGCAGCAGGGTGGGAGCAGAACCCACCCACTGGGGAATTCCAGGGTTTGTCTGCCTGGATGAGCCTTTTCCCAGCTGTGTGCACTGGGAACTGCAGCTCCACGGGCTGGGAACTGAGGGCAGGAAAGACAAGGATTTACTGGAGTGGGCCCAGAAGAGGCCACAAAGGTGTTGAGGGGTCTGGAGCATCTCAGTGATGAGGAGGGACTGTGGGAGCTGGGCTTGATTAGTCTGGAGAAGAGGAGGTTGAGGGGGGATTCTGTCAATCCATATAAATATCTCAGATACCCATGTAAATATCTCATGCAAGAGGGACCTCATCAATCCATATAAATATCTCAGATACCCATGTAAATATCTAATTCAAGAAGGGATCTGCTCAATCCATATAAATATCTCATTTTTATGAGATATTTCTAATATCTCATCAATCTCTAACGATACCTCAAAGGTGGGTGCCAAGAGGGTGGTGCCTGACTTTTCAGTGGCATGACAGGGCAAGGAGCAATGGCTGTAAATGAAACACAAGAAGTTCCACCTCAGCACAAGGAAGAACTGCCCATGGAGGGTGGCAGAACATGGGACCAGGGTGCCCCAGCCCAGGTCACCCCATGGGGCTGGGTGACAGGTTATTTGAGGCCACTCCGAGGTCTATGGACAAAGCTGCAGAGAAATAACAACAGTTAAAAATCAAGTTTATTAGGTGAAATACCAAATTTTACATGTTTATGTATCTTGAGTATATTTTCACCCTGGTGATGTTTCACAGCAAGTTGATTGGCTGTGTGTGTATCCTCTATTTCTTCATTGGGAGTGGAAGGGAATTAGCAAAGGGAAGCTCAGGGAGGATTTGGGATCAGGGAATGAAGGTGGTGGGGTCCTCTGGGTGCAGATCTCAGCCTGGGGGGTCTCGCAGCCCCTGGGGCTCTGCACTCCCAGGTGTGAGGAACAGAGTTAAGGAAGGGGAACAGCCTGAGCTACTGCCCTGAACAGGGAATTCTGACAAGGGGCCTGGAGCCTTCCCAGGGTTTCTGTGGTGGATCTGGATTGTTCCCTCAGTGCTCGTGTCCCGGGATACAGAGGAACGTCCTGCAGAAGGAACCCTGAGCTATTTAGGGTTTCACCCCATCAGGGACCCCTGGCACTGGCAGAGCTTTCCCAGCCAGCCCCGATAACCCCGTATCCATCTTAACCCCTGGTCATGGGCTTCTCCCGGGACATCCTGCTCCCACCCCCTGGCCAGCATCCTGTCCCCAGAACTGCTTATGCTTTGCTTTTTTCACAACATTTTCCTCGAGCAGCTCAAGGCCTTTGGTAGATTTATGGGCTCTGGCCCTGTCACTCTGTCACCTTCCCCCAGCCAGGGCTCGGCCCACAGCACGTGACTGAGATCAGGATCCACACAAGGATGAACTTTCTCCGGATGCTCCAGTTCCTTTCTCCTTCATCCGGAGAAAGCCCAGTCCCTGCTCCAGCTCCAAGGCTTTCTGCACGTGCCTGTGCTCCCATAGGGACTTGGGTGGAAAGGGAAGGGCTGTTGGAGCCCGATGGGGTTGAGAAATGCACCCAGTGGCCATAAAAAAACCTGCCAGGGGATGCTCCAGAGGAGGCTGGAGTTAACGGGATGGGAGACCCAAAGTGAGTCTGGAGCAGCCCTGCCCAGTCAAACCCAGTGTAACCATCGCTCATTTACCACTGGGTTTGCAAAATTGCTCTGAAGGAGTTGCTGATCTCGAACCCAAATTGTTCCTCCCCTCAGGTCTGTGCCCTGCTCAGCCCCTTGGGCTGCTTCGCCTTCATCTCTCAAAAATCAGGCTCTGGATGTTGCTGGGCACAGTGAGGGGAGGTTTGTGTTCCAAAGGGATGATTCCTTCTCTCCCACTCGGGATGGCACTCACCAGGCAGTGCCGTGCCCAGGGCTGGGGGTCAGGGGCAGTTTGGGGACGCAGGAACGCCCGTGATGGGGCAGTTCATGCACCCCAACCCCACAACTTGGGGCAGGGTGGGGATCAGATCTTGGGGGCTGGGTTGTGTCGGACACTGAGAGGAATAACAGGCTTTATTGTTGCAAGGGTTTCATTTATAAAACAGGGAATATCTTTTTTCGTTTCTTTAGGTTGGACACAGCAGCACTCCAGAGGCAAGACGTCCATAGCTCCCCAACTCTCCTCGAACCTGGCACCCCATCCTGCCACGGGAGGTGCCCAGCCAAGAAGGGCTGTGCCCAAATTGTCTCCTCAGCACCAGGAAAACCCATCCCACTGTCCCCAGGGAGGAGGCTGGGGGAGTCCGGCCCCCCTCAGTTGGGAGGGCTGTTGTCCTTGGCGATGACTATGGAGTGCTGCGTGCTGGACGAGGAGCTGCCGGCGCCCTTCTGGCCACCGTGGTCCTTCGGGATGTACTTGACCACGGCAGAGATGAGTTTGCTGCGGAAGCTCTTGCTGAGGAAGTTGTAGAGGATGGGGTTGACGACGCAGTGCAGCAGAGTGAAGCAGTCTATGACGTCGTAGAAGAAGTAGAGGAAGTGGGCGAAGGTGCAGTGCAGGATGATGTGGCTGCCCTCGAGCGTGAGCAGCGTCAGCACCACGTGGAAGGGCAGCCAGCTGAGCAGGAAGACCCCGATGTAGGCGTAGATGAGCAGGCAGTGCTTGCGGCCCTCGGGCTTGGAGCGGCGGATGAACCGCGCCGTCAGCACGTTGAAGGCGGCGATGACGGGGAAGGGGATGAGGAAGCCGACGGTGGTGGTGGCCAAGCTGACCGCCAGCGCCCACTCGTCGTAGGTCTCGAAGGGGGCCATGAAGATGCAGATGGGCTCCCCGGTGTTGACCAGCTGCATGTGAGCCACCTCCAGGACAGGGATGGCGGCGGCCAGGACCCAGCTGCAGGCGCAGACCACGCGGCGAGCGCGGTGCTGGTGCCGGCGCCAGAAGAGGGAGGAGCTGGTCAGGGTCACGTAGCGATCCACGCTCAGGCAGGTGAGGAAGAAGATGCTGGCGTACATGTTGGCGAAGTAGAAGTAGTGGGTGAAGCGGCAGAGGAAGCTGCCCCAGAGCCAGGTGTAATCCAGCATCACCTCCAGCATCCAGACGGGCAGCGAGAGCAGCACCCCCAGGTCAGCGATGGCCATGTTGATGATGTACAGGTTGACCAAACTCTTGTTGCCCCGTGTCTGCCAGTTGACCCAGATGACGAGGAGGTTCTCCACCAAGCCCACCACGAAGATGACCAGGTAGAGGATGAAGAGGATCACCCGCTTGACGTTCTCGTCCAGGCTGAACTCGCAGTAGGTGTAGGTGTGGTTCAGGAGGTAGAACAGCTCGGACAGGTTGTGGTAGTCCCCGTACTCGCTCGGGACAGTGTGTGTCTCCACGGGGACAGTGGTCACCTCGGGCATCCTGGTGGCTGCAGGGAAAGGGAGGGGGAGCACTGAGCTGGGCAGCCTGAGACAGAGAGCCCTTGTGTGGGGCTCAAAAAGATCCTTCTGGGGGCTTCTAACCCCAATTTTTACTCCCACGGTGACTCCCTGCATCAACCCTCAAAAGATGCTGTGTCCACCCAGGTGATCCCCTCACATCCCAGGATAAATGCCAGCCACAAACAAGTCACCACATGTGGTGGCTGTTCCCTGTCCCAGAGCCTGGCCCGGGACACAGGCGGGTGCCAGTGACTGTTCCAGAGACTCAGCTCCAGCGGGAAAGCCACCGCTCCCACCCGAGCCCTCGGGCCGTGGTCACTGCCAGCCGCCCTCACTCTGCCGGGAGCCATCGGGACATCCAAGTAGGTGACAAAATTATAAATTTCGGGGAAATGCAGTTGACCTGAACATCCTCTTATTGCCCCAAGTGAGAGCTCTGATCCCAGCACAGCTGCATCCGCACAGCGAAGGCGCTGCGGACCCCGTCCAGCCTCGTGCTGCTGGAGGAGTTCAGGAGCAGCCGTTCCCTTGGGAATGCTGGAGCAGCGTGCCGTGCCACTTCCCGCTCCCCTTGGAGCCTGGCAAGCCGGGACCGAGCCGGGACACCGAGCCACAGCCGGCTGTCCCCT
Source organism: Chaetops frenatus (assembly GCA_013400775.1). NCBI lineage: Eukaryota > Metazoa > Chordata > Aves > Passeriformes > Picathartidae > Chaetops > Chaetops frenatus. Next base: position 8,405 of record VZTR01012421.1, on the reverse strand, counting down.
GCCCGAGCATCATCCCTGTGGCAACGGGCTGACACCCACCCAGGCTGACACCCAAAAAACAGGGAGAGGCGGGACCTGCCACCCCCGGGGCTCCTGAACCTCCCGTCCTCTCTGCGCTGCGGGTCGGGAGAGGCCGCTGGGACCGAGGAGAGACGGATGGAAGACAGGACAGATGGACGGGAGAGTGGACAGGCGGACAGAAGCGACAGGGAGATGGCAGAGGGGACGGATGGATGATAAAGGGGGTAGGTGGACAGAAGAAGGACAGGAGAAGGGACACGAGCAGGAGGGACGGCGCTGGCTCACCGGCGGCTGAGCGAGGGCAGTTCGGGAGCGGGGGGGATCCTCTCGGCTCGGCAGCTCACGCTCCTCTGGGCACGGAGCTCGGGTGGGCTCGGTGGCCGCTTGCTGGGCAGGAAATGACCGTTGTGGTGCAACATCCTGAGACAGCCCCGCGCGGGTGACATTCCACTGGATCCCCCGCCCCGGGACCCGGCTCCCGTTTGATTTTGCCGCGGGCTGGGGACGGGCGCGGGGAGGCCCCGGGCAGGTGTCGGTGTGGAAGCCGCAGGTGCCTGGGAGGGACGGGGGTCCCCCAGGCTTCCCGAGTGTCCCCTCCTCTGTCACCCCGCTGGGCTCAGAGGCTGGATCCTGCCTGGATCCTGATGTGGGGAGAATATGTCCCAGGTCCTGCCCCAGCACTGAGGGGTTGGGGGTGGGTTATGACAAAGGTGCCAAAGCTGTCCCTGATGCCACCTCGATAGCAGGGTGAGCTCAGGGTTCTTTTCGCGGGGGAAAGGGCTGAAAGCTGAACTCTGTGCCCGGGCAGCGCTCCCGCAGGAGCCCATGGCAGATGGATGTTTCCAGAGAAGCACCTTTGGCCAGGCAGCAATTAATCACAGAGCCGTGATTGCCCCGCGGCCTGGCAGGGGAAGCGAGGGGGCTCAAGCCTTGCCCCGGCGCTGGGGAGGGGGCTGATAGGCAGAAAATTTTGCATCGGGCTGCAAGTCCTGCGAAACAATTGCAGGAAATCTCCTTTTTTTCCAGTGCAGACAAGTCTGCGGGATCAACAATCGGCTCGGAAGGAAGGCACGGGGAGCGGGGAAGCACGAGAGCACTGATAAGTCGGGGCTCACAACAACAAGCCCAGCGCTGGTGACCCCGTGTTCAGGTACCAACCCCGGCAGGAGCGGCTTCCAAACAGGAACTCGGCAGCTTCGTGCTGGCCCCGGGCACATTTTGGCTCAGCTGGAGCCGTGGGGGTGGTGAGGGGTCGCTCTGCCACCGAAGTACTGGGGGGTTCTGCCCCACCCGAGGGGGAAGCAAGGCTCTGCTGGTTCTATTTAACAGGTCAGGGAATTTCCACTCCGAGCTCTGGGGCCGAGCAGGACCTGGGAGCTGTCAAGGATTGTGCAGGGGCTGCTGATCCCGGTCTGGGGGCCGGCTGTATTTCCAAGCCAGCTGGGCCTGGGGAAGCGGGACAGACGGCTCAGCCCCTTCTGCCCATCCCTGCCGCAAAGCCTGGGGTGCCCCGAGGCTCTCAGCACCCCAAATGGGAGCCCCCAACCTCCCTCAGGGTCTGGAGAGGTGGGCTCCAGGCAGAGGCAGCGCCGGGGATCTGCCGTTCTCCCACTCCTTCCCTCCCCGAGCAGCCGCCGCCAGCCCGGGATGCTGCCGGAGGGATGTGGGCACAGGTGTCCCACGGCAGGTACAGCCAAGGCAGCGGCTCCCGGGGGCTTGGCACAGCTCATCCCGGCCCCTGGGGACACGCGGGCCCCGAACGTGACGTGCGGGGGCTGCCGGGGACGTTGAACTTTGCTAAGCCTAAGAAAACACTTCAGAGAAGCTTCCCCGGCTGGGGAAGCAGCTCGGAGAGCTGAACGCAGCTTGTGCAAGGTCCCGTGTTTTCCTCATCCCTCTCGTCCTCCCCGTGGCCTCTCGAGGGTCCCGGTCCAGCGTGGGCTCGGCCTCTGCCCGAGCTGGGGGGAGCGGGGCTGCGTTGGCGCTGCTCTGGTCCCGCAGGCAAGTGCACAATCTCAGAGGCCTGCCCCTCAGCAAGTGATCGCTAATCAGCTCTTAATTAGCCGATGAGTGACGCAGGGATCACCGCCCACGAGCCCCGGGGATGGATAAACACGGCTTTTCCCAGCCCGTTCCCTGGCAGCTCAGCCGGGGCATCCCTGGCTACGCCGTGCCCAGAGGATGGGTAAACACCGCCCTGCCTTTCCCGGCTCCTTCCCTGCCAGCCGAACCGGGGTGTCCCGGGATACGCGGCTGCTCTGGGCACAGGCAGCAGTCGAGGTCCTGCCACGGAACCCCGCGGTGGGACGGGTCAGCAGCACCGTGGGCAGGTGGCCATCGGACGGACACCCTCCGAGGCCGGAGTCCCAGCACTGCACCGCCTTTATTGAGCACGTTCTCGGAGGCGCGAGTCATCCACGGGTGCCTTGTCCCTGTCCCCGCCCTGGTGGCCATCGTCAGGGGACCCCGCTGGCCGGGATGGGCAGGAAGAGGCCAAGGATGGTGTCGGAGAGCCAGGCCGGGCAGTAGCTGAGGGGCAGGAAGATAAGCCGGGCATCCCAGCCCGCGGAGTAGCGGCTGCGGGGGCAGCGGGAGAGCAGCGCGTGTGTCATGGCATCGGTGGCGTGCGACAGGCGGGAGCTGCTCAGCCGGTGCAGCAGGGTGGTGCCCCTGACATCTGGATGGGCAATAAGGGGGGGAGGGGGTCAGCCCGATGGAGGTGGGGTCCACAGGGTGGGATGGTGCCGTGTGAGGATGGACTTACATTTGTTCAGGTAGTGGCGGCCGTAGGCTGCCTGGGCTTCTGCCGGGAGCAGCTCCCAGAGGCGAACGAAGCCCTTCACCAGCGGTGCGGGGTCGATTATTCCCGTCTGGAAGCCTCCAGGTTCGATGATGGAGACCTGCACCCCGAAGGGACGCAGCTCCCGCCTGCCCGGGGTGGGGGAGTCAGCGGGAGCTGCTGCCCCGAGGGGCGCGGAGACTGGTAGGGAGCGAGGGGGAGCCCCTGACCCGCCTCAGGCATCCCGTCATGGGCACGGGAGAGCCTTGTCCTTGCTCCAGGGACCCCCTTGGATCCCGAGATACCCCGAGACCTCAGTGCCCCAGAACGCCTCTGGATCAAGGGATCCTGGAATCCCCCTGAGCCTCGGCACCGCCCCAGACCCCGCCGCATTCCCGGACCCCGGGACCGCCCCGAATCTCAGCGCCTCGGGATTCCCCTGGACACCCGAACTCCGGACCCTGGGACACCCCAGGACCCCGGGACCTCGGAGCGACCCCATCCCCCCTCCAGTGCTCTGCTCCAGATCTCCTTGAAACCCTTCCCCTGATTGCACACCCACGGCTCCAGCCCAGCCCACGCTCCCGGCCCGCGTGTGGTCAGCGTTTCACAAGCTCTCCGGGGAAGATGCAACGGGGAGCATAAAGCCGTGCTGGACGGGCACGGGAGAGCTCCGGGGGCTGCCAAAGCCGTACCTGAGGCTGTCAGAGAAGGCCTCCACGCCGTACTTGGAGAGGCAGTACCCGCCGCCGAAGAAGGACACGCGGCCCATCACGCTGGACACGTTGACCACGCGGCCCCGCGCCCGCCGCACCAGCGGCAGGAGGCTCAGCGTCACCTCCACGAGCCCGACCAGGTTGACATTCAGCACCTTGACAAAGTCCTCCTTGGTCAGCCACTCGTTCGGCCCGGTGGGGATGGCGATCCCTGCGTTGTTTACCAGCCCCCAGAGCCCTGGAGAGGAGATGGGATGAGCTGGGGCTGTTCCAAAGCCCTGCTCCATCCCCGCCTGTGCCGGCATAAGCGGGCAAGGTAGAGGAAGGGCTGTTGGGGTGACAATGGGGGTGACAGTGGGGGTGACAAGCCCATCCTACCTCGATCACCCACGCGCTCCCGGACCCAGGCGGTGACATCGGCGATGCTCTTGCTGGAGGTGACGTCCAGCAGGACGGTCTGCAGCCGGTTGGAGGTGGCCGCCCGCAGCTGCGCCGCCCCGGCGTCCGTCAGGCAGGCGGCCAGCACCCGCAGCCCCCGCGCGTCCAGCTGCCGCGCCAGCAGGTTCCCGAAGCCGCTGTCACATCCCGTGATCAGCACGTGCTTCTCCGAGAGCCGCGGCACCGTCTGCCGCTCCCGGTGCCAGCGCCGCAGCAGGAACAGCCCCAGCAGCACCGACACCACGTACAGCCACATCCTCGGCAGCGGCACCCGCTCGGGAGCAGCCTGTGCCCGCTGCGCTCGGGCAGCATTTATATAGAGCCAGGATTGCGGCAGTACCCGGGGCGAAGTTCGTGTTCGTGGTTTGTAATTTTTGTAATTCCCGGCTTTGCCTTGCACCATTCCCTGTGCCCGGGGCTCTGCTGAGCCCTTAGCAGGTGGATCCCAATGCCCCATGGAGGTGGATTTGGTGGAACCCTCCAGACACCGTCAGCAGCACCAACCCTGGACCTTTCCCTCTCGCCCAGCTTTGGTGGGGGACAGTGTCCCCAAATGTGATGGGCCAGGACAGCTCCCCCCTAACCAGCTCCACAGGAGGAGGCGAAGGAGGAAGCAGAGGAGGATTCTATAAGAGGCTGCTCGGTTCTTTGCCTAGAGCGAAATCTGCTCAGGTTGGAACAGGTCTGGGTTTTACTTGGGTGTGTCAATACCTGGGGTGCCAGGCTGGGCAAGTCCCCTGGCAACTTGTCAGGGGCTGGATCCTGAACGAAGCAGGTGCTCAGGGGAACAGCCAGAGCCTCTGGGCACAACCTTAATGCCACAGCCTGAGAGTGACACCACGCTCTGCCAGGAGGGGACAGGGGGTCTTTATTCAGGACAAAGCCATCCAGGAGCAGGGGACAGAGGGTGAGACATACATGGAGTCACAAATCCAGGGACCTCGGCACGGCCTCGGCAGCGACCCTTTCTGGATCCCACCGTTCGTCACTGGGTCCCACTCTGCTCCTGGCTGCCCTCTGCATCTCCACCTCAGGATTTCCCCACGGATTTGGGGTAGAACAAGGAGAACAGGGAGTCGCTGAGGGCCGAGGGCAGGTAGCTGATGGGGAGGTAGAGCAGCTTGGCATCCCAGCCAGGGGAGTAGCGGGTGCGGGGGTGGACGCTGGTCAGCGCGTGCTCCATGCAGTCGGTGACCAGTGACAGGTTGGAGTTGTAGCCCTTCTGCAGCACCTTGAGCATGGCGGCAACTGTGGAGGCAGAAAACGCCACTGAAACCCTGGAGCTGAGCAGAACCAAGAGGCTCCGTGGGGTGTTGGGGCAGTGGGACCCCCATGGGATCCCCATCCCATGGCCTTGTGTCAGGAGAGGAAGAGCATCGCTCAGCCTTTGGGGGAGGTACTTACACTGCCTCAAGTAACCCTCTCCATAACTTTCTTTGATTTCCTCTGGAAGCTTCTTCCAGCTGTCATAAAAATTCTTCTCCAGGTTCTCGACGTTGGTGATCATTGTTTTGAAGTAGCCGGGCTCGATCATACAGACCTTCACCCCAAAGTTGCGCATCTCAAGCCTGGAAGGGATTGAGCCCTGTGGGACACGGGAGCAGCACCAGAGTGTGTCCGTGCCCACGTCTCCCATGGGATGCAGCCTCATGCCGGAGGCATGGAGTGGAGCTTGACCACGCCAGAGGACCCTGTGCCAGCCTGGCACGTTGCTGAGACGGTGTGTCAGCAAACATTTGCCACATCTGGATGGGTTGGGGACGACAAAGCTCAGGACCATGTCCTGCAGGATTTTGAACAGGGGCAATGTCCATAGGGTATCCTATGCCAGTACAGGAGCTGTTCACACTTCGGCAGCAGATATGAGTTCGACCTGTGCTCAGCAACAGCTGCGCAAGGATGGGAGTTGAGCCAGACAAAGTCCAGAAAAACGAATTGGGAAATCGGGATGGCGCCTGTTGGGTCAGGCTNCCCCCAGAGCCCTGGAGAGGAGATGGGATGAGCTGAGGCTGTTCCAAAACCCTGCTCCATCCCCGCCTGTGCCGGCAATAAGCGGGCAAGGTAGAGGAAGGGCTGTTGGGGTGACAGTGGGGGTGACAATGGGGGTGACAAGCCCATCCTACCTCGATCACCCACGCGCTCCCGGACCCAGGCGGTGACATCGGCGATGCTCTTGCTGGAGGTGACGTCCAGCAGGACGGTCTGCAGCCGGTTGGAGGTGGCCGCCCGCAGCTGCGCCGCCCCGGCGTCCGTCAGGCAGGCGGCCAGCACCCGCAGCCCCCGCGCGTCCAGCTGCCGCGCCAGCAGGTTCCCGAAGCCGCTGTCACATCCCGTGATCAGCACGTGCTTCTCCGAGAGCCGCGGCACCGTCTGCCGCTCCCGGTGCCAGCGCCGCAGCAGGAACAGCCCCAGCAGCACCGACACCACGTACAGCCACATCCTCGGCAGCGGCAGCAGCAGCGGCACCGGGCTGGGCGCTGGGAAGCGACCCGGGAGGGGCTTGTACCGACTTTAGCCTTGCCCTCTGGGCAGCTGTTAATAATTAATTAGCGGAGTCCGGGACAACGATCACGGAGATGCCTTTAGGCCTCCCGGCACTGCCGGGATGCGGGATCGGCTCCGCCCCGTCCTCTTACGGGGCTCGTCCCGGTGCTGCCGCCTGGAGCCCGCCGGGCTGCGCGCAGTGCCCCGGGATGTGTCCCGGGGATTCGCTCCGGCCGCCCTTGCGGGGAATAGTTAACGGGAGCGGGGCAGCCCCCGCGGGTTCCCGCACGGGAAGCCCCCGGATCCCGGGACCACCCTGGACCCCGGAACATCCCCGCGCCCCCGGGCCCCGGGAGCCCTCCGGATCACAGGACTACCCCGGGACCCTCCTAGACCCTGGGAACACCTCGAAACCCGGGACTCTCCCGGGACCTCAGCACCCCAGGGTCCACCGGACCCCGGGATAACCCAGGACCGGGCGTACAGGACCCACCCGGACCCCGGTACAACCCCGGACAGCCCCTCCTGGGACTCACCAGAACCCCGGGACACTCCCACGCCCCCATGCTCCCAAACAGGGAATATCTTCCCCGGACACCGGGACATCCCCGGACCTCAGCACCCCGGACCCTCCCGGATCCGAGAACCTCCGCTGATCCCGGGACCCCTCGGACCTCAGGGCTCCAGGACCATCCCCGGACCCCCCCAGACCCCGGGACCCCGCGGACCCCGGGGCATCCCCTCCCCTCCACCCCGAGACCGCTCCGGTGCTTTGCTCCCCTCGCACTCACCCCGAGCCGCGCCCCCCCGGTCCCGGTGCCCCCCGTCCCCCGCTCCCCGGGCCCGGGCCCGGGCCCGGGCTCCCGCTCCCGGCAGCCCCC
>VZTR01012416.1:232769-280520 GCA_013400775.1 Chaetops frenatus | reverse complement strand
ACAAAGTGTCACATTTTTTTGTGTGCCACTATTTCAATCTCACAGTGATACTCACAGCCCAAATTCACACTAGGATCTTCACAGGCAGCTGGGCAGCATTACCCAGCCAAAAGTTTTGGTGTGGCTTTGAGATCCACACCTTACATGGAACATCTTTCAGGTATTTATTCTTGGCAATATTTGAAATGTCTGCCAGAAGATACTTGATGAGGAATGCCACTGGCCATGGAGAACCTGAAGGGGAAAAGTGGTAAAGGTATAAAGGAGAACTGCTTTGCTAACTCCTGCTGTCCAACTTCAGTGTGGGAAATTACTCACAATGCAACCCCCCAAAATCTTTTGTGGGTTCTTATGGGCAAGTCCCATTTTAAAGGGTTAATTAAAGGTAGGAGCTGGCATCTGAAATGGGCTTTCATGAAACATCTCAACCCCCTCTAAACAGTCTCCAGCTTCCACTGGAGCTGAAGTCCAAGAGGAAATGTCCAGTTGGGCAGTGATGGTGTTGCTGGTGCCTCATGAGCTGACAGAGCCCAGCCGTGGCAGCACTGCCCGTGGCCAGGCCATGTCTGACGTGAACAAACCAGTGCACGTGGCTCTGCTGGACGAGGTGGAAACACCTTTCCCAAAGCAAACATTTTGCATCTATTAAAAGCAGCAGTTTAAGTAGAACAAGATGTGGCAGCAGAGCCAGCCCAAGGCTTTTCAGCATGCAGGCTACAGGGAAATTTGCCACCCCCAGAAAGATGATTTATTTTGTTCTTCTCACAGCTGCAAAATGAAACTTGCAGCAGCAAAGTCCAAAGTGGACAGAGTAATGGGATATAAAGGGTGTGTTTTGGCCATCCAGGGCTGTGGAAAAAAGGCTTGGGTGGGATCAGGGAGGGGATGGAAAAGAAGGGGAGAAGTCATAAGGATGTGGGAAGCAAGGGGGTGGACTTCAGAGTAGTGAAATTTTCAGCAAGGCTCAATTCTTTTCCTACTTGCCTCCAGCCACCCTGTTAGTCTCATCCCAATCCACACCCCAGGACATCCAGGTACCTGTCCATCTCCATCTACTGCCTCCTCCCTCCAGCCCTTGCTTGCCTCCAGTTACCTCCCCACAGTCTGGGAAGCACAAACCTGGTGCTGCTGTATTGCCTCTCCTTTTGCTCTATCTTAATCGTCTTTCCTTAAAGACAAAGCTAACACAAAGGGAGTCGTTCTAAAACTCAGACCCTATTAATCTCCCCTCAGCACCACATTCTCCTAAACGGTTGCATCTGTTGAGGACACGAGCCGGGCCGGATGACTAATGTTTTGGGAGGCTGTGCCCCCTCGGGTGGCTTGGGAAAGCAGCTGGGGTTCAAGTGGGGAGAGGTTCGAACGAGCCACGGGAGGCTCGTCAGGCTGCCCGCGGCCCTCGCCCTCTGCAGGCAGATGGTGATCTCCCAGGGCCAGCACTAACGACCTCAGAGCAGTCCCCAGCCTGAGAAAATAGTCCATTACACGTCTAATTATGCAAATTAAAAACAAAAATCACAGTTAAAGACCCCGAGCCAATTCTTATCTAATTTGCACCAGTGGGATATGAGTTTTGAAGGAGGGCAGGAGCAGAGGCTTCGAGCAGGAGGAGGCAGAGGTTCACGGCTCTGCCAGCACCCCTCCTGTCCAGAGGGCTCTGCATGTGCTAAGCCTGCTGCTTCCCGAGGTTCATTTCCTCCTCAACAGAGTAGAAATGCTTTTTAACCTTCCTGGGGGCTGCACAGTCGATGGCAGTGCCCCTTCTGTGACTCCTGGAAGATGAGCCCCACTATCCCAGCCATGAAGCACAGTGCCCTTGGGACAGCCCTTGGACTTGGAGCAAGCATGTGTTGGACACAAAGAGCCACACTGGGTTAGCAGGACCCTGATCAGTCCCACCAGACTCGTCCTGCAGTGCGACTCCGTGCTCCCCAGGCTGTTTGGATTGTGCTGGTGCAGTGCAATCTGGAAATGAAGGGTCCTGTGTCATACCAGCACCGAGTAAATAACTTTCCGTGGGGGACCTGGCCACCAAGCAATCTACACAAATAACTACGTGCTATTTAATCCTTCTCCAAGGATAAGAAGGCAAATGTTCCGGGCCTGCATGAGGCAGCTGTGTGTGTGCCAGCACCTGGCTCCTGTTGGCTCATTACATGGTGTGAGCATTGCCCCATCCACAGCCCTCCTGCTGGCTGTCATGGTGCCCTGTGTCACCAACAGGCTCACTGGAAAAGCTTTCAGATTTTTAGATGTGTGTCTTGAAATCAGTTAGAGGGACTCTTAAAAGGATATTCAGCAGAAAGAGTGTTTATTGTTTTCTTGAGATCATCTTGAAGCAATTTTACCCCGTTTAATCTCAGAAGAGTGTTATAAATTTCAAAGACATCTTCCAGACCTTTAGTATAGCTCTCCTCCCACTGCTCTTTTGTCCACATTCTGTATCACTTTGCCTGAAATACAGCCTTTATTTCAGGCAAATGAAAGGAAGGGAGGTAATTCACTGCACACTGACATTAAAGCTCCCTTTTCAGCTAAGCAAAATTTGCCTCCAAGATTTTACGCCATAGCTGATGTGTCTGATAAGCTTCAGGACTCAGCTACTTAAAAGCCTACACATGACAAAACTCCAGAGATAAGTACATTCATTAATTGTGGGAAAACACTGCCGGGTAATCAAACACCTGACGTGCTCCTGCACTGGCTGTGGGCTGGCTCTCCCAGGGCTCTCCCTGGCTGCCGGCAGCCAGGGAGAGCCCTGGGAGAGCCCTCCCGCCCAGAGTGGCTGCAGGCAGCCCGGGAGAGCCCTGGGAGAGCCCTCCCGCCCAGAGTGGCTGCAGGCAGCCCGGGAGAGCCCTGGGAGAGCCCTCCCGCCCAGAGTGGCTGCAGGCAGCCCGGGAGAGCCCTGGGAGAGCCCTCCCGCCCAGAGTGGCTGCAGGCAGCCCGGGAGAGCCCTGGGAGAGCCCTCCCGCCCAGAGTGGCTGCCGGCAGCCACTCTGGGCTGGCGGGCTCTCCCCGGGCTCTCCCTGGCTGCCTGCGGCCACTCTGGGTGGGAGGCCTCTCCCAGGGCTCTCCCGGGCTGCCTGCAGCCACTCTGCGCTCCCCATGAGTGCTCGGATTAGCCCGGGCCCCGGCAGCACGGGCAGGTCGGGCAGGGGTGTACGGACGGGACCCAGCCTCGCTGCGGAGCCACAGCTTCCAACAGGCAATTGAGCCAGCTCAGCCCTGCTTGAATGCATTAACCTTCCCATAGCTGCAGCCTTCAGTGTTAGCAGCCCATTTTCCAGTGATCTGGAATCCTCCTGGCTCTTTTCCAGACCCCGCTGCACCGAGTTAGGGGTCTCCATGATTTTGTGTCAACCCTTCTCCAGCTGAAGGTCTCCTCATCCTCTCTTTTCATCATCTCTTCGGGTCTCCACACTTTCTTGTCTGCCAGAAGAGATATGAGGGAGTGTGGGGGCAAACATTTTCCTGTCTTGAGCCTTTTGGTTATATTAAGCATAATAAAGAAACAGCTAACAAGAGGTCCTCACCCAAGGACAGGATCCAGGGGGTCTTTGTACACACAACTTTCCTTGCAAACAAACCTTCTATAAATAAGTAATATTATGAGTATATAAATAAGGATATAAATAAATATAAATCTCTATAAATATTAATAAATTTTCATTTCCATAGCACCTAGCAAACGTCAATCCTTGCTCTTGCATCAAGTGGTAAATATTATTCTTCCCATGTTACAGTGCACAGGCTAAGGGGCTTACCTCAGACCAAGGTGATTTCATTTTACATTGCACTTCAAAACTTCCCTGGCCACTCGTCCTCTGGCCAGATCACGGCTCTGTCTTCAAGCGATAATAAATTCAACAGTATTTGATGGCCTGGAAAGACACTTGAATTTTCTCTCCCTAAACTGCTTCCAGATCAACTTCATTTTATCTTGTAAATGAATGAAAGGAAATAGACTACAAACACAGACGGTTGGAGCTTCTTTTCCATGCTCTGACTAAGGAATCTGAATTTCCTAACTGCATTTAACAGCCTTTTTCAAGAGCCAAGGCAGCTCTCACACCACAGGATGCAACAGAGGCACGGGCTGCCCTCAGCTGAGGCATCTCAGTCCTTGGAGGCTTCCAAGGGCCAACAGGACAAAGTCCCTGGTCTGATCTCAGAGCTGGCCCTGCCTTGAGCAGCATGTTGAGCTGGAGATCTCCAGTCTCCCATGAATTACCCTGTGATGGCACAAACACACCATTTTTTGTGCTACAAGGTGAAAACTGTTCTTTGTTTCAGAGATACACAGAGTTCTCCATGAGTTTGACTGCAGGAGTGATAAATAACTGTATTTTCTAGACCCATTAAAAAGTGGGACAGCCAGCAGTGCCTCCATCTGCTAATTACATGTTGGTTATTACTGCTCTTATAGGAGGCAACATGACATAGGGACCTGAGCCTGGCTGTTAGGTGTTTCTCTTTGAAGTTAAAGAGCTGCACAAGGGTGGGTGGGGTGTCTGTGCTCCTTCATTCCTTCTCATGTTATTATCAGCCACAGCAGCAGCCAACAGATTCCCTGAAAAACTTTTGTGGTGTTATTCCTTCCTCTCAGCTGTTCATTATATTCAGGTAGCACCTAAATGTCACAGGAACCCTATTGGGACAGATCCTGTGTACAGGTGTTGTTATTTTTTATTGATCATCTTTGCCTCAGAAGATCTCACCTCATAAATGAGAGGCACCTTGGTCACAGGAGGGAACCTTTTCTTGGACTGGGCAATCTGTAGGTGTCCTCACAAAGAGCAGAGACTGAGACACCACAGGAATGTTTGCCTCATGTATTACCGAGATCAGAGAAGCATTTCTGAGCAGCACAGCTCGGTGTGCTTTACAATACAAGTGATTCTTGAGGGGAAAAGGGAAAAAAAATAAGAGGAAACTAATTAAATGCCTCTTAGCAGACCCATTTAACATCAGCAACGTGACAAGGTCAGTGGCCACAGTGTCAGCAGAGTCAGCTGGCAGCTGGCAGGGTCACAGACCACCTTGTACCCTCACAGCAATATGTATTTACAGAGAAGCCAGATCCCACCAATTGCTGAGAGCTCTCAAGTCCCACTAAACTATTTTAAAGTAAATAGTACCTGAGGGAGCTGAGCATCTCCAGACAAGTCCTTTGGAAATCCCTGACCACTCCTCCTCCGTATGGTCACTTTGCATATTCTCCATGTACTGTAGCAACCCACTGGAGCTGTAACTGGCAGCCTCATTTCTTCATCATACTCTGCACAGCACTGCCAGGTCCTTTCATTCTCCAGAGGAACAAGCCATTTCCATTGAAACCTTCATGAAAAATATGTATGGAGCGTTCACTGCAGCTGGCTTGGCTTCAGTGCTACCTCAGACCTCAGCATGCCCAGCCTGAAGGCTGGTGAGATGTTGGAGTTCCTCCACAAGTCCATGGCAGGATGTGGTGGGTGGAGGCAAACTGGAGTTTGCCAAGAGGAGAGGCAGGATTTGTGCAGCACGTGGGCTGCTACCTCCTCCTGGCAGAGCAACAACCAGCCCGGGGGTCACCAACAGGCCGGACAACATTCTCCTCAATTACAAGCAAAAAACCCCAAAATACATGTTATTGTTTCAAAAATAATGATAATCCTTGGCTTCTTGTTTGCATGTTCATTAGCATGTTAATAGGATACCTATTCTGGAAGAGCTAAACTAAACAGTCATGCACATGTGCACCCAGTCATTTATTACAACAACAGCTCCCCTTCTATTTGACATATTTCTCCCCATCCAGAAAATGGTTCAAGCTGCACCATCCAGGGCAAGCTGTAATTGATGAATAAATCTTGAGGAAAGCAGTTTTGCTTTCTGTGCATTACGCAGCCAATTATCTTTTCCAATATTGAGAGATCTATTTATTTACTACTGATGGAGCCAGGGAATTGCTGGAAGAAGGGCCCATGGGTGAGCTGCATCTACTAGCAAACTTCACATAAAAAACACACTAGCCTTCAAATAAATACACAAATGTTCCAATAAATAGGGGAAGAAATGTCAAAAGCAAGTCCCAAAAAAACAACAGATCTACAAACCACTATGTCCAAGTGGAAGGGAACTATTCCTGGTGAAGGAAGCACCCAGGGCTGGCCCAGACCCAGGCTGGGACAGAGCTCCAAAGCCTGAGAAGGGAGGATGGGGAATGGTGGGCAGCCTGTGGGACACAGGGGGATGCAGGGCTCAGCCAGCCTGGGTAAGCAGCACAGCCATTTAGGTACTTCTTGAGCTGATCACAATAGTTTCTGGCTCAACAGCATGGTTAACTATGAAGATGTGAGTGAAAGATGCTCCTCAGGGCAGGCAACTGTCTAGCAGAAAACTGCAGTGGAGACTGTAGCCTTTCCTGCAGCCATCATCTTCTGCATTTCATCTTCATGGCAGAAAAAGTACAGCCAGTTTTCTGTCTTTTGTTAGATTATTTCAGGCAGTGCCTGGTGGGAGACAGTCATGGAGAGAACTGTGCTGGTGGTTTTGGGACAGAGCACCAGTCTGTCAGCAGATTAAATCTTTTGCAAATGCTATTCTCAACACATCATGCAGGATCTAAACTTCAGACCAACAGCTCAGCACAAACTTAATTTCATTACAAAACTGGAGCCTTTTGTATTTTGGCTATAACACTCCTAAAACATTTGTGTTTTTCATTGCACCCTGCTCAATTTCTTTGGTTTTACTCTAGCCCTGAATTTCCTGCATGCCTCAGATTTCTGTGTGGGGGAGGAATAGTTGCACTGCTGATGCTTCTCTTACAAAGCTCTGCAGCCCCACAGCAGTTGGGGAGGACACAAAAATGGGCATCAGCTGGTGACCTGCCTGATAGCAGGGGAACAGCAGGCTGGGTGGGCAGGTTGGTGGGTGAGTGGAATATTCCATTGAACAAAAAGCATCAGAGGAAACTTTGGCACGTAGGGTCAGGACTTTAACTGATTGCATATGTTAAAATGCTGACTACCTCACTTATGAACTCTGCTGGAGGTCCAAATGTTGCCAGCCTTCAGAATGAATGGTCAGATAAAACAAATGACTATGTTGAGCTGTGGTCAAAATCATCACCCAAAAAAAGATCATCACAATGCATTCCTTAAGTTGAGCCCATTCTTTCAAGACCTTCCCCTAAATCTGTTGGCAAGAGAAAGTTGCCTATGCATGCCTGCAGATCTGTAATTCACACCAGAACAGGACAAGATATATGGGTAATTCCAGCATCAGAGGAATACAGAATTCAGCACACAGAAGGGTAGTTTTTGTAATGGTGACATTTTTCTGGTAGTAGACAGACCCAGGTCACTGGTATGTATGAAACATCCATCAGATGGTAAGGACCCTTGCTGCCTACCAAAGCACACACGGTCTCACTCTGGGCACACCAAACATTTCCACATCTTGCCATTACCCATGGCTTTTATCACCTCTGCCACCAGATTTGCAATTCGCTCTTGCAGCATAAGCGGCCTGCAGCTGGTCTCCTCTCACCACCAAAAACCCCACTTCCACTAATTAAACGACAAAGTTCTCAAGAGGGACCTGCCCTCACCCAGCACTTTTGGGGCACTCACTGACCTCAAGCCTTGTGCTTCAGGGAGAGCACGCAGAGCCCCAGCCCCCCGGCCTGGGGGCTGCCCCTGGTTGCCCATGCCCTGCGCCTCCCCGTGCCGCCAGCGGGCAACATGGGGAAGGAGTCAAGCACGGCACAGCCAGGAGAGGACTGCTGCTGGCCAGCCTGGGCTGCTGTGGTGCAGATTGCAGCAACAGGTGTCCTGTGAGCCGGCTTTCCCCGCAGTTTGAGAAAAGCGGCCTACAATGGCGAACCCACAGCGACGCACGACACCAGGGAGCCAGCCACGAGGTTCACGGAGGGTGGGAGACTGCTCTTCACCGCGGAGGCTGGGGAGGCTGGAAGCGTGGCTGCCTGGAGCTCGGAAGAAGAGGAAGGGTCATAAGGAAAAAGCTCGGAGACCCACGGAAGGTTGAAGAACATACACACACAGGAAAAAAAAGAGCACATTGTGTCCAAAGAAAGTTCAACAACTTTCCCAGCTCATTGGATTGTGGGAACTTTGCTTTTCCAGGGAATAACTATGCTATTTTCAGCATTTTTTATTATTCAATTTGTCACAGGCTGTCTCAGGAGACTATCAACAATCAGTTTCAAGCAGCATCTGACCACAAACACTTCTCCACATGTGATTTAGAACATCTGGAACGAAGGAGTCAGCTTTCAAAGCGTGCCAGCACTGCGCTGCCTCCCCACATTTCTTCTCCTTCCTCCCATCTTCACACCACTGTCGGAGTGTGCGTAGAAAGCGGGTCGGAGAAGCCAAGTTTGGAGCCCTGGCAGTGCATCATCGTTGCCTGTGTTTGCCGTGAGCACGTGGGGAGAGCGGGCACTGCCTGCTTTGAAGAAGGGCACGCTCAGGGACCGCTGCTGGCACATTCCCCGCATCGCTGAGCTGCAGTGATTTAAGCGTCACATTCCCTAGGGGCAGAAGATGTGATCCCTGCCCTGGAGGCGGGCCAGCCCGAGGACTCGTGCCAAAGCTTGCACACTGGGTATCGCATCCAGAGAGCCGGAGAGGAGGCTCGTGCTCTGCTCCGTGCCAGCCGTACGCACCAGCTCTCTGATCGGAGCAGTAACTTCCTCGGAAACCCGGAGCAACCTTTCCACCAGAGCTATCTGGCAGGTAGATTGTAAATTAGCAAAGCAGTTCTCCAGCAGGCCTGAGGGGGGAATGGGAACATATGAAAAAGGAATCCAGGCAAATAGCAGAGGAAATGATACGATGATCCCAGCTGGAAGCTCTGTAATGAGCTGCTTGGTGTCTGCACAGAAAACCTACATGAGAACGGGGAGAGGTTCTGGCCCCCGCAAAGCCGATGAGAATTTTGTCAGCGTCTGGGAGGGGGAAGGTTTCATACAGTCAGTCATTAATTTCGTGTTCATCCCTAATTTCCCGGAGTGACCCGGGCGGATGTGGTGCAATGACACAGTAGGCTGCGCTCACACCGCCTGCTGCCTTGCACGTCTGGCTTCCCCGCCTGGCTGCCAAGGGCCGGGCTCATTAGCACATGTGCCGGGCTGCTCCCAGCGCTGTGCAAACCCGGGTCTGGTTTGTAACAACAAAGTCAGCACCGGGGCACAGAGAGGCTTGGAACCACGCTTTGAGAAGGGATGGTGACATTGCAGTGGGATCTGTAGCCTCTACTTCCTCTCCTTTTTGTGTTTTCAATGAACGGCTGGAAAAATTCAGGGATGTTTATCTGTCTCAAGTTAGAAAATCTGGGATTTTGACACACGGTGTCTTCTAAGAGAGCTTATGAAGTCCCTGACGCCTGCCATGGCTGCAGGAAACACAACCACTATCCCAGGGCATGGCTGTGCATCATCATGCCCAGGCCACAGTCACAGAGCCCATGTCCTCTTCCCCATCCCACCCCATGGGGCTGCACAGGGACCTGAGTCCCTCAGGGAGCTCCTGTCACAGAGAGACTTCTCAGCCCCTGCAGACCATGGTCCTGACTCACTGAAGGGTCCAGGAAGGACCAGACCATGGTGCTGCAGTGACAGGGAATGTGCTGGTTAAGCTCGTGCTGAAATGGGAAACTGCAGCCTCAGTCTCACTTTTCCAGCCATTTTCAGGAAAGAAATAGCTATAAATACAAGTCTCATTTCTAGTTGCTAGGATCCATGGTTTGGTTTTTTTCCCCCAAGACTGAGAATGGTTTTCAACTCCATTACTAGACAGTTCACTCAAAAAGAAACAAAAATTTGTACAATTACCTTTTCTTCACGAGAAAAAAGATGCAGCCTTAAGGCCACAGTGACCTTTATGCCATATTGCAAATGCAACAGTCCAAAAAAAGAACAAAGAAACTCGACCTGAAGTATGATTTCTGTAAGAGCCTAGGCACAATCTTCAAGGAACAAAATGGCAAGATCCCTTGGATGGTGAGAAGTTGCATCCAATGGATGTGCCAGGCAGGAGACATCCACATTCCCTGCACATTTTCATTTCTTTGAAGCCTGTATGTTCACACACTGCAGCTGAGGACACCAAAAGCAGTTTCCCAGGAACTGCAGGGACAGCATTTCCCTGGCACTGCCCTGCCACCAAACACATTTCCCACTGATTGGTGTTGCTGCTGGCATTAAACTGAGCAGTGACACACTCCAAAAGCTGCCTGCCAGACCTCATGAGCTCCCTGTTAGGCACCAGTACGACAGCTGCTGTTCTGATATGAGTTTTGGAGCCCAGGTCTTCAAGACTGAAAAGCCAAAGCAGCTAAACCCTGGTGGTTGCAGTTCAGCAGTCACTGAAAGTTCCTGATGCCCGGCAGCTCGTGCACCATTTCCAGGTGACTCTTACCCATACCCTGCTTTGGATTTGCTCTTCTTTCTGAGAGAATTTCATGTCCCTCCTTACGTCAGATTCTACAAAATTCCATGCAGGTATCACCAAGACCCTGGAGAGACAAGCAGAGGTCTTGAGAAAAAGGGAGCTGTAGGGCACACTGAGGCAGTGTGAGGGAAGGGAATACCTGGGAGTGCAAAACATGAGGAGAAAGCCACAAGGACAAGGGAAGCCTCCAAATAACAGCATGGATCAGGACTAGCACAGTAACCAAAATCTGGTCAAATCTGGTTTTTGGGATGTAGCCCCCACCCATGGCATGCCAGGGTCTGACAGCTGGAAAGGATGCTCTCCTCTCTTTGAAAAGGTTTTCATCACCCTCTTTGTACAGAAAAACCTGAAGATGGTCACATTGGACAGGGTTGTTAGCAATCTCATTTAGTTCAAGTCCTGCTCATCAAAGTGGGGATTGGACAAGAGATCTTCAATGATCCTTCCAACTCAGCCTGTTCCGTGATTCTGTGGAACCAAAATTTGAAGCATGGAAGGGCTCACAGTCCCCATTTTCCTTTTCCAGTTTGTTCTCTTGTTGGTTTGTTAGTTTTACCCTGCCTTATCAACAGTAGGAAGAAATCCACCCAGGTAGGAACAAACAGCCCATCCCTGGAGACAATCACGTGCAGGACAGCAGGTCAGAGCAACACAACAGTTTCTAAAGAGTGTTCAAATAAAGGGTCAAGGAGAACATCTCTGTGCCAGTAACGGGTTGACTGTGAGTTGCAAATACTTCTATACTTATGGTGCTATAGGTTTGCTGTTTGTTTAGAAAAAAATGCCTGTTTTCTTTATCAGAAACAGCTGAATTTTTTTTTAAATTATCCCCAGAACAGTTCATGAAAACTCAGGAACCTGCTATCATAAGGCCACAATTCCCATATGATATTATATTATCAGCATTTAGGATCTTCCACTTCAATTTTGGACTTCATTTTTAATAACATTCAATAGCTTATGGGGAATTTAATCAGACAGAATTGCTTTGAACACCTCCAATTTGAACTTCATGTTTAAACTTACCCCAAGATCCTTTCCCAGAGCCATACAGCATACTGCCAAGTAAAGGGATATCTGAGTGTATTCACAGCTATTTAATGCTCCTTTGCATCAGTTAAAAATTAGTTCCCTCCTTTTGGCATCACAGTTTGAAACTGACTTTTTGATATTCTGACGGATTAATTTTTTCAGGCTACGAGGAGCAGGCACAGCAACCTCGAAGGCTTCGTGCAGTGAATCAAACCAACAGAGACTCATCACAACATCACTTCGAGGAGATCTCTAACAGGAAGAGACAGAGCACATAGCAACAGCAGCTTTTCATGTTTCAGGCTTCAGGTTTGCTTTTTGTCAAGAGCTTTGGGAAACACTGGTGATATCATACAGCTAACAAGGTAACTCGAAAGGGAACAAAAAATCTTTCAGTAAAAACAGCTCTTGGTTAGAAGGGAAATAAAACATTTCCTGTATGTTCAGCTGCAACCAAGGTGCCAAGATGCAGCCCTAGATAGTGGAATAACCTAAAAGAATACATTGATGCTGTATCCTGGAGATATTTGCCTCTCTTTATCACTGCAGGGAGCAGGGCAGGAGGAAATGAGAAGGTGATGTGAGCCAGAGCAGGAAACGTTATCCAGCATCTCTAAGACCACCCAGTATCAAGATACTGGTGGGGAAAGAATTCATAATGCCCATAAGGGCCATTGCCAGGCCAGCAAAAATCTCCATTCATTGTGGCAAAACCCACCAAGTCCCACTTTCAGAGAGGAGCCTAAAGGCATTCAATGTTTCAGAGGGTGAAGGTGAAAGTGGGCAGTGAAGTACCAGGCTTCTACAGGATTCCCTGCAGATCCCCAGCACTTTGCCATGTTTCCAAGAAAGAAGATTCCCTGGCCACAAGAATGTTTAGTTGTTTGGCTTTTTTTTCTTTTAATAATTGGAGACTGAGCAGTAAAATATGACACAGCAAAGAGATCCTTACCTTGGACTAAGTGCAGGGTGCAACCTTGGAAACCAGCTGAACAATTAGATTCAGGTTCTTTGAGTTCTCTTTTCATTCATGTATAAAGCCTTCTGTGCCTCATTCTTCATAATTTCACCTAGTCACTTCACAACCAGATGTCAATGGTTTAAACATTTAGAATGAAGGAGAGAGGCAATCTGTTTCTTAGGACTCAATTTCATCAATTGCTTATGATCAAACTCCATGGTCCCAGACTGTCCTAAGTCTCATTTTGAGTTGAAGTCTGAATACTCAACTCATCTCACGGGTGGAACAGGAGCAGAACTGATTCTAGATAATAATGAGGTTAAGTTGACATCAGAATCCCAGTTCTTTAAATAGCACTAGTTTACTGTAAACAAACACAGGCAAACATAAAATAGTGATGCTTTTACTTAAAACCAACAAATTCATAGGAGTACTTTTTTCCTCTTTGCATTGCAGCTAATTTTTCGAGACTGCCCGATGCAAATCTACCCCAACCTATGTAAATACACATTTCCACAACAATTACTGACAGCAACTGTAAATTCACCACAACCTCTCTCCTCTCTGCTTCAGAAGCTCAGGGGAAGGGAGAGATCAGGTGCTGCTGAGGGAGGGCTGTGGGCAGAGTCACCCTGTGAGACAGAAGTGGCAGTTCTGGGCAGTGTCTGTACAGTCTGTGCTTAAAGCAGCCACTGCCCACACCTACTGCTCAATATTTCAGCAGAAGCAAGTTCTGCTCTGCCAATTAATTCTTTTTCCATGCACTAAGCCTCTCTTTACCTTTAAAAGTCCAGGAGGAAACACTGCAGTGAGCCAGAACATGGAAAGTCTCACTGTAAGTAGGGCTGACACGTGAATGGTGTTCTCTTTGAGGAGGATGCCACTGCCTCAATTAAGTCTCCTGAAATTCCTGAGCAGATCACACAACTGCAGACAAACAGGTCTGCAGAGCAAATCCCCAAATCCTATGTGGAATGGCTGCAAGATTCACACTACATGACAACAACCTTTAGCTACATTTCAGCTGGAAGGTCGTGGGACAGTGACATACCAAGTACATAATTGAAACCACTTGGCTAAAAGCAGTATCCAGAAAATTTTGATCACTCTGAGGGGTTTTGCAAACATTGGCAAACAATGGTCCCTCCCACTCACAGTCATATGTTTGTGTAAGCTAAAAAATACTACAGTAAGGAGGGAAGCTAGACAGGAGGAGAGTCAGAGCTCATTTGTTGGTCATACTAGAGGTTCACACTGCTCTATATTGGTGTAACTTGTCAGCATATCCAGAGTCCCCTCCATTCCTGTCTTTGAAACATGTTTGTTGGGAAGTTCTAATGTCCAGAACAGCACAGAAATGTGCATCTCCTATCACCCTTACACTACAGAACAATCCTTTAAAAATAGGAATATGGAAAATAAGTTTTTCTTCAAGATTAAGGATGTAAAACCTTAACAATTAACATTTACACAGACTGGGGAATATTTTCATATAAAAATTTTGAATTGTCTTCTTTTTTTCCCCCAGAAATCTATAGAAAAAGCCTTTCATTTTGGCAAAGAAAAGAAACACGAATTAAAACTGAATATGCTTTTCCTGATTTTACATTTTAGTTTCTTCCATAATTTGTATGATGAACAAAAATACAAAAAAATCAGGATAGAATTGTTAAGCACAAAAGGAGAGAAACATCACAAAACATAACAAGTGGAGTATGATAGGCATGGGGCACAAAGCCACTTTTAAAAATCAGATTTAACTGGCCACAATACTGTTCTCAGGCAGTTGGTGTAAAGCCTGATATTAGGAAAGTTGAGTTTGTAGAATTTTCAGCAAAAACTAAGATGAGGAAAGGACCGAAAAATGTTACTGTGGATCATTGAGGATGTCTCTTAAGGAATCACATACAAAATAAAAATTTCTTCTTTCTTCAAGTCACATGCCAGCGTTGTGTATATTTAATCTAAAAAGCAGTCACCTGCTCTTTATGCTGTAAGAAAGATACAGTTATAGAGAAAGTAGAGGTCTAGGAACATTATTTTATTTTATTCTAGAAAGTATCATGCAACAAATTTTTTTCTTAATGATCCTTGCCCAGCTTTGAGATGAAAGATTAGCATTTACAAAGTAAAAGGAAGCAAAAGTAAGGTTAGCACCATAGGAGGAATACTCTTCTCTTTACAACTCCATTTGATAGACAGTTATAAAAGAAAACAGAAGAAAAAAAAATCTAGGTGGCTAGGTAACCTTGCATTTTTATTTTCAACATCCAAGATACTTAAATTTAAATATCAAGATACCATGGTTCTCCTAATAATATCTAATAATTCATGTTCAGCAGAACTTGCTCTGTACATTGAGAAGTATTGAAGAGTCAAAAGGTAATTGTCATGAAGTACCAGCTAATATGCAAGGTAGAAATTGTAGAAGTCCAGAAAAAGAAAGGACACAAGAGAAACCAAGGTGAGGAGTTTGTCCCTTTTCCAGCCTTTTGCAGGTATGGCTGTTATGCTTTGCTGCAAAGATCAAAAAAATAGAAGGGATGTGTACTGGATGTGGCTGGGATGGGACAAATATCCTGATATTATCCTGTAATACCCTAGTTTCATGGGCCAAATATGCAGATGTTCTTAATCCAAACTCTCCCTTTTCTTACCTGGAAGCAACTACAGAATTACATCAGATTTCAAATGTTTGTTTTCCTTTCTTTTCTGTAATTTTCAAAGTTTGCTCCGTGTTGTTCTTACTGTAAGGTTTCCAAGAGAGTGAACAGTTTTACAAAACCTCCAGTCTTTCCCAAGCAGAAGTTCTAACACAGGATTTAGGAGTTTTAAATGCCACATTGTCATTATCATGTGCTGTCTTCTTCAGGCAATAGAATAATTCCTTTCAAGTACCATAATTTCGCATCACAAATCGATTCTAAAATTTCCTTCGCAAGCATCTATATAATTACAATAAGTGTAAAATTATTTAAATTTTAAACTATTAACCCGAGTCATTTATTAGAAGAAGGGTTTGAGCTACAATTATGAGGAGGAGGCAGCTTTTTGTCAGTTTGGGTAATATATCTTTTGATTACTCCCAGCTTTCAAGGTCACCTGTATGGACTTTTAACGGCAACATGGAAGCAGCCTGTTAAAGCAATTTCTTTGTATCCAAATCACAGAATAACCATTGAATCCCAAAGCAGAATGTGCTGTAACCCAAACCAGTTGTGTTTTTCAGACTAATAACCACTAGCACTTGAACACCTATGGCAACAAACACCGTTTGAACACCCAACTACCCAGAGGAGCCTTCACAGCCGTGAGCGCTACATCCCACCACCACCAGGAGAGGAAGGAGACTCTGAGCTTTTCTTTGTCTTTCTTTTATTTATGCTTGGACTTCCAGCACTGCACATCAGATAGCCAGGGTCTTAATCTGTCCTATATCAGACTGCAAAAAATTACACCGCGCTTTCTCCACTGTCCTTGCACCGACAGATCACACAGTCACGTCCCACAAACCCTCCACGTGAGCAGCCCCTTCCCTCCTCCTCTCAAGGATTTCAGCTGATGCTTCTGGCATATAAAAGATTAAGTGCCATCAGTTACACTGAAGGTTTATAATGTGGCTCTTGATTGTGTTCTCTGTGCACACATTTACATCAGGCACACGAGTTATATAAAATAGTTTGGAGTACAAAAATACGGTTATAACATAGGAGTACCAAGCAGCACAGAATTAGAACAGTTTTATTACCATAATACCAATTTATATACAGACCCTCAAATTAAGGATTTTTTTTCTTTTTTTTTTAATTCTAAGTATTCTTCCCAAATTGACAACTGTAGTGTACACTCTAAAAACTGCAAATTAACAAACACAGATCTATTTTAAGCCCTACATTGTCTATGCAGTCTGCACCAATCCTCTCTCTTCCACACAAAAGTGTATTATAAATAATTCTCACAAAATGTCACGTATGTTTTATTGCACATTGTACATGCCAATATTTAAAAGAAAGGCTCAAACCTTTCAACTGATAACTAACTGTTTAAATAACTAGCATTTACTTGTGTTATGAATACTATTGCATTTTTCAGGCTCTAACCTTAACTGATAATTTAAAAGAAGAAAAGCAGAACAGAAAATATGTCTTGAACTTTATAGCTTTGGTGAAAAAAAGAAAAAGCTTCTTTAATCCTGCTGATCTCTACTTTATAAAGTCATTAAAAACATCTGACCTAATTAAAAATGCTGTTTCGAAATTTCTGCATGTTTTACTACAAAAATTACACGTGTAGCTGCTTGTGCAATCATCTATTCCTTCTGTTTTGCAGAATTAGATGTCTCTGTGCTGTACTGATGGGAAGGCTGAGTTACATAGGTCCTAATGTGAGCTACAGGAGGTGTTTTATCAGCCTCTGCTCCACTGGCCTCCCCAGGGCTGGGATGTGAGGAGCCTGTCAGACACCTGGACAGGCTGGGATAAAAGAACACCAGGCACAAAGGGGCACCCAGCATCAAGGCCAGGTAGAATTCCTGTTAAGCGGATCTCTAGACTAAGGAATATGAGTAATTTATCATTAATATGTGGGTTTATGATATGCTGCACTAAAATACGGCTGCTTAAACAAAGAGAATGATTGGTTGTGTGACAGATATGTGCCAGCTGGTAAAAATGCCTCACTGGATAAAAAAAAAAAAAACCTGCATTTTGAGGTTTAAAACTCTGGTGTGAACAAAAAGATTTCGAAGTCAATAGATCGAATGATTTGCCAAGGGTTTCTAAAGCTATTAGCCATCAACAGCTCCAGAAAGGGATAAAAATAGCAAAACCAAACCACTAAAATTGCACTATTACAAAGAAACAAGTCCATGAAAGGGAGAGTCACCAGCTGCAGTTAAGGGACAGCCACCTCAAGAAGCCGATTGCTTTTTCGCTTGCAAGTTGGGATGTTGCCGTTTTTCTGGCTGCCTTGTATGAACTTCACACACACTTTGTCTTGTTTGAACTGGACCAGGAACCTAAGAGAGAGAATAGTAAGAATTTTAGTTGAAAACACATGAGGAGCAGAAGTCTCTTCCTGTTGATTCTAAGCATCACTCCAAAAGATGTCATTTTCAGCTCTGTATTAATAATAAAGAGTTGGGGAATAAATAAAAAAAAGCCATAGATTATGGTATGGCTAGAATCTCATTCAGACAATATATCTTAATTATTGTTTTTGCCTATAACTGTGGACGTTTTACAACAAGTTAGTTTGCTATTCCTTTAGGAAAAAAACAGTTTGAAGCAGAATTTCTCATGTACCAGAAATGCAGCAAAGACTATTTCCAACTACTTCACTGTTGGCCAAAGGGACTTCTCTGTTTTCATGGAAGGAAGATCAATACTTCTATAGCAACATCAGGAGTGCTCTTCTTCTGGTATATGCTTAATTTAGTCCATCTGGTATTTTAGCAGCTCTCATATGTCTAATCCTTAGTTAGCCTTTATAGCCCCCTGCTCAGCAACTGGGAAAATTCTCTTCCTGCCCAGCAATCTCCAAATTTAGACATTTTCTACAGTTCAGGGTGAATTAATCTGGCTTTGACTCTTCACTTTTTACTGGAAAGGAAATTTCCCTGAATGTGGAGAACTGCTTTAAAAAAAAAAAAAAAAAAAAAAAAAAAACAAAAAACCACTGCAAAAACCCAACAGGCTCCTGTGGAGCCTCAAACCTCTCACGGATCTGGATAGCGAGATTAAAAGCAACAAGCAAGGCAGTGCTGCCTCTTGGCTCCCATGCAGTGGCTGCTGACCTAAAAAGTCCTTTGTAATACAGCCGATTTTCCCTTTTAGCATCCTTTAAAAGTCCTCCAGCAGAGGCCAAAAACTTCAAAGAATTTGCTCTGCAGCCGGAAACCACAAATCAAGCTGACGGCAGAGCTCAGGGGAGGAAGTGGCCTCTGCTGTGTGGAGATGCCCTTCAGTCCTGCTTTCCTGCTGCACAGCCCAGGCACTCAGAGCTTGCCCAGCTCTCCCAGCCACGCAGGCACCCCAGAAATGTGAGCAGCTCTTACAGCCACTGTCTCGTCACCAACGCTGCATTTTCCCTACACCCGCTGTTCCAACGTCATGCATGTGAACAGCGTGTCTCTTCCTGCACCAACAGCTACCTTACATCAGCTCTCTCCCCAAAAAAAGCAGAATAGACAAAATAAGGCCACATTTTCTCCTCAATCCCTAGTTGTGCTTGTGTCTAAACCCTAGCAGGGAGAGGAGCCTCCCGCTTCACCATCAACAGAGACAGGACTGCGCACAGCTTAAAATTATTTAGTCTGGATAAACTCAATAGCAATGCACACATGAATGTTTTTAATCTGCAAGAGAAGAAAACAAAGCCCACATCCCAAAAAGCAAGAGTCCCTGAAAGCAGGGCCAAGACCTAAGGCAAGCAGGCAGTCCAGACTAGTGCACTGCATGTTTAAACTTTGCTTTAGTAGTTTATTCCTTTGTAGCCCCTCTTAAACTGGAAACTTACTGGGGATAGCCAGACTCTTTTACAGACTAAAAAACACACACCCTTGAGCAAATTAAACGACATCTGGTAACAGAACAAAGGAACATGGCAGATTTTATTTTCAAGAGAAGAGCAAAATTAGCCTTTTAATAAATCCTCAAATCTGAATGGATACAAACTATACTCACTATCATGACTCTAGAACACATGCCATGTGGTGCAGCCAGATACAAAAAGGGGGGTTTTTTTGCCTAGAGGAAATCTACTTCACTACTGTTAAAGGATTCCAAATTTTCTTCTTTATTCAAAGTGAATAAACCCACCAAATCAAGACTACTGAAAAGAGGGGCCTCTTCACAGAACAAAAGTGGTGCAAGACAATGGTGGGCTAAGTGGGAGCATCTTACTCAGCAAACTTTAGGAGTTCACACAAACACCTTTATTCCATAGCTAAAAACACCAGAAGGGCAGTCCTTATTTAAGGTCAAAATACTAAACTATACCAAGCAGAAAGAAATACTATTTTGAGATGCAAACTTTTCATCAAAAAAAAAGCTTTTTAACAACCAAAAAACCCCAAAGAACAATAGGTTGTTATACCTTCACAAGAGAGAAGGTAGAGCTTCATAAATGTCTATTGGAGTGGGGAGGAGCTTTGCATTCTTTTTGGGTTGTTTTCAGTAGAACTTGGCACCTAGTGTCCACTCTAATCTATAAATATCTCATGGAAATCTGTGAACTTTTCAGTCACATGCAAAATGGTTCTCTCAAATGTAGTAACTCTGGATTATTTCTACAGCAGCAATTCTGCTTCACAGCCCTATTTGAAACTACTTTAACAAGAGCACATTTTCAGTAATGACTTTCAGGGTCGTAAAAGCCAAAATGAATACTATAAATGAGCACACTTTGAAAATTGGATCCTTCTTTGCAAGTATTCTGTCAAGAGAAAAGAAGTATTAGCTACACAACAGTGTTTTGTTATTCTGACACTAGATACTTGACTTTTTAGCATGCTGAATTGAAGCAAATGTACTCCTAAGCAAACAAGAAACATACTCATCAGATATCTCAATGTTGAGCTTCTGTTTGGTTTGGCTGAGAGTAGTGCGGTAAAGTTTAGTGGCCATTTCAATGAGGTGATCACTGCTGAGCAGGAAATCTCCTTTACTGGCAGCTTCTGAACCCTGAAACAGGAAGGAAAGCAGTTAGGACTACCAAAACCTTGAGTATGATTAAATGGCAGCCAAGCAGGAGGATTTCCAAGGAGTCTTCTCCTTCCAGTTCAAGGAAACAACGATCTTTAATTAAATAGGGATTAAATTAAATTAAATAGGGAACGCAGTGCAGTGTATAGGATCAAAATGCCATTTGCTCCCAAATAATCTATGAACCAGTTGTGAAAGGTAAAAAAAAAAATTAAAAAAAAATCCCTTCTGGCCCTAAAGGAGGGTCATCTTCATTTGTCCTACAAAACTATAGTGTTTCTGTATCCCTTGTCTGGATACACCACAGCAAGCTTCCAATACTTGCAGAAAGGAACAAAAGCAAATTACCAACACCAGGATGACGATGGTGGCAGTGAGTATGAAAAGACACTGTACAGAACAGTCTTCAGATTCATTTAGGCTACAATACAGGTGCCAGCTTAATGATTTTAGCAGAGCAATGGTTGCACTGCAGTGAGGCAAATATAGCACGGAGCTGAGTTCTTTAGAACTGAGTAACAAATTAACTGTGCCTCAACGTGGACTTTTTGGCATCCCATAAAGAAGAGAGAAATACTCTACCAGTATATGTAAGAAAAACACTGGCACAAGGTACATGAACCATATTACAAGTGGAAAATGCCAGTCCCAAAGAGGCTGCAGTGAAATATAAAGTCTGATTTTCACAGTTAAATGATCGTTCATAATGTAATAACTGTTCTCATTTGGCTTCAGAAGCTTTAAATCCAAGTTTTTTCAGCTATGGCAAAGTTCAAGACATTTCTAAGCCTACAAGCTAACCCCTATGGTTTAATGCTACAAGATAATTAGCAAACAGGTTTTACATCACTGCATGTAAAATAGTCATTACTGTGTGGTGGAGTGGTAACCAACCTCCTTGAGGTGCACTGCAAAGAATCCATCATTTTGGGAGCTCATGGACACTTTGGTAACATCTCCCAGTGGAACCTCTGACTTGATAGTCCCAGACTTCTGATCCGCAAGAAGAACGTTGTTTTTGGTTAACAAGAAAATCCTGGATGCAGCCTGTGAAAATGCAAAAATGCACATCATTATCTACCTGAGATCTGGTTTTCATCAGACACCTAACTAAGAATTCAAGCAGTTCACAGAGTTAAAAAACATTGGCCCACATTAGCAAATGTGAACATTTCAGTTAAAATCAGGTCAAATGTATTTATGTGTCTAATTATAGATTGAGAAGCTTAGCTCATTTTGGCACATATGCTTAGGTATAAACAGTTCCTTTAATTACTGGCTTACAGCTGTAAAATTCAGAAATTGAAACTCTGAAACAATGCAAATCAGGATAACCTCATTTCTCATGCTCTTTAAATCTCCAGGAAAATCATCACATACTAAGTCTCTATATTGACCATTATTCACCAAAACTATGATACAGAGCAACACAAATCATGTAAGTATTTTTCATTTATGCTCTCCTCCATTTATCTATTGGATTTACCCTTTAGGAGGATAAGCCTTCATATTTTCAAAAGAAAAATATTTTTAAAGCGTGAAATGTGTGTTCTTAAATTTGTCTTAGAAAATAGTAAGAAAGCGAAATGGGAACTTAATCCACATACAGCTTTTTCTCCTGTAAACATTTAAATAATAAAATCCTTATTAGAATTAAGAAGTAGCTGTCTTAAGCACATAGAACCATAGTTCTTTATTGTTTTTTTTAATCTTGATAGCTGTAGCCTATGCAAGGACAGGAAAGATATTGTCTTCGTTTAATTAGTTTCTTCTAAACCAGAAAATTAACTTGGCATCAACAACAGGCAACCTAATTTCACTCCTACAAATGCATAAATGACATCTACATCTGAGAAGTTGAGATCTACCACTTCTAATATTTAGACAGATATGGTGAAAGCAATTAAGTTTACTAAGGTAGAATAATACTTCCTGTTTTAATAAGTATAATTTAAATGCAAAATATGTTCTGTGTTGGCAGGATAAAAAAAATACCCACCATATTTAACAACTTTATTCAAATGATAAAAGAAACTTGCCTCTTCATTCCAAAGAGCTTTGATAGACAGGCAAAGCTAGCAGAGTATGCCACTCACAATTTTAAAAGATAGTAAAATGTGATAATCAGAAGCTTGACTGACTTTTGAAAAGTTACATTTTCTAAATACTTGAATAAGAACAATATTCTCTAAATGTTTATTTTCTTTAATGGGCAAACAGAAGATCTTAGCTGAGTACAAAGACTACATTTAATNGAGTAAAAGACGTAATTTTAATTTTTTACCTTTTTTTTTTTTTTTTTGAAAAGTGACTGGAAACTACAAAACAAGATTTCAGTAATCTTTATGTGCATTTAAAAGAGGTGTTTAAAATCACCAAGTTACCAACATTTGATATATGGTTGTTATAAAACCAACATTTCCAGTCCTGTCCTTAAAAATGTGCATTATATAAAAAATCCGCAGACTATTACAAGTCTTGCTTTTAATGTATTTCTAACAAAAATTATCTACCCTTCTGGATAAACCAATTCCATTTGATTACCTTCCCATTGGCTCTATTGATCTTATTCACAACTTCTGCAATAATGATCTTTTCATCCACGGCATCTTTGAGTTTTTTGTACTTGGGGTTCTCGCTGATCTCCAGGTAAGCCCCTTGGAATGGCTGCCCAACACTGCCCAAAAGAAAGGCAAAGGAAACACGAGTTAAGCATGAACCCCAGAGAAGAAGCAAACCTGACACCACCACAGGCTTCATCAGGAGAGGCACCAAATGTCATTTTCAATGACGGCGAATGAAGGGAAAGTTATCACCAAAGACAGAATTGGATGGGGTTTTTCCCTTGCTCTAGAAGAATTTTCCAATTAAATGGGCCAAATTGCTTTGGATATCAGACACACGGATATCCTTGCCTATGCAGCCAACTGTGATTTAAAATCACCCAGTAACAGTCTCTGTGAAAACAGAAAATAAAACCTCAGTATACTGACACAGTATTGCTTGAGTGACAGACATGAACTTGCCTTCAAGATCTGCTGTTGTTTGTGAAACATGTGGCAGATCTGCTGCACTTGCAAATCCCCCCATCTTTATAAAACTCAGGGTGTTAAAGCAAGGCTTTACTACAAGCCAAGAGTTGGTGAATAGTCGCTGCTTGCTTTGTTTGGAAGCCACTTCAAAAACTGATTTCATTACAGTCAAAGCATTAATGCAAAGCTTTGCCAGGTCTGGAGCTCAAGCAAAACCAATACAGTACATGGAACAGCACTGCCTTTGCAATTGCATCTCAGCTACACAGAGATGGGAAAGAAGAGGAAGGGTACTGGATTTTGGTACCCACAAGTCCCTCTCTCTTCTTAAATAATTATACTATACACAGTAAATTAGCCACATCCTATGAACCATTATCATACTAATTAATCAGAAACTTTATACAGTAATTTTCTCTACCCTTAGGCCAATTTANGCTTTGTTTGGAAGCCACTTCAAAAACTGATTTCATTACAGTCAAAGCATTAATGCAAAGCTTTGCCAGGTCTGGAGCTCAAGCAAAACCAATACAGTACATGGAACAGCACTGCCTTTGCAATTGCATCTCAGCTACACAGAGATGGGAAAGAAGAGGAAGGGTACTGGATTTTGGTACCCACAAGTCCCTCTCTCTTCTTAAATAATTATACTATACACAGTAAATTAGCCACATCCTATGAACCATTATCATACTAATTAATCAGAAACTTTATACAGTAATTTTCTCTACCCTCAGGCCAATTTAAAAGAACCCCAACAAAACAACAGTAGCAGCTAATCAGCTCTGAATACCAGACAAAAAGAGATGGAAATGTTTCTAAATGAATGCAGAGTGGGGAAAGCTTTCCAACTTTCCACCATGTTGGAGCTTTGGGTTTTTTTAATTTTTACTGATTAGCATTATGAAACCATAGTCATCAAAAGAGTAGATTCCCTGTGGACTTCATCCCTGATCAAATGATGACAAGTTATAACTAAAACTGAAATGAATCAACAGTTCTGCTATCACACATACCACTTGGGGATGACTTGGATAAAAATGACATCTATATATATATATATGTATATACGTGTGTGTGTATTTTGCTGTGTATTACTTCATTGTTCAGCCTTAGTGTAAAAAGTATCAAACCAGGGAGATAAATAGAATTCCTTCCTTCCCAAGAAGCCCTATGCTGATCAGATGCATACTGACTATGACCTAAAAAAACCTGTTTGCTGATAGGAAAGTCCAAAGGCACCATCTTTCTCCCTTCCCAGCAGCATAAAAAGACCAAAGCAAATAAGAAGCAAACCACAAGCTAGCACATATAGCCATTAAATAAGTGATCTACTGAAGGGGAAAAAAAAAAAGAGAAACAGATACTGAGCCCATTACAGGAAAACAGGAAATGTCTCAATAAAAAAATGACACAAAACAAAACCAAGGAAACACACAAACAACAAGCAGAGCTTGTCCATGCATGGAACTCTTCTCATAAACTCTTGCAGATTCCTGTTCCTCTCTGTGCTGAACCTTGCTGCTCATTTTACTTGTCCCTGCTCAGCTCAAACTACAGCTTCTAAGAGAAAGCTCTCTCTCGATGGACAAGATGGTTGTTTTCAAGAAAAAACACAATTTATAAGCTCATATTCACTTAAAAAGTGTAAGCCAACTTATTTCAAGGACATCTTATCTCTGTTTTGTCAGTTTTCTTGCATACCAAAAGAAGCTAATTCCTTAAATAAAATCAGATACCACTGCACTTTCTTGAGTAATGCTGGCTCTATAGATAGCAATGACAAGGATCTGTCAGTTTTAAAGAACTCAATAATCTGAGAAACCAAAAATATTATTTGCAGAAATTTCACATTATTAAAAGAAAACAAAAAAAAAAAATCTTCTGAAATGGAAATAGAATTTTTAAGTATCTTTGCAAAAAGGTATGCACCAGTGTGTGTAACTCTTAAATTACCCTTAGAGCATCGTGGAGAATGTGCTGAGTCTGAACACAGGAGAGCTCCCCAGCACAGCTCATCTGGCAGTGAGTGGCACAGTCACTCAGAGCCTTGCAGCTCACTCTGCCTTTATCATTGCAGCAAACAGCCTGGTGGCAACCAGGGAAAAGGGTGAAAGTTGTTCCCTTCTGCAAAAGTTCCCCAAACTTGTACGGTGTGAGGGGGTAATGGGGGGGTTAGAACACCAAACCACCGCGGATTCTGGACAGAAGTTCTTGCTATCACAGGGCTGGTGCCTGTAACAACATCCAAGTTTGCTTCTAACTGAGGTCAGTTTTCAGGATGGTAAAGGCAAGTGATAGAAGGATGTTGTCAAACAAGGAAAATGCACTTTCCTGCTTAAGGTAAAAAGCAAAATCTTACTTAGTTTCCCAAATCTATGTAAGGATATTGAATTTCTTGTACACTAAAAGCAGCAGAATCAGTCATTACCTGGCTGGATATAAAGCCTTCTTGTCCTTGAAAAGTTCACTTGCTTCCAGTTTTTCTTCATATATAAGCTTCTGCTGATCTGTGAACTGATCTCTGTACTTTTTACACTACAAAACAGGATATATTAAACAAACCATAAAATTATCTTTCCCAATCTCCCAGCACCACAGGCTAATGTTTGCTCAATTGCTCAAGATGCACATTCTTTGTGTGCTTCTGAAGTGACTCAGCTCCATCCTACATGCCACTGGTAACAAACAGGAGAGGTGGTTTTCTCCTCACCCATTCCAGGTACTTTTGAATTGCACCAGAAACAATTTATAAAACATCTCCTGTAAGCACGTTGCACTCGAACATGAGCTTAATCTATTGAGATACCAGCCACTGGAAGAGTGCACTAAAAAGGTTCACAGAAACATAAAAACAGTTCCACGATTTTGGAAGTTTATGTAGGCAGAGAGAAAGAAAAAAAAAAAAAACAGCTGAGAGGGTGAATTTTGCAGGCTCAGAAAGAAAAACTGTTCCTTGACAAATCACAGAAAACTCAGCCTACAAGGTCAGTAAAATGTCCCACCAACACTTGCACAGATTCTCACCATTCTCTCCATCCAAAGATCCAAAACAAATTCCAGCTCACCACAGCTCATAAGTAAAAAATTCCACCCAGCACTTCCAACCCTGGACTAAGTCCTGGCCATGGACACAAGTATTACAAGCTATTAATTAACAGGCTGAGGGCAGGAAGCAAACCTCTCTCCCTAGCCCCAGAAAGGAGTAGCCAGGATAGTTATATCCCTTCCAGGCCAAGGCCATGACCAAAAAACATAGTCCTTCCAAAGAAATAAAATTATCCTGGCTGGAATGGAAAGAAATACATCCTAAAAGTAGACCCTTTGTGAGTAAAACTGTTGAAAACCATGGGAAGAAGTTCTGCACAGACTGGACCAGAATGTGTCCTACCCTCCACAAATGGAAAATCCTCTTTAGTTCCTTGTGAGTTGAATCCAAGAAAAGGTAAGGCCTCGCTGGCCAGTTTTTATCTATTGGTGATAAAGAAGGCATCTTATTCTTCATTTCCAAGAAGTATTTTTGCATCTGTGATAAAATTGAAGCAAGATGTTTTATTAATGTTCAAATAGCAGAGTTATTGAAGCACGCAAAGAAAAGCAGATGCTCTGTGATTGAAAAGCACAGTTACCAAACTGCAACTCTCAGCTCTCATAAACCAGAATATGGATTTTTAAAGCCAGGTATATTGAGAAATGCAGATTTAGATATCACAGAAGTGTGGCAAATACTTCATATCGTTCCTACACCTTCAAACACTATCACTATCCTTTCTTTACAATATCAGAATATTAATTTGTCACTTTTCCACGTGCTTAGCTTGGGCATTTCCTTACAAAGGCTATCAAGGCTATAACACAGCTGTCACATTTGATAGAAAATAAAAACATAAAACACAGAAAATTTACATGTGATTTGTATGGATATATACATACAAGTCTCTGGAGGGTAAATTCGTAAATTTTTCTTCCAGCATTGGCTCTGAAGAATTTCCTGTATTCTCTACGGACCTGGAAAGTTAAACAAACCCTCAAAATGAATGTAAAGAATGATTTCGTTTGCACAGGTACTCTTTTAACAAGCTCCATGGTAGAAAACATTGAAACAAGCATACATACATGCAAAGGGTTCCCTGAAACAGGAATATCACCTGGTCACACTTAAAATATGAGAAACAGACCATGGACCACGATGTCTGAAAGATGCCTCAGCTGACCTGAGTGCAATTATTTGCAAACCTAACAAGGAATTTGAAATAGTTTCCTCCAAAAAGGCAAATTATTCAAATATTGTTGAATGCACAGCATGAATCTATTTTCAATAGGCTTTATCATAAAGCTGGACTGGAAAAAGTGAGGCATCACCAGTGAGGATACAATTTTATTGTGTCTGAAGTGACACAGATTTGGTGTTAATTAGAGAGTTAACTGATGAAATGTTCAGATGTTTTTCCTTTAAAATTCTTAATACACAGAACTTTCTATAATAAAAAGGGGATTTTTTTTCAGAGCAGACTTCTGCATGAAAAAACTCTTTTTCACAAATGCAGTCTTCATTGCAAAAGAAAATCAAGATTTTGGTACTTGGTAAGAGCAGAGAATCAACACAAATGTTGCTTAATGTCAGCAAGCTTGATATTTGCCCCTAAAATTTATTTAAAAACCAATAAAATTTTTTACAGAATTTAAAAAGTTATCATCAAAATTTTTGCAGGTGATATTAATTTTTAACACATATTCGGAAGTGCAAGTTTTAGAATACTTATTTTGCCTTTTGTATTTTTATCAGCATTAATTAGCACGTATCGAAATTCAGAAAAGGCAATTGGACAGAGCCCAACTGGTCTGCAGTTTTGTGTGACACTCAGGCTCACCTCAAGTCAGCTGAAACATCTCCCAAATTTTTTTTTTTTTTTGCAAACTCTGGCACAGCCTGCAAAACACCTGCTATGGGTTTTGGGCAAAACCCAGGGAAAACATCGTGGCTTTGCATAATTTACCCCAGAGCAAAATTTAGTGGTTTTAGCTAACTCACTGTGTGTTGCTGCCTTCTCTGTAACCAGAATATAGAGGGGAAGCCCATTGAATAAAATCCCCATCAACTTACATAAAAAAATTTACCCTGGTACCTCCTTGAGCCTCATAGTGACTCATGCATTTTAAGATAAACCAGCATGTGGAAAGCAAGAATCTGTCACCATTTGGGGACTGAAAACACCCCACAGGTAAACAGGTTTTGCTTAATTACACATTAAGATGCATCAACAAAACCAGCAGCATTCAGCTGTCGTCATTCTAGGCAAATTCAGTGCATAATTTTTTCCTCCTCACTTTATGAGAAAAAAATATTAGAGTTTTTATTCACTCATTCTCTGCAAGGCTTAGTGCTCTATAATTAGAGTACATCCTTTATTAATTATTCAGGGGTGGTAATTAACACACTCAAAGCCACTCCAACCACAATCATCCCGAATCTCACCATAGACTGTCCTTAATGATCTTGCTTTATATTATTCTTTGCGAGCTGCAAGGTGTGCAGATTAATTTGGAAGAAAAGGGGCTAATAGACACCCAGGCATCCTATGGGTGCTGCAGGGAAGCTGCAAAGCAAGCACTGAGAAATGCAAGCTGCTCCAGAAAAGCCTAAATCTGGAAATGCTATTAAAGTCTAATTGGCATACAATAAAAACCAAAACAAACAAAAAAAACCCCCACCTAAACAACAAAATCCTCACAACTTCATGATTTAATCTTGATCATTCTAATCAACTTTAATTCTTCAGCCTCACCTGTCATGGGTGAAAACACTTTGCCTTCAAACTGCCTGTGGTAACAGTGATGTATTGGAATGACAGACTACAGCCTTATTCAGAAAAATCTCTGTATTTCAGGTGAGATGGAAATTGGAAATGTTGCTTAGACGATTTAACAAACTCACTGAAAACCACACCACAAGACTGAAGAAATGTATTCCTGCTGTGATGTGCCTTAAAGGTTTTGGAGTCATCAGTTTGCATTGAAATGCCGCTGTTTGATATAAAACGTCCTCTGAGTTCTCAGGAGGGACATATCCTTGTTTTAAAATCATAAAAACAGACCTACTTTGGCAGTAGTACCTAAAGTGTGATTCTGATCTGCAGAATGACTTTTTAAAATGGCTCCTTTGTATTTTCCAGCTCTGGTTTCCATGTATGTATTGTAATGGATTTTTTAAAATACAAATGAACATGTATTATATATAATTCTATGTTTCCTAACTATTTTTTCCCATTTCATCACTGTCAGGATAAGTATAGGAATATGAGAGCTGAACTTTACTCTGCATTGAATTGTGAATTGTTCCTTTCATGCCTCTGTAGTCTACAATATTCCTATTAGCACAAGGCACTCCCAGCCAAACCAAACAGATTCAGATTTCTGCAGTTCTTCAGGACTGCATCTGCAAAACTGTGTTATGTAAATCATTTGGGCACAGACCTGAAACATCTGAAGATGCCATTTTCATAGTCTATTTACAGAGCAGAACTACATTTTTCCAGATTACAGATGTGTTTTCTTTTGCCAACAAGTCCTTGAAAGCAAGGGACAGAAAACAAAACACTTCTGCTCATCTCAATTTTTCTAGGAATTCATGGCTGTCACAAGCCACAGGTAGCTGTGTGCAATTCCAGACCCTAAAAAGGCTGCTGGATGCAACAGGACATGACCAGCAGCTTTACACGGTGCCCCCCTTGACACTGGGATCAGGGGTGTGATACTGTGAGCAGCAGTGAGAGTCAGACACTTCCACCCTGCTTCCCATTCTGACAAGCAGAGGTCACAACAAGAAAATACATCCTTGTAATCTTTCCAGATAGGACCTTTGCCAAGGTAGGTCAGTTTTTTTAAGTCAACAACTGCAATAGAGTCCCTTTAACCTGACATTTTCTTTCTCTTGAAAGCTGCAATTCCTGATATGACAAAAAACCCTTGATGCCTCAGTGTTGCTGTAAATGAGGCACTTTCACTTTTCACTCCTTCAGCCGAGTCCACGACAAAGTTAAACAACATGTAAAAAAAAACAAACAAAAAACCACCATCCCTTCTGGTGAGCCCACACAACTGCTTGTTCTTTAAGTGTTAAGTAAGGTGTGCCACGCTTTATGGAGTTGATGTTGACGGATGGGAGTGTTGGAGAAAGTACCTTCAGTCCAAGCCAGTAAGCCCAAATGACTGCCACAGCATGCTTACGCCTAGCCTCCTCCTTCAAGAGCTTCAACTCCCTCCGAGCCTAAAAGGTTCAGAGAGTGAACATAAGAGACAGCCTGATGCAGACAGCACAACTCCTCTCCCAGACCAAAGAGCTGCCTCACAACCAGGAGGGGGAAAGGGTGGAGGAGCAGGGCTTGACCTCTGCCACCCAGCCTGCCGTGTGAGGTGGTGTGAAGCTGCAGAGAAGGTCCAGAAAGCCTCCTCTGCTGCTGACGGGGCACGTGCAGGTGGGAGTTTTGTCCTTCCTCGTCCTCTTCTGTGCACACATCCCATAACTTGAGTCTAATGGAAGAACTTTGCCTGCAGTTTCGTGATCAAGATGATGCACATGAGAATCAAGACTTACTAAAATCTCACTATCAAGTCACTCCTTCCGCTGTTAAGTGCCTGGGTAGGACAGAATCAGCTCTGAAACTACGTGTCATGGTGACTTTCCAGCTTTGTAATGAGGGCTTTTATCCTGAAGGTTTTTAATTTGATCTTTGTGTGTTTAAAAAAAAAAAAAAAAATCTCCAGCCTCTTAAATGATGTCTGTCTGTGGAATTAAGGGGTAAAGCCATCAAACCTTGTGCATTCCTCATGTACAAAGAGATAGGCAACTTCCTACCTTTCATCAATCACTGCATGCTAGGAAAGCAATTTGAGGCATGTGTGGGCAACTCAACAGAATGTCGCATTTTAGGAGATACCAGCACATTTTTCATTCAGTTATCTGATGACTACACTCAAGGAAGAGTCCAGCATTATGGGCTCACTCAGAGCAGCTCTAGCCCTGTATCTGCACTTGTCAGGTTGTGAGTTATCAGGCTTGTGCAGCAGCAGTTCCAGCCTGTGCCAGTTACGCTCCTCTGGTGCAGCTGGAAAGGTTCATGTGCAGTAGATGTAGACACAAAGATTGTGTTTTCACTCATCTGCTTGGCAGAAATGCTCCTACTGCACAGCAGTGTAAAGGCAAGAACTATGCAAAGCTAAGTATTTATCTATCTAGTGAAAAGGAGGGAAACTGAGTACTCGAGGCTCACTCTTGTTTTATTCGTTTGTTTGGTCGTGGGTTTTTTTG
Source organism: Chaetops frenatus (assembly GCA_013400775.1). NCBI lineage: Eukaryota > Metazoa > Chordata > Aves > Passeriformes > Picathartidae > Chaetops > Chaetops frenatus. Next base: position 249,024 of record VZTR01012416.1, on the reverse strand, counting down.
GTAAAGCAAGAGACTTCTGATGATAACTTTTAAAAGCTTTTGTTCTAAATATTTCCCCAGGAAAAGGTAAAACATTGCATCAATAAAAAGTCACCTCTCTTGTCAGAGACTGTAATTATTTTTCTAATCTTAATTCAATTTAGATTATTTATATAGATATATATTATTATATGTAGGTTATTCATATTTAAGGAATAAGGAGACTAATTTTTCACTAAATTCCTGTGAGCCAGTTGATAAAAATAACTACTAAACCATGTTAAAAATTATCCAAACCTACTATACATTTAAACGAGGAGCTTTAACATGGTTAACACTATTGCATCCACTGGATGTATCTTTTAATTCTAAGGAATATCTTAAAACTAGGAAAACAAATATCTCTTCTGAAATATTGAGCAATTTTTTGGTGAAAGGAACTCTGGTTAAAAAGAAAATAAATTCTCAGTGTATTGTGCTTCAATAAATGTAGAGGAAACTGCGTGTCTGTCAAAGTATACAGTTACCTAAATATCAAGCTAGAACTGAAAAGTTCTGAAGACTCTCCAGTATGAAGGAAATTCTGTACATGTTTGTTGGGATTCCCAGGGCTGCCATTTTGCTAGAAATCTAACAGATTCATATCAAAATAGCAAAGGTCAAACACCGCGTTATACCCCAGATGTAATTTGAACACATTTCTCCGTCCAATTGGCAAGGTGGTCTAGCAACACACCCACAACATGAATAATAACTGAAAAATGTTTTAAATTTAATGTATTTCTGGTTTTCAACTAAATTAGGAATTTATTAATTGAAACCAAAATATATTTTTGACCTTTAGTGAACAGCATTTTAAATGTTCACATAACCCACAACTACAGGCTGGGGATTAGCAAGAATCTTTCAGTGGGACTTTGCTTCTGAAAACAAACAGCTGATGCTGGAATTCCTGGGATTTTTCTAGGGCTGTAAGTTTAGAATTGCAAACTAACATCATTTTCAGCTAAAAGATCAGCTCATAAAATTGTGCTTTACTTGTACTTATTTAAAGTTTGGGGTTTTTTTACTGGCTCAAATCACAGCCAGAGAATCAATTAAAATAATCATAACTAGGATTTAATGGAACTTTATTAAGTTGGTTTGAACTTGTAGATAAAGGCTGTCCAGGGTACAGATGTGGTGAAAATTTCAACTGGATCACTAACACAGTGTCACTGACAGCACTTGTTGGGGGCATGGGGAGGAACACACCAAAAACCCCCGACCTTCTCTCCCCCCACAAACCATGCTTTGTATATTTACATGTAGTTAAATGCATTTCCTAATTTGAGATTACTGTAGTCCAGTCATTTTTAATCTAGTCTAATGGCTTGTTAGTGCAAATCTGTACTTGGTTGCCATGCAAAGAATTTCCTACTCTACAAAAAAACTGGCATACACAATGCTCTCAGATTTATTAGGTGTGGCATGAATGGAAATGGAAGGAATTGATGATCATGCTCTATTATTTAAGAGTGAATCGTATTAGTCATTAATTCTCACTAAGAACTAGTGATTAATTGTTGATGTTGTTGGGTAATGAAGGGGAGGGGGGCATGTGATATGTGCATGAAGTACCTTATATCCAAGCCAGAAAGCCCAAATAACAGCAATAGCATGTTTATTTCTAGCCTCGTCTTTCAGTCGTCTCAGTTCCCTTCGTGCCTGTGATGCATTTGAAAAGGGGATATAGAAAAGCTTAGGAAAGAAAAGGTTACTGCAAGTTCCCACTGGTGCAAGAAAGAAAGCAAGTAACCAGTCACTACAAACAGCAATATTAAAGCGTGTCCCAGCTCCCCAGATTGCACCAGCTACGACATGTTAGCAGCAAAGAGAAACCAAAACACCAGTTTAAGCAGTAAAAGCAGTTTAAGCCGCTGACAATACTCCCAGATAACTATCCTGAGGGGTATCCTTCTTCATTCTACGTGGGGACACACGAGTGCACCGTTTGTTGCCACTTCCTCACCTGGGTACCATGCCAATAAGCAGCAATTACTGTGGCAGCCTCATTACAACGCTTCAGATGCTTCAGCTCCCGAAGAAGTTTCCGAGCCTATAAACAATTCAAAACGTTATTTTTTACTAACTAGCTTTTAATGTTTTTTGAACTAGGGCTCTGCAACTCATAAATCTAGGGAAAACCAAAAAAACCACACTGTTTCCAAATCCCCAAGCAAATACATTCAGAAATGCTGCCCAGCCTAACATTTGCTGCTCCAGGGAGGATTCTGTGCTGCAAGAGTTTAGGACTGGCAGGTCAGGGGATCTTAGTTCAATGCTCAGTGTTCTCCCAGGTTCACTGCAATACCTGAGATATCTGTATGCTTGTTTGCACAATGGCAACAATATTTTTTCTCCACGCAGTAAATGTCTAATCCATTTAGATTGCAATAAAGAATAAATCACAACTAAATCGCCTGGCTTTAGGTCACACTAAAGGCTGCTGTCATACTGGGTTTTCATGCACAGTATTGCAAAAGAGCTCCAATGATAAACAGAAAACCATAACTTGAGATGATTCTTTTAACCCAGTTTTCTTCAAATAACGCTCATGGGAAAAGACATCACATCAATAGTTAGACTGAAAGGATATTTTTAACCCATTTAAACAAAATAATAAAGACAAAGTAAAAATCCACAAAAATAGCAAAATCAAATTACATTCCCCTATTGTTGACAAACTTTGAAGCCTTCTGGGCAGGAGAGGGCTATTTACACCAATAGCTATCAACTACAGCCCCTTCCTTCTCTGTCTGACAGAAAGGGACCTGACTCCAGAACTAAAGGCAGTTCTCTCTTCCCTAACTAGAGGGGAAAGCCACCTTGAATAGAGTGAAGAAGGGTTAATAAGAAAATAGAGGAGCCCAGGTTTGTTTTCTCTAAAGATGGACAGCAGTAGCTGCTTTAAGCATCATGGCTGCTTTTATATGAACTGTCAACCTCACTTTTACCTCTTATTAAAGCATCACTCCCCTCAATATCTACGAGGATGCATGATTATCGTTTCACAAAGTACAAACCTCTCAGAGAAGAAGCAAAGTTGTAGCTAACTAAGGCAGAGTACAAGAGCACAGCATTAAACTACTTTCTCAACACAAGTACATTTTCTCTGCTTAGCAGACAGAGGAGAATTGGAGACTTAGCCCAAGTAACAAATTACCCAGGCAACCCAAACTCTTTCCTTTAATCCTGCTTTCAACTTGATTCATTCTTCGAGAATCCTGTTAAGCATAAAATAACTGCCAACCACAAATTGTTTCTTCCAAATCAGTCCAGGGCTACAGTTTTCCTAAGCCCAGTGGCAGAGCCCCAGAGCATCCTGCTCTGGAGCTGCTGGCCTTCTCAAGAAGATGCCTGAAGGATATCCCTGTGGTTTAGTGTGGTCCCAGCGTTCCACTTGCACCTTTAGCAGGGATTTGTAGCCCAGGCAGCACATGCGGATACCCTGAACTCACCTCTTCCACAGCACATATGAGTGTTTAACAATGGCTGTGGCACAGCCACAGCTCCATGGAGAGAAGGTGTGAAAGGCAGGAGGCCCAGTGCACTTGGAAAGTATTTTCTGACCTGCTCCTTACCTCACCAGAGACAGGCACAGCAACAAGAAACTCACCTTCCACCCTCTGATGTACGACTGTACTGTGATAGCCGAACTCTTTATCTTCTGGTATTTCTTTTTTTGCTGTATTGGAAATAAGTACGTGATGCTTAGAACAGAACATTACATCTGTTAAACACTGCATAATAAACCTTTCATTACTAACATTTGACAATATGCTTGAGGAGACAAGCACTAAATGTAAAAAGTGAACAATTTTTGACTGAGCAGATCAGAGTGTAGGTTCTGTGTTCAGTTCTGGGGAAAACAAAGCACATCAACAATGCTGCACGGACAATGTCACTCTGTTTACAGAAACACTAAGTTCGTGGTCAGCAGCACAAATGCAGATTAAATGCTAACAGTAAGTGCTTTATTTGTCTTTCCCACCACCAGAGTAGCACACAAACTGTCACAAATGCTCAGGTTTGTTGGCTAAGCTTTTTACTACTTTTTCATAAGACCTGTGCTGTTCCTATTACGCACAGTGCCTTCATTATACCAAATGCTGGTGGTAACTCAGGAAGAGGGAAAAAAAAAACCAAACGCAAGGATTCCTTAACGAGATGCTGGAGTATTATTTAACTGTGCCAGGTTGAACAATAAATTTCCTGGACAGCTGAGCTGTTCCTTCTAAAAAGCTCAGCTATCATGTCTTGCAAGGCAACAGACAGACAAGTGCCTGCAGATCCTTGAGTCAAGCCTCCAGCACAAGGAGTCGCTGAAAAAAAGCTTCATTCACTCCAGGGATTTCCAGTGAAACCTTCCAAAGCACAGCGCCTACCAGTCAGGTTAGGTTAGGAGAACGGTGCCTTCTGTCCGCGTGAAGAAGGGGAGGAAATGCCTCTATCATCAACAATAAAACAACTGCTGCCATGTTTCACCAGTGCCCCAATAAAGGCTTACAGTTCAGAAATCAGCAGTTCTTGGTTGTGTATCTGTTTCCATTTTTTTTGTGTTTAAAGCTGTGCCAATCTAGCTGCAGTAAGTCCATTTTAAGTTCATGAAGATTGCATGAGATCATAATGACGCCATATGGGCACAACGCAATTTTGTAACAGTGCTGTTTGTAGGAATGGCTCTTTCAGTCACACAAACTCAGAGAGAAGAGTTTGTACACTAAAAAAAGCACGCTTCAGTCCCACTTTTTCCAAATGATCTATACTTCCCTCTAATTATCCAACAGGAACGAACCAAACTGACGGCTTTCAAAAGGGCAAACAGAAGCACTTGTCAACTGAAAAACAGGGATTTGTCAACTCTGAAACTTGTAGTTTAAGAAGACTTTCCATATTATGTCAAGGTTTCTGAGATGCTTGTGCTGCCCTCTAACAATAACAAAACACAGCTGAGAAGTTCAAGAATGGTTTTAAAAACAAAAAAAATCTTTTTTATGACAAAAGTCAGCATTATTTACTAACTGCCAAGAGGACAGGAAAGAGTTGTAGAACAGTGCTGTTCAGTTTGTGGCACAGAACACCCAGTCCACAGACAGATCTGAAACTGCTTTAGGAGGAACTGTATCAATAACGATACTGAATTACAAGTCTTAGGAGTTATAATTAAAATAAACCCCCAGGATCCTCCCAGGCAGCATTCTTGAGTGAAAGGCAAGTGTTCCAAATAAGGCAAAAACACAAAAAGGCTTAGGAATGACTGAATTCCACACAATTGCGCATGTATATTACTGAACATTTTTTACATATTAACTATAGGTTTTGAAAGCACTCTTAAGTGTTGGGAAGCACAGCATTTTAGCCGAATGAAAAAGACTCTTCCCAGCTGAGCCACAGAATCCTGCTCTCCCAGAGTGATAGGACTCTGGTGAGCTTTTTAATTATTTAAGAACAAGCACAGTGTAAGCAATTAATAGCAGCCTATAGAAAACAAATTTTCTTTATTTCTACTATTGGTACTGAAATACTAAACATGAAATTGAATTCTTTCAACAGCTCTCCGTACATATTGAGGAAGAACATCCTATGAAGGTTCTGTGTGTTGAACAATGAAGAGAACAGACACCTCCCCCCCCCCATGTAGAAAGGATGGTATCTTACTGCATATCTCCTGAACCAGGAAGCGATCACAATCTGGCATTTTTTCATTAACAAGAAGCGAGTACGGCACTTCCAGCCTCTGTAAATCTTTGCAATTAGAGTTGCCAAGTCCTCCAAACGCTGCTTTCTCAGGTCTTCTAGTTTGAAGAGCTGGGTGTGGGGGTTTTTAGGGTTTTGTTTGTCATTGGAAGAAAAACAGCAGGAGAGAAGAGACAAGGAAAAAAAAACAACCCATAAGCACAGCTCTTGTCAGAGAAATCTCTTCTTTACTGAAGTCCCCCCTCAGTTACACATTGTTTTATTCATCTCCAGAGCCATAGGCAGATACACCAGCAAGATTTGTGGCAGATGCAATGTTGCAAGACGGTGCTCTAAAATGATATTAAATTAAGGCTGACAGCTATTGTAGAATCTTGATTCACATTGATTTTAATGGGCCTAACACTGAAAAGTGCCCTTTTTTATGCTACATTCACAGTAATATATCAAAGCACCGCATGTAGAAAAATCAGTAGGAACAAGGTAGTGAATGATGCAGCTCATAGCAGGCTGTCCTCATGAGAGAGGCCTTGATTTTGCAGGAGGCATTTTTCACTTACTGTTCTTGGGTTGCGGATGAATATCTTTGATCTACCGAATGAAAACTCCTCTTCAGGGATTCCCAATTCATTAAACAGCACCTCTACTCCAGCCCTAAGAAGGAGTAAACGAGCTTAACAAACATGACCCCCAGCTCCAAAACTTCCTCGTTTATATATTCACAGCTTAATTTATGGAAAGTATATGAAGGCATATTTTTAACTTTTAAATAGTGCTTGACATAAGAAGATTGAAAACCTAACTCATTTACTCAGTGGTTTATCCAGCTAAAGGCCAGAATAATCACAGTAAAGATTCAGAATAATTTGATGGAAAAAAGAGCAAATTTTATTTCACGGCATCAGCAACGGCCTATTTTTTCCTCTTATATCTATAATTATTTTACTTAAAAACAGAAGAAAGGAGAAAGGAAAGGCTCTCACACTAATGTCAAAATGTGAAAAAAGACTGATGAGTTTGACAAATGCCAGCGTTCCACTCTTATCAAATGCATTTTATGAACACCAACAGAAAAAGGAGAGAGGAACTGTGCAGATCTTTGTGATAATTATTACAATGGTATTGTTACCAGTACTGCACTGCCACAATTATCTTGATAACCTAAAGACTTAAATTGTAGCTAAAAGATGTTAATCTATTGCGAAAGATATTTAAATCATGCTTTTGGTGGCCACATGTAAAAAGAAATAATAGAAGCTTATGTGCCCATCCCAGACACTGTTTGCAGAAATACATGTGAATGCAATGCAATTTAAAAATTATCTATTAAAAAGTATATATTTAAAAGTATATATTTAATACAATTGATTTGCAAGAGGCATTCTGTCATAATCGCTCCCCAATCTTTATGTAAAGTTATTCCTGAAAGGGCAGAGGAAGACTATGGCTGTCTTCAACAAAATGAGCGTTCTTACACTTTGAAAGTTGGTTATTTAAGATAAGTGCCCTCCTGATCATTCCAGACCTCCCAGTAATTTTGAATCCACTGCAGTATCTCTGTCTCTCTAACTCCCTTTCTTTCAGACCCAGATCAGTAAGGGTTGCACGACATTCCCTTCCCAACCCACGTAAAACAACTAAGAACTCAGGGTACGCAGAAGACAGGCATTTCCCTCGGGATGGGTGGGAATACTGCTGGCTGCCTACCTGGCTGGGCCTCTCCAGTGGGGCCAGGTCTGCTTGCAGAGCATTTTGTACCTCTCCAGGCAGGGCTCGTAGGGCTGCCGGAAGGCGTAGCCCGCCCTCCTGACCCGCACGTTCTCCAGCAGCCCGAGGTACCGGATCTGGTGGCACACCAGGGCTTCGTTGAAAATGCATGCAGCCTTTTTGTCATTGGGCTTGATGCACCTGCAAAAGGAACAGCAAAAGGGACGTCTCTTTGCAGCACTCTACACATCAACAACTACTGCGGTGAATTTAAACTACAGCTTTCAATAGTTTATCCTTGGACATCGCTATTTCTAATTTTTTTAAAATTTTTTTTTAAAATAACCTCACTAAACAAATCCGCCAAAGCTCTGGCACTGGGGAAGTTACCTGATATAGTTTGGATTTTTTGTCTGGAGATTTTTCATCAGGGTAGCAACTGAAGCCTTGAACTGTGAACCTGCCGTTGGTGGCCTCTTCAGATTGATCTTGGCAGGGTTTCCTTCTGGGAACAATGCTTTGATAAGGGAGTGGTTGGCCTTCCACATGGCCTGGGAGAGGTCACGGTACAGAAGATCATTATTTTTGTCAACAAATCCTTCCACCTGGTACATAACCTGAGCAACAGAGAAGAGTCTCATCAGTGCAGGTTTTGAGCTACAACATAGACCAGTTCAAAACTGACCCAAAAAATTGATTTCTCCTTCTTACACACTGTCCAAAAGATATGAAAGATATTTCAGCTTTCATTTTAAATCTCACATTTAGAGGATTTTTTGTTGGATAAAATGTGCTACCTGAGAAAGATGCATTTTCTAATACTGCCAACAGTTCCCTGTCTCAATCAGTTCTAGTTTCTGAAGGTGAAGAAACTCTTTCCGTGATAACTGACACACCACCACCTGTCAAGATTCCAAAGCAATCTTCCTTTTTTTTTTGTCTGATGAGGTTTTCTCCCTCTCTTTTGAATCAAAACACCAAAAATACCCTTTCCCTTCAAAGCACTACCGTTTACATTATTTGCCTAACTAAAACAAGACAGGGAATATCACCTCTTGCTATCGCAGTGCCAGCTCCAAGCTGTGCAGCCCCCAGGGGACTGTTGTTTTAAAGGACTTTTACCAGGAGAGCAGTCCAACACCAACAAGCACGAGTACAAAGCTCTGACCTGCACCTGGGTGCCTAGGAGGCAGCCAGAGGAACTTCATGCAGATCTCAGGTTGCTACTGGCTTTTTAATTTTGGAGGGTAGGAAACGTTTTTGATTAATCGTGACAAGTCATTTTGTAATACAGATTCTTCTTCAGATCCATGAGTTCTCAGTTCTGCATAGGTATGTATTGTGTACACAGAATACTGAATGAAAATAGTACTGACATGTATTTTACATAACTGCAAGTTACTGGGAACTCAGGCAGCATTTTACTTTGGAGAACATATTTCTGGTTCTGACAGGTGCAGTAAATGCCACTACTGAAAAAAACCCAAACAAACTCTTCACATGAAATTACTTATATTTCTTAAAAGGCGGGTCAGACTTTTGTTGACCAGAGACAAGATCAAAATGTTCTCAGCTGAGGATGGAAAAACAACATTCCTCCCAAAATAGGAGGAATTCACTCTGCTGGGTAAGTGAATGCCTGTAACAATCAAAGACCCTCACTGCCTGCTAAGACACAATCTGTGCACAGTCCTTCTCAAAGTCCTGGGATATTTTCAATTCACTTGGACTTTTGACAACCAAAGAAATGCCTAGGTATTAATCCCTGATAGATTATATGCAGTTACAAACTCTCCTTGGCAAATAATGTTAAATGAATGAATGGCTGCCTGAAAGGCTGGAAGTCTGATATTTCCAGGACTATTTTGAATGAGAAAATTAGTGAGCTATTCAAAGCAGTAAGATTGAGAAAATTTCAAAAAGCATTAGGCAGTCCTAGGGAAATGAAACTTTCCAAGTATTCTTTACTGTGTGAAATTATCACTTCAGCAGATTCAGACAAAAATTAAAATTTCAACCCTTCATTTACCTTTAATATTTTTTAATAAACTATCTTCAGTCTACAAATTTAATTTCTTTTCATTAATAAAAAGTCATAATGGATTACACACTGAAAGCTGTCAGACTTGCATTTATTCATACTGCTTGTGGTAAAATGCAAATATGTTTGCAAGCCCTCTGTGTAGCTTTCTTCCATCTGTTTAAACAGAGTATCAAACTCAGTTCCTTCAAATGTACAAAAACTGCATTTTCTCAACAACGTGACTAAGGATTGCAGCTAGTTCAGTGACAAAGAACATGTTTTCCAAAATATGTTGCCTACAAACGTGCATGAATTTTTGTCACTGTGAGCAATGATTTATTTCCAGAGACTAAATGCAGCACCAGAGCACATGGGACACCTTTCTCCTTTGATGAAAGGAGAGCTGCTTTGCTTTCAGCCAGAGCAGCAGGACTTTGTACAAGGGCATGTAGTGACAGGAAAAGGGGTAATGGCTTCAGACTGACTGAGGTTTAGATTAGATAGCTGGAAGAAATTCTTCACTGTGAGGGTGGTGAGACCCTGGCACAGGCTGCCCACAGGAGCTGTGGCTGCCCCATCCCTGAAAGTGTCCAAGGCCAGGCTGGATGGAACTCTAGTGAAAGGTGTCCCTGCCCATGGCAGGGGCTTGGAACTTGGTGATATTTAAGGTCCCTTCCAACCAACACCATGCCAAGATCTCTTGAAAGCTTCCAGCCCAAATCACGGGTTTTAGGCTTAAGACAGAAAAGATTAAGACAGGTCTGGATATTTTAATCAGCTCCACCAGCCCCCACAGTGCACGTGCTCCCTTCAGCAGGTACCTTGCCAGCATAATGCTGAATCCTGAAGCAGCTGTGAGGCAGGGAGGTGTCATTGAGGAACCTGGAGCACTTGCTCATCCTGCTCTCAAAATGCTGGTGGGTGGCACAGATCTGGTTCAGTTTTTCTAGAAAGGTGTCATCCGTAACAGTTCCTGGTCTCAGGCATTCTTCATCCAGCATGGCCAGGATTCCAGTTTGGTTCTGAAGTTTCAAAACAAGAGCTTTAGTACTTGTATCCATCACGGCACCAAAAAAAGGAGATTGTTCTCCTGTTTGACTTCTGCTATCCAGAAAAACACTCTTCAAGCCATCTTAAAGTTTGGCTCTTTTTACCTCATGACCATTTCCAACTGATTTTTAGCAGTTGCATTTTTGAAAGGTTTTTAATGAGATCTGAATCCTGAAATTCATGTTGAAGTTTCGTGTCATTTACTCAGGCTGTTGCAACTCCAACTTAATTGAAAGTATCCAGTTTATGATAAAACCATCATGTACTTTACATTAATGATTAAAAAGTGTTAGTTTCTGACTGAGGAATTTTATCTTACTTGCCTTGGAAGTCTATAATGACACATATATATACTCATTATATACAAGTACTTTGAGTACCTCAAACTTATCATTAACATGTAATTGAGTTTTCTATTTTCCATGTGAAAAGAAATGTTAATTACAATGCAGCATGTGATATCTGCTATTGAAAACAGTCCTAAATGTAAACAGTTAAGAGCAGTTTAATTTGGGATTTCTTTTTTTATGTAGGTACTGCTGAATATCTCCACAAAAGTAACATAGAGCTTTATAAAAAAACCCTTTTTAGTACAATAAACTTCTACCATACAAAGTCAGATGAATAATACAACCAATAGCACATTTCACAAAATTTAGTGCATGAGGATGCATGTAGATTTTACAGCTAAATTAAATCCATGCATTAAAAAATTATCCAGGGAGATTCTTGAATATCACTTACATTTTCTATTAGGTCGCAAATGATAGCATTGTTGAAATATTCGATATGAGTCCATTCAATCCCCTATAAGAAAATATAAATAAATGTGTGGACGGGAAAACAGTGGAGGGAGCTTTTCCTCCAGGCAATTAAAATCATATTCCAGTTAACCATGGTACTACTTTCAAATGTAATTCTGCATGCTTACCAACAATTTATTTAATAAGAAACAACAACAAAAAAAAATGCAACCATCTACTACCAACATTATCTGTGCAAAATGAGTGTCCTTGAGTGGCTGCCAAAGCCACTCTCCATTCCTTTCCCCCACCCATGTCAGCTTCCCATGCACTCCCTGGCGCCAGGCCAGGCTCCTCCTGCGCTGCCCACGCTCCCACTGGCCAGAAGGAAATCAGCCCATGTCACTGCAAGCTCCTGAGATCAAAATTTCTAAGTTCTTCGTTGTTGGGATGTATTTTTTTTTTTTTTTTTTTATGGGAGGAAGAAAGAGGGCTAAATTTAGATAAGACCATTTGAAAAATCCAGAGTATGAATGTTGTTCAGATGTTCTTAATACCCCTTTTTTTCCGAACATCAGCGATTAAATTTCCAGGATGAGATGCCAAAGCATCACGAGGTAACACTGGTAGGGCAAAGGACTGAAAGAAGGAAAATATTAATTTCATTCCTAATTTGCACTCTGTGGTACTTCTCACAGTTTACTTTCCTCAGAGCATTTGAAACATCATACAAGAACCAAATTGCAGTAATGATGGTTCACCACGGAATGCAAAATTAAAAAGACATGCCGAAATTCCATGTTATCCTCAATGATCATAAGGCAGGAGATTTATGTAATTTTTAAAAAATGTTTATACAGCAAAATGGTATCATCCAGTTTGAGTACAGACAGTGTGTGCCAGTTTTTACAGCTGGGAGCTGGTATTTTGTCTGAGCTCTGTGTATCATGTGGAGCACTGCTAAAACCCATTAAAACTTTAGCTTGATGTTCACTCACAGAATAGCATCAAACACCAGAGGCTGGGCTCCACAGGACATCTTAAATTTATCCATAAAGCTCACAAGGCTCCCTTCAATACTTACCTGAAAGAATGCTAGAACCAAAGCTCTATTTGCAATTTCTTTCATGTTGTGTGCTATTATTTTAGCCACCCAATTCCCTTTGAAAAAGAACTGGCTGTGGCTGTTCTTGGGGTGCATCCCAGACACTGCTGTGTAATCCAAAACACAGGCTGCAGGGTAATGGCATTAATACCAGAAAGTGATATTAATGTTCTAATAAATCAATTAGCCCCTGCTCAGAACTGCCAGTCATTGCTGCCAATGAATGAATCAGAGTTGGGTCTGGTTTTCACCTGGAGAACTCGTAATGTGAAACAAATGCCAAACCAACATTTTTTGCTTAATGTAACTACCACACAACCCTGCACAAACATGGCCCATGTCAGCCCTGTGGTCAAAAAGCACCTCTGTTGCCTGAAAAATGGTTCCAGCCTGCATGTCTGTGTATCTTTACAAAGAAGATGGGAGGAGGATGAGGAAAGATCCATTCAAGTATTACCTCTCGGATGTATTCCTCCTGCTCTTCTTTGAGGGTAAGTTCAATGAAGATCTGCTGCAACTTCTCATTACAGTAGTTGATAATGAATTGCTCAAAGCTGTTGTCCTGTCAGATGAAACATGTTTGAGTTTGCTTTGTGTAAACAGCCTGGAACCCAGCTGGAGCAAGTTACTGCAGCAGCTGCAGGTCAACAAGCCACTGCATTAACTACTCCCAGTTTTGTGATGTGATTGTTGGTGTAATATTTGATTGAGTTCATGATTAGTTTAGAAATTTTAAACCAAATCCTTCCCTGAGGCTTTGTCCATTGGGAGGCACAAAAACCTCTGTAGGTTTTATTCACGATGCCTCCAACACTGATTCCTTTCAACAAGCCATAAGGACACCTGTGGTGTCAGGGAATAAATACCAAAAGTTTTGCCTGCACTGATCTGCCCCCATATGTAAAATGTAGTCTCCTGCAGGGTCTGATAAACAAAACTACGACAGTAGCGTTAGCTCTTTTCCACTCAGCAGCCAACAAAGTATCCTATTTCCCTACAGAGCAAGGCTCAAGCTGCTATTCCAGTTGCAGCTGAGCCTGGGTTAAGAGATTATTGGCTCCAGAGGTCAACCCACCTCCTCCCTGCCAACAAACTGCCCCTTGAAATGATGGGAAACAAAAGAGCTTCATTGACTAAAACTCCTCTAACAGGCTAATTCGCCTAAAACTGGGTTAGGGAGCAAGCAGATGTGTGACCCTTTGCAGAAGGGACCAGGGAGTGGAGCAGACCCCAGCAGGAGGGGTGGGCACAGGCAGGAGGCTCAGTGACTGCCCCATCACAGGCTCTGGCCTGACACTGTGCCTTTTTAAACTACCAAATAATCTGCTATCCAATACCTGTGAAGCTTAAATTATGCCGATAGAGTTTTTATCACTGAAGGCAAGAGCAATCATTTGAATGTTTGAATTAAGGATCTGGTTGCTAAATGAGATTAAGAACACACAAGCAGATTAGAAAATATTGAGGTAGCACAGATTACTTTTATCATTTTAGTTTAAAATGAAACAAAATCATAGCTGATCACCAAAAGTCCTCAGCCACAAACACTGCCCCTCTCACCAACTGCAATTATCACTCAGAGATTGCAAAACTTGCATAGCTCTAGATGAGAGAGTTAAAATCTGGCATGCAGCAAAATCAGCACTGCAAACAAGTCATACTTACTGCATTCTGTTGAAAAAGAAATTACATAAACTGCAGTCAGTACTTATATTACTTCCATAACAATACAGAATATATCTATTAGCATTTATTTAGCATACCAAGTAGATCAGCTTTTGTATCAAATGCAAAGTACTAAACAAATGTTATATAATACATCTCCTTAGATGAGTCTATCCTTAGGTACTGTCTAAATATTATCAAATAAACCCAGAGGTTGAGACACATCAGAGTCTAACACAGAACAGCATTTTTGCATTGCCCTGTCTCTAAGTCACCAGGCACTTTTTCCTTCTAAATGCCATATTTATAACCTTGGGCATACAAATCTCAACAACATGAGAAGAGAATGGGGAAGGGAATAGAGAATACTGGAGGAAGAATAAGTTTTTTTGACACATTGAGATAAGACCATCACTTCAGGTGTATTGAGTTTGAAGTAAAAGGACCCCAACTGTAACATCACCCAAAGAAAGAGAAAGGGTAAAACACACTCTGCATCGTCCTGCCAGGCACATGCCACCCAAACTCAGAGAGGCTGCTTCTCCAAAAGACCAGGTTGTTCTGATTAAAAGGGCTGCAGGACTTTTCGTCGCTCACAAATTATACAGGCTCGGTCATCAAAAGAGAATGGAAACTGAACAGAAAATCCAGCTAAACCATCTAACTGAAAGGTCATTAACAATACATTAAAGTAATTGCTAGGTGTTTTCCTGATTTGCTGTGTATCTGGGATATTTATGGCTTGACAAAAAAAAAAAAAGGCAAACCAAAATCCACAGAGTTCTCCACAAATCGCTCACTTTGAGCTCTGAAATTCTATTTGACATTGCCAAGCCACTGAAAATTGCTATTCCAGGAAAAAAGTTATTGAAGAGCAGCAGCAATGTTGTTCTTTATGAATGATACAGAGCAAAAGGCTAAGACACTTAATTGTGGCAAAAAAATGAGGGAAAATGTTTGAAATTACTGAAATTCTCAGAACACTCAACTCTGGGCAGACCAGAAGACATTTGGTAAATTAAATACACTTCACAAAAGGTTTTAAAAAACCTTGTATGAAACAAACAGTTAAGACCATTTAGCTCTAAGCAATTCTGAGTAAGGCAACAGCTGTTGTGCACTTATTCTCCCTTAATGAATATCTCTGATTTTTAATTATGTGAGGGCTCCACAAAGCACCTACAAACGTCCACAAAGGAGTTGTCTCCCCAATATTTTAATGAAAGTCTTCTTGAAATTAATACAACAGAATTAGAAGGGATCTAAAGGACTTTTTTTTTTTTTTTTTTTTGAAGGCAGCAGAGAACAACCCATACCAGTGCTAGCACATCACTAAATTCACTCAGGAGATAGGGGCTGGAGGGACCCAGCCATCAGAGACTATTTGCTCCTTATGCTGACCACTTGTATTAAGTCACAGAAAGGGGTTTGACCAACACAGAATCAGTGCAGTCAGACCCAAAATTTGATGAAGAGCTGTCAAATATTCTTAGGAAATTTTAAGGGAAAAAAAAATAAATTAAGACTATATCTTCTCAAGGTGTCAGCTTCTCTTCCAGGCTGTAATTCTGCTACTTTTAATGTCAAGGGCATCACTTCAATTCCTGTATTTTAATAGCAGCTTTCTAACTATGCCTTTGAAAGCACTGTGGAATAAAAAAATAAAACCTTCAGGGAATGGAAAACCACACAGTCTCTCAAATTAAATAAAGGTGCTGGGAAAACAGAATGTCACCTGAGATAGGCTTAAAGTCATGTTGAATTTATAGATACAGCTCAACCAACCACCCTCAGCTTATCCTCTGGACCTTTTATCAGATGCAACACTAAATTTAGAGGAGTAGAAAAATTCATTGACAAAAATCAAAGCCTAATTCACCATGGTTCTCACTTCACAAATAATGGTGTCTTGCTCATACAGTTTCATTCTTTATCAAACTTCATGGTTGGTATTTCATGAACAGCAAGTTCTGAACTCTAAAAAAAATGCTTCTCCATGCAAAAATAAAGTGATCATATAAACTAGCTATAAAGTTCTATCTGTGAGCCACAGCTATTACGTACAGGTGCTTGAAATTCCTACAGAAAATATCCTTTGTTCCCTAATATTTTACGTAACTTCTTCTTCAAAAGATTCCATTTGTGTACCATGGAATCATCTGAAAAAAACATATGGTTTGTTGTTGACTTTATACATTTTATACCAGTAAAATACCAATGTGAAACAGACAAAAATATTTTTGT
>VZTR01012416.1:158154-232748 GCA_013400775.1 Chaetops frenatus | reverse complement strand
TTTTTTTAAAAAAAAAAAAAAAAAAAAAAAAAAAGCTAAAAATCTCTTACTGGTCTCAGGCAGAATTGTCTCCATTAGATTTATGAACAGAAACTATCTAAAACAGGGAATTTTCCTATCAACATTAGATACTTTCTACCCTTCTCTCCCCACATAGGATTCAAATTCACTTTTGAGTACCCAGTTTCCCAAAATTTCCAAAGATAAGGCAACTAAGCTACCTCCTTAAAACTGAAAACTTGGTACCTTTCCACGAGGCAGGAATAAATTCTTACCTTCCCCCTGCCTAATGAAGTCTAACTTTAGGTGTTCCATTTTTTGTGTCCTCTCCACTGTCTACCCCAAATTAAGCAGATGATGTTGATCCAAACCTACAGACTCAGGTGTATCATCACTGTCACACCCTTGTAGGTGTTTCTCAATATCTCCTCTTCCTTCTTTCTCTTTTGTCACACCATTCTTGTTCTGAGCCAGTTCAAAAATCTGCACATTGCTCAGTTTGCACAAAAAAAAAAAAAAAGGTGTCCAGCAACACTGTTCCAAATATACTACACATACAGTTAAAATAATACATGAGATATATTTAAAGGAAAAGCATCTTTTAAAAGAAAACCTAAACATTTCATGTCATGAGACTATTGAAATCAACAGGACTGCTGTCATTAAAATGAACTTTTACATCAGTATGAGAAGGGAAAAAGACATACAGAGACTGATACTTCTGCTCTATCACAAATAGCCCCAGAAAGTGAGTTTTTTTAAAATATCAACACAGCTCCAAGCATCAGAAGTCTCTGACTGCCTCCCAACATAAGCAGGTGACCCCAAGTAGTTCCATCAGGCCCCTAGAGAAAAAGCCAGATGGCAAAAGTAATGATGATAAAAGACCAACATACTTGCTTTACTGAGATGAACAGTGGAATGAAGGGTGAAACCAACCAGCAAATTCAATTTATATGCTACTGTGGTGTCTGGGGATAGGGGATTTTATGTACGACCACACAAGCATACAAGTTTATGAGATGAAACTAAGGAATATAAATGCTAGGAAGCTAAAATCAGCAAAATGGGAAAATTGCACTTGAAGAAAATGAAAAAAAAGAAACTATTTTAATCTCAGAAAGCAATGACCCAGTTATAACATGACTCAGTTATAAAATCTTTTCAAAATTTTTTGCAAATTTAGTAAAGGCATGTTATCAATATTTATCTCTTTCTTTTCTGTTTACATATACAAACATTAGAGCAATCAAGTTTATTTCCTGTAAACGAGACTGCTCTGGGCTTTTGTGTAAATATCTCTATAGAAAAAGAACCAGAGAAGCACATCTTCTAATTATAAATATTCCACCGTATGTAATCAAACCATGTTTCAGTGTAGCTTGAGGAAGACCTATGCCAAAGCTTTGGGGATTAGCCATCTTCCCTATTTGTGTAGCTCAACCAACTTCAGCCCTTACTGTGTGCCAAGTAGAGAACCAGGCACTCTGAAATCCATCTTGCTCCATCAGGCACACAGGTCCGAACCAAATTTGGACTCAAAAGGGCAAGGAACTACAGTGAATCCAGAGTGTATGTGATTCATGGGGAAACCCAGGTACCATCACTTCAACAAACTCAACCTGATAAATTACAGTCCTGGAACAGCAGGAATTACAAACAGGCAAGAACCTACTATGTAATCAGAACCATTCCTCTACTAAGACAGAAATAGCTGCTGTAGGGCAAAACATGATTCTCACAACCTGAAGCAGAGCATTTGTGTATTTTTGCTCCAGCATTTCAAGTATTTCCTCTGTTGCAAACAGCCAGCCAATGGGATTTACTTCATAAACCTGCATGTTGCAAAATAAGCCTCTCTAAATGCTCTCGTTAATATGCAATTAATTAAATGGTGATTAACTTCCTGGGATGCACCTCTGCTTTGAGCATCCCACCACTAAAGGAAATTATTGCTTTAATGGTATTTTAAATCTCTCTGGCACCTAGGAGCCCAACCAAAGTTCCTTCTCTGTAAAGCCCCTCTCTTGCATAATGCTTGCCAGCAGAGGTAGTTGATCAATTATAGATTAAAAATTCAGTTCTCCTCTTTCCCACTAGACTGGGGTTTGCCAGAAGGAGCAGAGGGCTGGGCACACACATTTTGGCACTGCTGCCTGCCAGTGTATGATAAACTTCTGGGCATCAGCAAAGGGTTGAAAATTTTCAAAAAGGAAATCTGTTGCAAGGTAGACAGCCTCAAAAAAGCAGCTGGAAATTATGGTCTGGAGATTAAGGCAGCTAACAAAACAACAGATATCCATGGATGAGTTAGAGCCAAAGTCAAGACGTGAAGAAACAGTTCCCAGATTCTTAAAAAAAAAAAGAAAAAAAGAAAAAAGGAAGATAAAATAAGATAAGTCAATTTCCTCCTTAGAATTTTTTTTTTTTTTTTTGTCTAATATCTCATCCTAGCAAATAACTAGACCCTTCTATAAAATAATATTGGGGAAGACCCTGATCCAGGAGCAATCTCTCAGGGCTCAATATGCTCTGAAACTGTAAAGTCCTTCATGTAATCAACAGGATAGAAAAAGGCAAAGCAACCAGTCAGCAACTGGACCAATCTGTTGTACAGGTTTATGGTGAAAGTGGAAATACATCCCCTATTTTTTCATACCTTAAACACCTCAGAAAGACATTTTCAATGATTACTGCTCCTTATTTGGTTACTTCCCTCTAAATCAGACAGTTAACACAACTATGAACTCGTTAATATGAAGAAAATGCATTCCTCATATTTCTAACATAGTCCCTCAAAAGAGATATTGTCATTTTATCATTGTTCCAGATGACAGCTTACATAGTACATGCAGTATGGCCAAGCTTCTTTCTGCCACCTCAAGGGACTTCTAGACAAGAAACAACCTAATTGCCTTAAATAAAAAGAGGTGCTATCAAAATGCATCATGGACTGTGAGAAATGGACCTGTTTTTGCTGCTGGGTGGCTTGTTTGGCTGGTTTGCTGGTGATATTTTTTTTACTGGAGGGTTTTACACAGACTGTAGTGGATTCTGCCATGTCTTTGCACGCTCTTGTGTACCTGGAGCAAAAGGAGTTGGTCAGATGCTGTCTCCAAAGACAAGGTAGTCACATCACCTCCAGTCAACCAGATGGAAACAGTCCCTTCCTGCAACTCTATCACCACTGCATCCCAGTTTCTCGTGAGGCTAAAACAAGTGGAACAAACTGCTCCACCAAGGGACTGAGCAGAAAGTACTCAGACTCTCAAACTGCCTTCCCAAGGCCTGGCAAATTTCAACAATAAGTCCTGTTTGGCAGCATTACCTTTCATAAAACTGCGCTCCAAATCATGAGCTCCATCACAGGAACCAGCTGCAGAGTGGTGCCTGAATATTCAGAACAAAGCCTTTAAGCCAGCTAGCACTGACAGACATTTCTATCTCTGAAGGGCTGGGCAGGATGAAACGCTCACACTCGTTCCATGACATTCATTTTTACGTACCCTAGCTCTTGTCTCCACAGGAAATGCACAAAACAGGAAACCCAACACCCAAAGCAAATGGAGAGAGCCTTCTGCTCATCTCTGCTGAGCCCTGCCAGGTCCCCCATCATCCTCCAGCCTTCACTTCTTGTTCACAAACCCCACCCCAACGTTCTGCAGGGATGCAGAAACCACTTCTGCCCAAAAATACTGTGTATCAAACATGGAATTAAATGGGAACAGCCCCAAGGCTACCCCAGGAAGCCTGGAATCGAGCTGATCCTAAAACTCCTGGTGCCACCAGCCATCATCCCTACCCCATCTCAAATCACAGTCTAGACTGCACACTGACTACACACGCAGCTGCCCAAAAATGTGGATAAACATACTTGGAGCAATTAGTGTCAGGCTTCAGGCCACTGCCCAAACTCCAGCAGCACAGTTACACAACCAGCCCAGCCCTCCAGCCTGCATTTTCACGCTAATCCTAGTCCCTAAATCCTTGCCCACAGACAATTCACACAGAGCCACCCAAAATTTCAGCATTTCGCTTTGCAAACATTCAGTCCCAGCATTTGGCTTACCACAAAAGGCATGGCAGGATTCAAAAATAAACACAGCTTTACAGCACCTATTTTGTGGATTGCACAGCCAAGCTTGCTGCTGACATCTGCCAAACCCACAGAGGCTGAGGATTATTGATAGATTTAAATTCCCTAATCTGAATTTTTAGACAGCCAAGTCCTTATATGTACTTTCTTGGATGGCTTTTGTGTTTGTGTGAAACATGGGGTTTGTGTTTGATAAATACACTAGCAAAACCCAAATCCCAAAGAGTATATGCCTACAGTATCAATACTCCAGTTATCTTTTCTCTGTTCATTTCCAAGAAACCTCCAGTTACCCTTGCAAATTAACGTCAGCCTAAATTACAGAAAATTGTACAGTGAACAGCAAATAAATTAATCTTTCAAAAATCAATGAAGAAAACCTCACTTAAAAGCTTCAATTTGCATGTAATAGAACAAGACTGCTATTGTCATCAAGAAGGTGAAGGGTAGGGTCTTTCAGAATGGTAAGTCTGGATTTCTTTATTCACTCTTCTTACACAACGAACTGTAGGATGAGCCAAAGAATCATCCTGAAATAGGCCCAAAAAATATTGTGCCCTGCCCATCACAAAACAAAACAAAAACCAAGGAAAAAGAACACGCAGTAGTGATAAGCTTACCTGATTCCTGAGTGGAAACACAATTAATGTGGGCCTTTCTACCCTCAGCACAGCAAACAGCTTGCACATTTAAAAGGCACAAGTTCAGAGATGAAGCCTTTCAAGTGCATTTTTGCCAACATTCTTTGTAGAGCAGACATTAGTTCTAGCTCTCAGGAAGGGATGTGAAAATCAAAATCCTACTTAAGAATTAGGTTCAAGAGGGAACTGCACACTTTTAGTGATAGGTTTTAAGTAATTTATAAGTAGATGGATATGTCACTGTCATTAAATACACCCCAGGTAGTATTTTGAACATTTAGCCATGGTGTTTACAAATTTACCACACAGAAAAACAATCCGAGTTCTGTTGTATTTGTTATGCCATAAAGCTTAAGACATTATGAAATTTTCCTTGACTTATGTTGCTGTGTAGTGTTAAAACTTTATTTATTGATTAGTTGCTTTAATACAATTAACTTTAAAAAATAATTCCATTATTTCTGTGATGCTGAACCAAGCTGCTTGGCTACTGTTCCCACCATAGGTCTTAATTGATGAGAGAGTCACACCTTGTATGAATGTACTGATGAATTTGACCATCAAGTCACAAGGCAAAACCTTCCCCACCTTTTCCAGGAAAACCAACACTCGACATTTAAAGGAGTGAACAATAACTACCCACATTAATTTAAAGCTTTTGAGTTCACAGCTTTTAGGAAAGCTACACTGTAATTCAGTATGACAGGTAAGTGAAGGGAGCCCTGTTTTTTCATTTTTCTCCTGCACTCAGCCACTTACTTACGACCTTCTAAGATGCTGAATGCACAAAAGATTACATGTGAGAAAGCCTGGTCTCAGGAACACCACCCCACAAACACAATCCCTCAGCTGGCTTTGTGTGCTGGTGCAAGCTCCTGTCTCCCACCTCCCTGTGCCTGTCTGACCTAATCAAACACAGAGGAGCTAGAAAAAAACAGAGTCCTTAAAGCCTGAGGATGCCAGCAGCACCATTCCAGTGCCAGCTTCCTAAAAGCTACTGCAAGGACCAGCTCTCAAGAGACCTGGCACCAAGATCCCTGCTCAGCCACCTGACCTCTTGCACTGTATTTTCATAAATATGCTCTTGTGTTTAATGCAAACAGCACAACCTGGCTCAGCAAGCCCTTGAGGCAGCTCTCAGCTTTCCTTTTCCTCTTCACAGAGGTACTCTGATTTGCACACAGGTGGATGTTTTGCTTCTGAAATGAAACTTACACCACCCTCACATCAACGGTTACTCTTGTCTGGATTATTCCCATTTTCTACACAGTTTAAACACCCTCCCCAGAAGTGGGTCAGGACTGCATGTTTTCTACTGATTTTTTTCCTCCCCAGATGAGTTTCTAGTTTAAACACACACAGATTCCAACCAAGATCTATAAATCTCTTAACAAAAACTGTCAGAACAAGATTTATGAAAATGCCCTGTCCCTGGTGCTCTCTAACCCAATTTAAAGCTCCTCATTGATTGTTTTGTTTCAAAATACCACCACTCTAAAAATAGTATTGTAAACAAACAGCAGTGAGCCAAAGATCTTTAGCTAGGAATAGGTACAGAGTATTTATCTAAGTGAATTGAGATGAAATGCAATATAAATCCTTGTTCAATTCTGACAGGAAAAAATGTATCGTTTTTGTTGGGGCTTTTTTTTTCCCCCCTCTCAGGATACACAGTTTGTTTGAAGACATTCACAAAATGCCTCAGGGCAGAAATGACAGTGCCAGTTTCTCCTATGCTCAGAATGTATGTCACAACAAAATATATTTACTTTATTCATCATAAATATTTATTCATCTATGGTGTAAAAACACAAGTTTGACTTTCATAGTTTTCTGTTTCAATTGCCAGACATGTTAAGACATCTCTCTTTGGCTTACTTCTCTAGAGGTTTTACTTTTTCTTTTTTTTTTTTGTCAGGAATGACAATCTTGAGTCAAATTACATGTATTCTGATTATGAATTCATGAACAACTCTGTTAAGCTTTAAAAACAACTCTCTCACTAAATGGTTACCATTATAAAGGTCTTACCTCAAAAATTTCAAAGCCATAGATGTCCAGCACCCCCATTACCTTCTTTCTCACCTTTGTTTGTGCCTTAAACAAAATTAAACACTGAGTCAGTCATCTGTACATAGCATACTTGGGACTCAAGAAAATGAATGTATCTCATAAGTAAGCTGTCAAATACTGCAAACTAAAATATTAAGTATGGCTTCCCAAAATACACTTAATGGGACTATTTTTATAAGCTTAAGAACAGAGCAGAGAGCAGTTCGTTGAGCTGTGATACAGTTATTTGTGTGCAACAGTGTACCGCCAGGAAAAATGGAATTGGCAAGTACAGTTTTACTGTCCACTTTAATTTAAAGGATTTCTATTGGCTTTTTTGACAGGTACAAAACAACAATACCTTAATGCTCTCATTGATCCTGGTAACAAGCCAGGAGAACAGTCGACTGTATAAATTCTTAGCCAGAGCATCACGGGCATAATAAGCCTAAAGAGAAGAAAGAAGAAAAATGTTATAAATGCTGGGCTAAAGCAAACATTTTCCTGCAGCTGACACGTCTTCAAGGTGCTGTGAGCCGAGTAAAACCAGCACAGGGGGCACTGGCTCTGCCTAGGCAGGCACAGGAGCTCTGCCCTCCTGGCAGGGGCTGGCTGGAACAGCAGCCACAACCAGGGCACTCCAGCTCCCTTCCTGCCCTCTGAAGACTCACACCCCCCATCCTACTCCTGAGACAAAGGGACTTGAGCAGCTGCAGCTGGAGAAGCCACATTCCTGCTAGCCTGAGCTGATGAGACACAGGTGGAAACCACCCTGGCTCTGCAGGATTACAGGAGCATCAATTCACACTGGCAGCAAAGGTTTCCCGGCAGCCCCAGGCCTCCAGCTCACATGGAATTACAGCAGTTGCCCTAAATGAAAACAGCCTGCCACAGGACTTGCAAAATGAGCTTTGTGCAGAACTGCTTTTTTTTTTTTCCATTCTCTGCAATATTTGCCTCATCTTTTGGAGGTAATTCACACACAAAACCAAAAGCATCCAGTATCTCTGAACATTTAGAAACCACTGCAGAAAAACCACACTTATCCATGTGATTTATTCAGCGCAGCCTACTAGTTGTAGTTTTTATTGGGGTAGTTATGATTTAATCATGCAGAATAAATTGCTGTTTAAAAGGATTCTTGCCTTTAAAATCAGGACCTCTTTTTACCTGAGCCACATTTAGTGTTGTTGAAACTTTCTCTTGTTTGGCCTCAACTGTCCGGAAGCTGAAAGCTCTCTCCAATACAGACTGGTCTATACCTGTCAACTCACAGATTTCCTTGAGTTCTAGCAAGACAAAGCAAAGGGTAAATATAATTAATACTTCCTTATAATTGCTTTCTCTTCCCCAAAACTACCAGATTTTAAGGATTGTGGTAGTTTCCCAAAATGTTCTTCAGCAGAAGCATTCCCCATTCACACTCTCCCCCCACCAACCCTGCCAAGCAAAGTTTTTAAAAATATGCACAGCACAAGGAAAGAGAGTTACTGGTTTTGAAAGTACTTCCTATCCACTTATTTTTGAGAAGAAACTTTCCTTCCATTTACAGCAGACTACTTGTCATAATGAAAAGCTTTCAGATGAAAATGAACTTTCAAAATACATCAGCTGCAAAAATATCACCAAATGAATCTGACATTACAGGCAGAGATCCTGCAAAAGAACAAAAATCCTTCACTGCAGAAAAAGCAAGAAGCTACAGAAACACACAGAACCATTTAACATTTTAGAACAAAGTGCTAATAAAGTGGAGGGAAAAGAAGGAAAATAATAATTTTTGGAATTTCAAATAGAACACTTGAAATTGCATAGAATGCAGCCCATATTTGCCTGAGGGTGAGCTCTGGAAACAATCTAATTTAATTCATATGTAAGGATATTGTATGTCTGCAGAAACGACAAAATTCACAATGACTTCAGATGAATTAGTGGTTTTCCTCCCATCACTAATCTCATCTTACCATTTTTATCTTTGATTTTACTTTCATCTAGGCCATTTGCACGAGATTCAGGCTTGAATTCAATATTTCCCAATTTCAGAACAGCTGCTACTACTTCAAAAACCGACTGTGTTTCATGATCCATAAACCCAACAATCTGCATGGCATTCTGGAAAGGGGACAAATAAAATTATGACACAAAAGTATCTACATTTAAACAGATCATACACTAACCATTTATCTGCATTAGCATAAATTACATATGGTTTGTGAACACTTCTGCTACTAAAAGTACATGGTATAATTCCTATGCTAAGATAAGTACATTTTTTAATACACAGGCAGTGTGAAAATGGAGCTGGCATTCAGTCCAGTCCACTTCTAGGACTCATTCAGTATTTGGGTTTCTAAAACACTGTACTTTTTTTAGCCACTTAATTTAGTTTGTAACCCAACCCAATTTTTCTCAGTCAAATGAACTGGTACTCCTATCTTCTCAGACCAGTCACTTTTAGAATCTAAATTTTCATACCCTGGGTAACAAGGTCCTGTATTCATCTTGTCCCTGAGTACAACCAAGCAAAAACAGGACAGCCAATCTTCTTGAGAATCATCCCAGTCCTCTTTTTCTTTCGGCTTGGTCAGCATCACCTGGTCCATGAGGCTCAGTCACTGCTGCCCTAAGCCACTGCACAACGTAACTTTTCCCAGGATATGACCAAGGCATCTGGGCTTTTTTTTCAATCCCTTCTTTTGTTTTCTTTTTGTATGTTTCTTTCTTTCTTTTTGGTTTGAGGCAGTTTAGTTTGTTTTGGTTTTTTCTTTTTTTAATTCCTTTTTTTTTTTCATCCTCTTTGAGTTCCCATAAGAATACTCCAGAAACTTGATCCTATTTCCTACTTGTATCTGTGTTTCCCTGGGCAAACATGCTCTATCTCAGCGTGAAGAGTGCCAGCACTCAGAAAAGGTGGCCCTCCCAGCCTAGCCCTGCATAAACAGACAGACCAAGGGCCATAAGAACCCTGCACTGCTGTTGAGTGCACACCCAGCCCCTGCTCCTTCTTACCCTGACTGTTCTGAAGTTTGAAGCATCATCCACTCCATTCACTCTGGCAGAATCAAGGCCCAGGTAGTTGTATCTGCTGAAGTCCCTCTCCAGCTTGAGTTTGCCTGATAAATCAAATAAAAATATCATTAGCAATAGCATTCTTGTTAGTAGCAATTTTATCCCAGAATCACCATTGGCAGGAACCGTTGTTATTATTGGATTTTCTTCAAGGATCTTTTAATTATTAGCCTTCTGAATAAGAACATGCTTTCTAATTTGTTTACAATACATTGCTAAGCCAATTCTGACTCAGGTCTCTGGATAATATCAAAGCATATACTGACTTCAGGTATTACCAATGCCACTACCACCAATAATTTGAAAAATGTCACATTTCCCACGGAAGATTATATGCATGGAATAGCACATCAAAGACATAAAGAGCACTCGTATCTGAACATGGCACAAGGGCAACACTTACAGAGAAACTCTTCTGATGCACCAGACAGGATCTGATAGAAAATGTGGAAGTTTCTTTCACCTCTTGGCTGCTTAACAACACGAGACTTCTCTAGCAGATCTAAACAAACAAACAAAAATCTCACAGGTCAGGGACAGACTGCAGAATCAAAATCCCTTTAAAATTAATAGAATCCTCCATCATTTTCTACTTCATTGCTTTATATCACCATCAGCAAACCAGAAGATGATAAATGGTCAGTATGAACCTCATCATAATATATCACATATCTCAAATATTTCTTTGAGCTGGTGACAAGCCCAGTGCACTGGTAAAGGCTGCAGTCCATGAGCTGCAAAGATAATTCAGGTTAGGGAGGCAATGTGCTCAAAAGATGTTAACTGATTTACAGTACCACCACAAAATTAAGATTTGGTGAGGATGGGTGAAGGCTTGAAAAGAGGCAAAATGTCACCAGGCTAAGCACATGAAAGATGGGTAAATGAAAAAGGGAGACCAACTAAAGGAAGAATTTAAACCAAATAATCATGCAGCACTTTGTGATCCTCAGGTGCATCAGGCTACGAAATAATTCCCAGTGGGGCTGACAGAAGCTCCATCCTGATCTACTTGAAGTGAAATGGAAAAACAGCACTTTGAAAATGCACTGCTGGAGTAGCTTGACAGGAAGACTGCTCTCAGTGACAGACACTTTCCCAAGCCCTGCCCACGAGGGCAGGAATCCAGGCAGGCAGCATAAGCAGACTGACTTGTAACACCTTGCAACCACTTCAGACTCATCATCATATCTGCCTCAGAGGGCACAATTCAAAGGCTGGTCAGCATGCACTGGGAGGCTGTGATTCACAGCCCTCCAGGAGAAGGAAGAGGAATGCAATAAGAGAATATCTGGACAGGTATCAGTGTGACCAGCTGGTTTTGTACAAAGTAAGTTTTTTTTCTTCTTTTCTCAACAGCACAATTACATTTTCCTAGACAGCAAACACACCCTTCCCACAAGTTTCTCTTAAGCTACAAATATTCAGTGACATGGAGACAGAGCCATTGAATGCCTCATTCCAAGCTCACAGCAGAGGAGTTCCCCTGCACCTACCATGACACACCCACCACATCCCTCTCTGACTGGGGATTAAGTTCTCTCTATGCCTGTGCAAGAAGGAAACTGTCACTCTTCAGAACATCCACAAAGTGAGATGAGGTTTCATAAAGGCAAGACACGGGGAGCACCAAGTCATCACGTGGGGTTGTTAAACACTTCCCCTTGCTGGAATACCTGAGGTGTATCCTACCACACCTTTTCTCAGACTCCCATTCCTGCTGAAACTGAGCCTGTCCAGTCTCAGCATCCTGGGAAGTAAGAGGTGGCACTCAGGTCAGCAACCTTTGTGCTGCAACCCCCTCACCCCAGTCCCACCACGGAGGAGCAACTGGGGAGCCCCTGGCACAGCAGGGCTTATCCTGAGGAGGGGGTGGGTCTCTCCCAGGGTTCCCTCCATGAACAGAGGAGTGCAACAGATACATTCCTATTTCTGCTGGCCACAGGCAGTGCATGGTGCCTGTGCTGCCCACTGTAATTACCTAATTACATCCTTTCTCATTGAATAGGATAAAGACCCTTCTGAAGGGTCTAAGGTAACTTCAACCCACAAAATTACACAAGCCTTCAGAGTCCCTCCTCCACATAAACTACAGCCAGTCAGGTTCAAAAAGTACTTTCTGCTCTAGTAATTAGACAAAATTCAGACAGTATTATTAATCCTCTGATTGGCTAATGGTAGGACAAGTTTTCAGGTATTTACAGGCTGAGAGAGGCTGATCCCCTATCCAAGTGTTAATACATGGGCTGGGAAAGGCAAGGTGAGCTGCAGGCAGTTCAGAGCTGTGCTGGCTGTGAAGGTTCTCCAGGAAAGTGTTGGAACAGATCACAGCCAAATTTAATCTCAAAAAAAATAAACAACTTCAGCTCCCACAGTGGCTACACACACTTCAGGAAATGGCTGTATTCTCAGAGGATATTGAGGCAATGTGGTTTGGCTTATTTGGGTTTAAAAATATTCTACCTATAAATTCACTCAAATGCTGTGAATAAAAGCCTAGCAACATATCCTGGAAAAATATTGTATGTAAGCCTTCTAATCACACACATGCCTTCAGCAGATTTAAAAAACAGGTTCCTGA
This sequence comes from Chaetops frenatus, assembly GCA_013400775.1. Classification (NCBI taxonomy): domain Eukaryota; kingdom Metazoa; phylum Chordata; class Aves; order Passeriformes; family Picathartidae; genus Chaetops; species Chaetops frenatus. The sequence continues at coordinate 220,309 of VZTR01012416.1, read as the reverse complement.
CTGTATGTAAAATTAGTTATGTTTAGGAGGACAATTATTTTTTTCACCAGTTTATCTTATTTATATATTTTTAGAAGCAACAAAATTAACCAATTAGCAACCTGTTTTCAAAAGTCCTAACATTCCATATTCTCTCAGCCAATTTCATAATTGATGAAAAAAGCAGTCACTGTCAGAAAATCAGGTATTTTCCTTAACAAAGCAGCTGCTGCCTATTCTTTTTAAAGCTGTATTCATTAGGATTTTTTTTTTCCTTTTCTTTCAGTTCACACGCAGACTGAAACCAGACTTGTAGGACAGATCCAGACCATCTGCCCAATTCTTGGGAAAACTTCTTCCCTCTGTTTGCCCTAATTAGCATTTTAATAAATCGACCACACATATTTTCCTTGAAGCAACCACTGCACTGCCAGTAACTTTTTGTGTTGACTCCCACCCAAACACCAACCCTGTGGATCAAACACTCCAAAGGGGAAAGAGAAAGCTGCACCTCAGGCTGCTGCACGTGGCCACTGGGTGATTCTGCTGACAGTGGCATGTGTGCATAGATGGTGCTCATCTCTGTGAAGATCCCCACCACCAGAAACCCCCAAAATCTCTCTCTACATTACATTTTGTTACATGGTCTAGGTGAATTATCTATAGGGACTATACAGAATTGCCAGGAGAGCACATTTCAGAACTGCATATGGTGTGTTTATGGGTTAGGTGCTATTTCTGTATTATCTAACAGTGCCTCTGCTTCAACGGGAGGGTTTTAATTGTTGCATGCACCAAAGCAACAGGAAAAATTAAATTGCCTTGGAAAAGTTCAACCTTGGAAACATTTCTTACATCATACTGTCTGAATACTCATCAATTCAGATGGCTCAAAATCCAGCTACAGGCTTCAGGTTCTGAAGATTTTTTGTTATTCCTAGATATCAGACATTTTGTTATACCTAGGTATGCTTAAATGCAAGAGATCTGTGTAAGCACCCTGCTAGACAATTTGACTTCACATAAGAGAAAAAAAAAAGATTCTGGATACTTCTGCAAACTCTAATGCACAACTTTAGAAATTTTTTTTTGGTTACTTGACCCATGAACTCGAGCAATGCAGAAAAATTTAGGATATTTATATTTCTCTAAATATACTAGAAATTGAATCAACATTCAAGAAAGGAGTAAGTAAACACTAAAACCATAAAATGACACTACCTTGGTACATTCTAAATCATCCAGGAGAAGTTTATTTTAGTCACAATCTCTTCAGCTGACCATGACCAAGGAGCCTCTTAGCTGCTCAACCAAAGTTACAAAACATGTTCTAGTCACAGCAGCTTATTTCTACAGCCACATTACATTTTCTCTTTCCCTGCCTTGATTATCTAGCTATCATCAAAAAAAGTCACTGATTAAAAGGTTTCTTATTAACTTTTCCCTATTATTCCCACCAAGTTTATAATAATGTTCTCTTGGATAAACTGATCCATAATTGTGTCAGTCAAAAACTACAAAATGGGCAGTATGTGTGTTGACAATGTCTGCACAATTTTAAGTGTTAAATCCTCATTGCTCAAGTAATGAATAAATGGTGTTTAAAAATGAGCTAATCAAAAGGTTTAATATAGTTTGTAGTTTGTTTTCTCAAACTCTTCCTATTTGAGGCAAAATCATTCCCCAAATGGTGGCAACCGTGCTAAGAGGAACACTAAGGGAGATATTGGAGCAAGTGAAGATTTAAAAAAAAATAAATCAAAGTGAAAATCAACAAGAATGGGTATCTCTTCCCATAATGTCTAACTGTCCAATTTGTGCAATATTTTTCTAAGCAAAGGAGCCTACTAACAGCAATCACAAACAGCTCAGGCTGTAGGTTTCTCAGTAAGTGGGTAATTACTTCCAACTTTTAAAATGAACGAGCAAGTTGTAAAAAAAAAAAAAATAAGTTGCGAAGTTATCACTTTGCTAGCTTAAAAAAAAAAAAAAAGTTGTTGCCCTAGCTAAACATATTAAATTTTTTTCATGCTGTTGTTGGAAAAGATGGCAAAACAGGGCCCTTTCTGAATCTCTTGATATTTGAACTCTAAGGACATTGTGCTGGTTAAAAATGGCTTTTCCAGATCAGGCATTGCATATCCTTTACTTCACAACCTGCACCAATGCTGTCTCCTAGTTAATCATTAAATCACTGAAGAGCTTAGACAGATCAGGAAAGATCACCTAATGCTAAAAGCCAGGTGTTTTTCAGCAAGAAATTACAGGTGAAACACAAAAATTTAAGACTTACAAAAATTCTGGGAAAGACACTGGAAGATCCATGCTTTTCAAAAGGTCTAAACCCTATAAGTGTGAAACATTTTGAGCTGTATTGTACAAAACCACTTCACCCATCAAATTTAGTGTACACAAAACCAGTCACAAAACTGACGAACCAAGTGTGCACACAAACACTGCCTTAAGTACAAAATAGATGCAGCATCTGTGGACAAAGAGGCATATTTTAGACCTGAAAAAAGCTACTGCAATTAGCACCTATTTCTTCAAAACCAAACATACCTATTTCTACATAAGATGTGTATTATTGTGTAATTACAGGTGGAAAAGAAACTACCATTCTCCTTTCTCTCATCCTCACAAACAGAGTAGTTACTATAAATGAAAAACTAAGAATAGTATTGATCTTTCCTGTAATTTATTTCTACAATATTGCACCCAGCTGAAAGCAACACTCCAACACTGCCTTTACTCATAAGTGCTCTGGAAATAAAGTCCTCTGATTGCGTAAGTGGTGATGAGGCTGTCCACTGCAACAGCAGCAATTGTAGACATCCAGCAGGAGGGCAGAAAGAGCAGATACACCTCAGACCCAATCCAGAGAGAGAAAATGTAAATGCCATTTACCTGTTTGCAGGTGCCCTTTAAAGCAGCAACACACCTTTAAGCAGGGACTGATGTTTGCTACTAAACAGAGATGGGGTGTCTACAGTCCCAGGAGGCAACACAGCAAAGGTTTCACATTTAGCAATGCTCACAGGAGAAATCTGAATTTCCCAACGCCATGCACATGAAACAGGTCACCCCTGAATGGCTGGGCTAGCTGCTGGCACCAGGACTGAGCATCTTCCATTGGGCATCTCCCACCCATTAGGAAAATGAGCTGAGACCTTCACAGAAAGCCAACAAAAAGGCAGGACTAAGAACTCAGGCTTACAGCACACCTCAGTCAGCCTTCTTCACCCTCCTACTCACCCCCACACCCACTGGTGGAGGATCAAACAAATGCAACACATGCTGCCTTGTAGTCTCAGGGGAAAAAAATTCCTGACTGAAGTAAAATGCTTAAAGTTTGCATAAACTGCATTAATTTCAAATTTTCCATTCCCCATTTCTTTTCCTGACCATTCATGATGATGTAACAGTATATCAATTTCCTTGGAAACCAGCAGGGTTGGAAGATCTGAGCTGCCATGTAACGCAGATGAAAGGAGACTGCACAGATTTTACACCATTCAAACACAACATTATCTTCTGTTGGGGTTCTGAATTTATAGATGCCACAGATCCCTTCCATTTCGTTACTTCCATTCTGATTTTACTCAAAAGATTTACCCTTCTGTTTATGGCACATTAAATGCTCCGAGTCTGTCAGCTGGACATTCCCACAGGCTGCAAACTGGGCAGGGCAGACAAGCAGTGTGCACTGCCAGGACAATTTCACCCTCTAACTCCATCCTGTGAAAGGCTCACTCCTAGGTTAACCCCTCTCATTAAGAAGCAGGAGCTCACTGAAGGGCACCAGGAGAATGGCCCGAGGGGAGGTCACAGCAGCATCAGCCACTCCGTGAAGGGTCACCACAGGCAGAGTGACCAGCCTTCCACAGGGCTTCACAGCATTCCAGAGCAGGACAGACCAGGCCATTCCAAAAGAGACCTTCCAGCCTAATGGGTCTCTGCCTACCTACAACAGCCTGATAATATTAGCAGCTTGTCTTGGTTACCATTCTTGCCACCAAAATAACCTAGATGTTTGCTGTGTCTGCTTCAAGCCACTCGCAGTAGGAAACACATCTTGGTGACACATGGTGTGGCATAAAAAGCCCACTGCCTTAATTGATCTTTGGAAATCAAACTGGTCAGAAACAACTATTAAAGTTTAATCAAAGCATTATGATGCCATCTTCACATCATATTAATACCAAACCAACAGAAGGTCAGAAATCAGAGAATATTTATTAATATTTTCATAATCATATTTTCCCTTTTAAGGATAGGAAACTTCAGCACTACTTGATTTCATGCTCGATGAGTTATGAAGACAAATTCTGATTTTGACCAAAATGAGAGTAAATTCTGAGTGGTATAAAAGAATTCAGGCCCCCAATATCTTCAGAACAGTGATGCCTCACAGAAAAAGAAACAGAAAAATTTGTGTTGCAATGCACTGCTGCAGATGTGTGGAAAATATCTAAGACAGCACAACCAACTTGCTTTGAAACTGCAGAGAATTTAAAATCTCTTTTAAAGAGAGATGGATGGACTACTACTTTGAATCAAAGATGAGATCTATTAACATGCTGCTACAGAAACTCAGTATTTACCTGTGACATACCCTGCCAAGGATGGGGCGTTCCATAATTCAACACGTAACATCTTTTCCACAACAGGGCTTACACATCAGGTATTTAGTCTTAAATGGAAATTAATCTTCTCATTATTAGATATTTATTACATGTGACAAGACAGAAAGAATGCCTAAAATAGGCATATTTTAGATAGATTCAAAAATATGTCTGCCCTTTGATACATATGTCATCACATCATTACAATTACATGTAATGTTATAATTACACCATGCAGAGATTTATGGAGCAGATAAACTACAGAGCAACTACTTGGATTGCCTTTTGATATGACACAATATTTTAATTACATGACTCAGTGCAGTACTTTCAAAGACAGACTGTTTAACATCCACTCTTACAAAGGAGGGTTCATTTTTACATATCTATTTTGAATGTGAAATAAAAAGAAACAAATGCCTTTTAGAACCTTTTCTTTCACATTTAATTATTACGAACATATTATGTTTGGCCTCTAATTTTGTTGACTGCCAAATGTCAAAGCTAATAGATAGCCATAAATGCTTATATAGTGTCTGATTTGATTCTCAAGATCTACTGTGTCACAAAAATCACGCTCTTCAGGCACAGTTCCAAAAGGTGATGGGGTCCAGAAAAAATGCCTGTCCTCTGAAAAAAGCCAAAACCTACATCTATGTGCAAAATTCTTCACAGTGTTTTAAAAATGTTTATGTTATATATGGAGAGCACAGTTCACCTTGGGTGAGTCTCATTATTTAACAACCAGTAAAATGCCAATGGAGTCAAAAGTCACATCTTTGGAAGCAGCAATGAATTTGACTGAGTGGAAAGAGAGGTTAAGGCGAGGTCAGTGACACCTAGTATAGTCACTCACTGCCCTCTTCCTCCCCTTTTAAAAATAAGAAAACCAAACAAATATGGCTTTATATAGCACCGAGGAGGAATATATTTTAAAAGCTGCACTTAAATCCTCAAAAGAAAAACAAGTCAAAGCATCCTGGGCTGCCACTCTGTTCCCAGCCTTTTCCTTCTCAACAGAGAGCTGGTCAGAATTTCTGAATGGCTACAGGTGTCATAAAATGAGCTCCAGTGCCACTTTTGCCTCCCTAAACCCAATAGCTGTTCATCCTCTCTTATTATAAAACTTTTCCTATACTTTATGTGTATAAATTAGTACAGATGGCTTTGATTCCAAGTAAACATACTCATCTCATGGTGATCCCCAGCACACTCCGTATCACCCTTGCAAATTATAGGACAGCATCTGCCATAAATACATGACCCATCAAACCTAGTAACACAACTAATACCAGGGATTCAAGAATAAAAAGATCCTCACATATCCATATGCATCTGCCACCAGCTTCAGAGAAAGTACACAGGCTCACACACACCACTTAGTACCTTTGAAACAACACAGCAAATTCAATATTCATGCTTACTTCTTCAAGTCTGTTTTCACTTACTCTAAGGTACATTATTCAGCACCATAACAGCAATAAAATAAAAAAGCAGAATTTATCACATGAGGGAGAGAGATTCTATTAGACAAACACAGCTGATCTTTTCAATAATTTAACCATCTTCCTTTTTGCACAAAACATTTTAATCTGTGAATATGCTGGTACCAAAAGTAATACTCACAGTTGCTTATAACTCCCCCAAGTGGGTCACCCTTGAAGTCAAACTCAATATCCATGTATTTTCCCTGTGAAAGCAACAGATTTTAAGATTATAATTTCTGTTCAAGAAAAACTGCTCAAGACATTAAGTTAGTTTGTTGAAAGGTTAGAGGGATGATCTGGCAATCTCCTGTCAGATTTTTGAAAAACAGAAAATTATTCAAATCTTCTAAGACATTCTCAGAGCTGGGGATTTTTATGGAAACAGCTTTAATTGGGTCTGTAAAAGCAACCTGGTAACTTGCTCAGTTTCTAAGGTTCTCTGAAGAAAACCTGCATTATACAAACTTCCACTGGAGTGCCAAGAACACCAAACAACCCCTGCAGCCACTTAGGTATGGCGGTGCTTATTTACTGAAGGATGCAGGAAGAAATTATCTCGCAGGCTGTTGGGGAGGATGGAAGTTTAACAGGAAAGTCTTACAGATATGAATGCTTAGCAGAAGGTTTTTCAGAATGTAAAACTTGTAAGTGAAATAGAAATGAAAGCTAGCTTTGATATATAAAAGATGTCTAAAGTAACGATTGCTGAACTGAGCTGCTTACTGGGTAACTGAGAAGGCAAAGGTTGAAGATGAGTTGGAAGGAGGTTTTAGGGCTAGAACAAAGGATTTGTTTGACTGGAAACAAAAGCATGTTTTTACCAAGTAAATAAGTCTCAAGAAAAGCATAACCAAATAAAAAACATGGCTTTACCAAAGTCTAAGAGTTTACCACTGCAAGAAAACAGAATAATAAGTTTAAGCTTAAAATGTAACATACTAACTTTTGTGATTGGATGGTTTCTACCATTGTATGGAAATAATAGTAGTGGTGATAGGCTATGTGTAAATGGTAAAGGTATTGTGTATGTTCCTGATTGGTTGTTATGTATTAAGATGTTCAGTAAAGAAAAGTATATAATGTATTGTAAGCAGAACTAAAGGGGCTTCAGGCATGGCTTTAAGCTGTGGCTGGCAGCTTGCAAGGCGAGGCTCTGTGCGCCCACCAGCCAGGACTGCTGTAACTCCTGTGCAATAAACAGCAGCTTTGGAAGAGCCGCCTGGAGCCCTGCATCTCATTTTTTAGGCTCTTAGAGCAGGCAGCCTTCTCTCCTCACCGGGAGCTCTGGGGGCGTGCATCGAGGCAGCGGAGGGAGAGCCGCTCGGCCTGGCCCGGAGGAGCAGCTGGCTGTCCCCGAGCGCGAGCCTGCCCCCTAAAAGCCATGGGTTTTTCCCCATGAACCCTTCCCCTGGTCACTCAGGGGGACCAGAGGCAGCAGTGACCGAGCTGCTGCCGCCGCACAGGCGAGCGCAGGCCCAGCGCGTTTCCTTGACTTCTGCTTGACCTCTCCACACCACAGAAGATGGCTCCTGTCTTCGCGCCAGGTTTTATTTGACCAGTGTTTAGCGTAGTAACAGCCACATGTAACAGTGGCAAAACAGACAGAGCGTGCAGAAAAGGCAAAAGCAGAGCTGCTCGCATTGGCAGGGGAGTTAAGAAAGATAAAAGCTGCTGGTAGTAGTTCAGCCAAATCCCAGCCTCTGGCGCACACAGCTCTCTGTGAGGGGGTGAGGCACTGGAACAGGCTGCCCAGAGAAGCCAAGCCAGGCTGGACAGGGCTCTGAGCAACCTGGTCCGGTGGAAGGTTCCTGCCCACGACAGGGTGTTGGAATGAGATGATCTTTAAGGCCCCTTCCAACCCAGACCTCAGATTCTATGACAAAACCAGCACATTGAAAAACCTTGTGTTTATATTTCCTTAATCGCTGCACTGAGGAAGAGATTGTGTTTCGTTTATTTTTCTATTTTACTTTTTATTACAGAACATAAAAAACCAAGCACTTTACACTGACTCGCTCAAAGATACTTTCTAATTTACTGGGTATATCATCAAGATTGGCTTGACTCTACTTAAACTTTAATTTTCCTTGCTGCTAGATGAGGTAGCTAGACAGGACAGTACTTGTACTGTCTTGTTCAAGGCTAATTCTGAGCTGATTCAAATTTAAGAGATAAAAAAATTAAATCAGATAATTAAATTTTCATTTCCCAAGGACTGGAACAGCTGGGTGTTTCCAGAAGTATTTTTAGCTCTTTGTTTGTAAGCAAGGACTTGAAAGGCAAAATAGTTGTTAGTTGCACTTTGTCCTGGAAAGACTTCTGGGCTGTCTGCTTATCGTTTCTTAATGGCAGTATTTCTACCCTTTCTATTAAAAAATAAAAAAATTAGGTCTCTACAGGTGCTCTAAATTTTGGCCCTACCCTTGTGATGAAGACCCCTTCCTCTGTTCACAATCAGAGGCAATGAGCTGCAGTAGGAACATTCATAGACATGTGGAACATCATCAACTCCTGAGAATTGGAAGGGAAGATGAGAGAAGTCTCCCAAGTGGAAAGAAAACACACTCTCCAGTCTCACAATGTCCAGCACTTCTATTCATCAGTTTTTATTCACAGCACACCATTCTCTCAGTGTATTGCTTTTCCTTCTGTTGTCAACTCTACACATCTCACAGTATTACTCTTCTGGACACAAGTAAGCAAATGACAGAGTTATATTCAGCTTTCTGATTTTAGCAGGAGAAACTATGATGAGTACTCACACTTCTGAACCTCTCAACTCTTAGCTTCAACTTTTCTGTTTTTCCAACTGTCAATTCCGATAATTTCTCATTCAGTTTCATGCTAAAAAAAGCTGAATTCAGCCAGCTGATTATGAAGAATTTAAGCAAAAAAGTAACATTACAGATGTTTACATTAAAACCGAAGATGTAAACACATTTGGAAATGTTCTAGAAAGTAAATGGGAAACTAAAGTAGTAATTTTAACAAAAAAAAGAAAATATATACATATGAATGGAAAACAAGATCACATTAAAAGATCTGCTTGCTAAGCAGACCAGTTGCTGGACACATGGTCTCTGACACTAAAGCCACCAGTGCCAGAAAATTAAAGAATCCAGCTGCACTGTAATTACGTTTTCATCCGGTCACAGGCTGCCACATCCTAATTTTATTTTTCTCTTTTAGCCTCTACTTTGATATTCAATTGAACTCTATGCCCGTATCAGAAACCAACAAGATTTCTGGCAAGGAGGTGGAACACCTTTTAAGAGGGGTCACTAATAGTGCCCTACTAACACCCTGGGGAAGGAGAACATGCTCCTGTGTACAGAATGAAATACTCATTGTTGCTGAAGGTGTTTGCCTTCTTCAAACACCACAGTCCCCAGACGCTCCAGGAAAGCTCCCCAGATTATTTGTTTCCTCTTTACGGATGCCTTGATGGTTGATACACAGCAAAACAGAAATAGCCAACAGCACAGCATGCTCCTTGAAAAAAGGAGTGAAGAAAATACTTACAAATCTAGAGGAGTTGTCATTCCGCACAGTTTTGGCATTTCCAAAAGCTGGAGATGGAGAAAAACAAATATGACAACCAAATCCATCAGTATAAAAATATTTCAATGCTAAAATATCTAGAGGTCTGTTTATACATTTAAAGGAATTACAGACTTCTGAGAAACAATGCCCTGTGTTCATTGTATGGGCATCAGTCCCTGGGGACAGAGTGTGACAGACAGGATCAAAAATGAGAAAAACCTATAGAAGGCCAAAGAAGTTTAGTCTCTACACTTTCCTTGTTTAAAAAAGCTAAAGAAAAACATACAAGAGGAAACGGTTCCGAAACAAAACTGCACCCATATTAAGCATATATCTTTGGGATTTGAATCAACAAATTCATTATTTTATTACCCAAATAACTTTAAATACAGGAAACACTTCTTCCTCTTCATTTCAGAGGAAGAAATGAATCCTAGTTCCCAGAACAGAGTATGTTAAAAGCTGGAGGCCAGAAGTGAGGAAATTACAGAATGACACTTAAAAATTGTTTGCATAGGACAGCTTAATCAGTGCTTTGAAGTGGATTTATTTACACCATTTCAACTCATTAATCCTCCCTTAAGCTGCATACTAATCAGCTGAAATCAGTCAGATTTACAATGAAAGTTTGTCTTCAGCTTGACCTAAACTAGCTTTCTGAATAGTTTGGTTTCAATTTCTTTAGCTCAAGCTTTATGACGATGAAAATTCTCTGAGAAAGGACTTCCCAGGGCTCCATTCAGATGGGCAGGACAAGAACTCAGACTGGAGGACAATTCAAGCTCTGAAACTCACACATTGTCCAAGCACATGGAGCCAAACAGGAGTGTCCCCTCCATCATGAGGTACAGCACTCCTACTTCCAACAAGAAACTTTATTTACCCCAGTATTTATTTACACAGCATACATATTTTTGAAGATTGAGTCAAGCCGATGTTTTTTGAACAGAAATAAATACATGCCCTTAGGCTTCCACAAACTTCCATGAGTAGACTTATTCTTGACCAAAGAACTAGAGCCAAAATGAAAATTTTGTTGATCCTAAAGGCCAGGATAAGTGAAAGAATTGTTTTTAAAATCTTTATGCCCTGTAATAAATCATCTTTTCAACAACCAAATCTCTGAGCTGCATTTTCTTAAACACAGTGCTGAACAGTAGAGTCATTTATAACTGCATGGAATCAAGCACAAATGTTCCATTATAAAGCATGAGACACATTCCTTGGTTTTCCCTAAAGTTCATTGTTTCTAAAAGTTAACTTACAGTAGCAACTGTAGTTTAAAAAAAATAATCCCATAAGATAAATTATGCATATGTAACATTTATGTCATTCTCTTGCACTGCAGTTTGACTGAAACAGAACCACATAACCAAAGAAAAATAAATCTGACCACAAATGCTTAATTTCTGTCTAAAGCCTACATAAAGCAGCCAGGCTTGCTCAGTTTTTATTCCTTATGGAATAAGCCAGTGTCCTACCTTCCAAAGTGCTTAACAGGCATTACCAGCACATCAAGTAGAACAAAAAGTACCTTAAAACGATAAGGCAATCTTCTGTAAGCTCAGCTGAGTCCTCTCACATTTAAACAAAGCTTCACAAACCAACAAGAAATCAAACCCATTTGGCAGTCCCTGGGGAACAATCTAGCTTTGGCAAGAAAAGCCTCCATACCCACCAGGCCATTTCTGTCTGTATCTGAAATCTGCTTCCAGAACAGTGATAAAACAGCACAGCTCTTCTCTGTCAATCCAGAACAATGGAAGGTTGCAATCCCCCCATTCAGCTTTAAGGGGAACACAGCTGATCGTCAGAGAAAGGCTTATCCAGCACTTCTTTTATTCTTAAATGTCAACATTTCACCCTTTACAAGTCTTTGCTTACAATTTCTGTTTTGTGTACAAAGTCCACGATTCACCCATCCAGTTAAAGCATCCACTACTCTCGGCCCATTTCCTTGCATTCCCTTTCCTTTTTTTTTTTTCACTTTTCCATCTGTTCTCACTTGCAGAGTCCTTGTCCCCTATAGACTCCAATTTATCACACATAAGCAAGGCAATAAACATAAGGTTGACACTCAACAGTCTTGACAAACCCCACATATGATCTGGCCATAGTGCAAAATTGTCTTTTGACAACTGACTTTGTCTCAGCACCACTACAACTTTGAGAATTCTGGGAAAGATTGAGCCAGGAATCAACACAATAGACCTAAAGAAGTCAGTGCTAACCAATGAACTTCTGATGGCAATTATTAGACAATGCAAAAAAAGTGCAAGCTTTGAGGATCATATATCCTATCTCCAGGGGGGGAAAAAAAAAAATAAAAAAAATATCCTGTTTCTGGCAGCCAACATCTTTAAATTAAACTGACTAATTGAAAAAATAAAAGTCTTTCATGGGAGAGCAGGAATGGCAGTTGTCAGGAAGACAAGCCAACAGCCACCAGACCCAGGGGACAACAAGGCTCAAGGAACAACAGGCATGCATATGGATTGGCTTAGTTTTTTCTAAGATTCGTTTTTTCACCTTTCTTTTTTTTCCCCTAAAAGAGAAATAATGCCTTACAGAGCTTGTTTGTTTACTAGAGACTATAATAATATGATTTGGAAGGAAATGAATCAGAGGGACTGAACTGAAGTCAAGTCTTTTGATACAGACAAGCATCATCAAGGCAGGGTTAAGAGAGGGTAAGCCCTCCGAGAGCAGCAGGAGCAGGCTGGGAAGTATGACCTAACTTCCTAAGCTCTTCCTTCATGAGGGAAACCATTTTCTTCTCAAGAAAACCTACACACAGCTGAAGAAAATCTTGCAGTTCTATTCACATAAAGTGTCTCCTATGGTTTTGGACACCAAATAACAAAGAACCACCATCAGGCAGAGTTTTCCAAACCAGCTCAGCTGGAACACCAGTACACACACAGGTAATATGCTCGTACATACTCTGTGAGATTCTTACCTTCAAGGACTGGATTTGACTGCAAAAGTTGTTCTTTTACTTGATTAACCTCAGCCCCTTTTCCACACACAGCAGCTACATATGACATGACAAGTTTGCTCGCCTCTGTGGGGGAGAGCCAAATAAAACAGTGATAAGCATTGGCGAAAAAGGCTGTAATATGATTTTACAGACTCAATCTCCATCACATTTTCTCAATGCCAGACAGGAACTGTGAGCACACTCACTTCAGTTTTCTCCTGCATTGTTGTACCATCTGGAAATGCAGAAGGAGCATACCCTGCTATGAGACCCATGCCATTACATCAGCAATCTTCTTTATTTAAATACTTAGAGCCTCTCCCCAAGCTTAAAAAAAGCCACCACCGGATGCAGCACATTACCTGCTCCTTTTTCATTTAGCCTCAGTAAGAGGCATTCTTCAAGGGAAGAACATTATCCCCTGCTGACACATCGGAAATGTTTTAATCTAGCCTGAAAATAAATAGGCTCAGGCAGATTCAAGACACAAAATTCAATCAGTTTATATCAGCAGATACCCAACAAGTGCAAAAACACAACACTTACACACATGTAGTTACAACTCTAAACTACAAACAACTGAGTAACTGCAACATCACATAATGTGCTGCAGTTTGTGTGAAAGTAAAACCAACAGAGAAAGGGAAGTATTCATTTAAACAATGAAACTTATTTGGAGTTGCTTTTAACAAAGTCTGGAACCATTTCTGGGCTCTCAAAGCTGCGTTCATATGGGTGTCAATCAGCCATGACAGAAACAAAGATTAGATAATCCATCCAACCCACATGTTTTTACTGGTCAGGAAAAAGCAGCTGGAAAATGATTCTGTTTATAAAGAGAGTCTGTGATGGTTACTGTGATGCAAGATAGTGACATTTGAGGCAATATCGGCTGATAGACAATGTAATTACTAACAGCTGGCAACCCTATCAATTCAAGACTGTGGTCAAAAAAAAAAATCATAACATTACATTTGTAACAGATCTTCAGAGATCTGCTACAAATTTAATGGCCTCATTCCAGGAAAGGACTGACAGATGAGAAGTTATCCCTCAGATTTTGATTTTTCCTATTGAATCAAATTTGCTTGTTAGCATTTTATTACTACCCCATGTTGTACAGGAAACTGAGCAAACCTGCCACAAAGGAAGCAAGCAGGGAGCAAAAACTATGGGTGTGTTCAGAAGGCTCCCATCTCCTTTATTTGTGCCTCAAAGCCAGGTCCCATTTTTAAGAATCTGTTCCCTTCAGAGCTTGGAATTACCACATTATTTAATTTGAAATATTTCCTAAAACAGTCAACATCTTTAAGCAGAGTCACTCAATCACTAGAGAAACACACAGTGAAGCAGCAAAAAAGCTATTACAATAGTTTACACACAATAACTTCAATGCAGGCTTTGAACATCAGCAAAATAAAGGCCCTTTCTTTTGTTAGGAACTCTGCTTGGCCCAAGAAAGACATCAGAAAGGGAATTATCACCCTAGCATCTAAAACATTAAAATACATCACTGGTTCTGGTGATGCACCATGTTTTCTTGCCCAACGTTACTATCAGTTAACATTAAAACATGCAGAGAAACAAGAACTAAATCGGAAGTAAATAAAAAGACCCAGCTGATAACAGTTCAATTTCAGTTCTTCCAGGGCAAAAATGTCAAACATTCTGGCTACCAAAAAATTTAAAACACAGCAATATAGTGTATTTGTACTAAGAAGTTGGTTTCCTTAACTCCAGGAACTTCCTACCTTCCCCCCTCCCCACCTCCTATTTTGTACTTACCTTTATAAAAATTAATAATTCATATGATTTCCCACATGGCTATAAAAATTACAGAGGATTCAAAATCTCTACACAAATCTAAATCTACTATTTACATATAGAGAAGTTCAAAAATTCAACCTTTAATTCACCTTTTAAATGAATACATCAATAATATCTGTACTTTGGTTGCATGAGGTGCTTGATAATTCACAGGTTCATGAGGAAATCAAGAATTTAAACAACAGCAGTACAGGACTCTTTTCTAAAGTCTGAACTTCTAGACAGAACCTCAAATAGACATATTAATAAGAACTTGGGTTTTTTAATCTATACTTTTACTGAACGCATTTTCCTGTTATTGAACAGTAAATAAGGATTACATCACAAGACTTCAAGACCTCACAATTGGATGCCACTAATCAAAGAGAGCCAAAGATGATGCCAACACTTTATATTTTCACAAAACTCTTGGAAAGCAACTTCCTGTTACCTACTTTGAGTCTTGCTCAGAATAAGCACACAAAGCCCCACATATTCTCAGATTGAAAGGAAAAATCTCTCAAATTACTTGGAAACAGATGTATGCCTTCCTACCCACTGTCTCTTTTGCAAGTCACCTCTGTTTTAAATTGCTATCTTTGAAAATAGCTGGCTTCTTTCTTTTTTAAGGTCTACCTAAAATGTGCTGCAGTTATGCAATCCTCACTTAGTTTCTAACCTTCTAGTTTAAAAACTAGCAGTAATTTTCAAGGAAATGTCAGCTTTGCCTAAGAAACTCAGTGTTCTGCCACACAAGCCAATCTTAGCACTGTAGCTGAGCACAGTGTGCAAAAGGCTGATAAAATTTCCAAAGTAATCAGCTACTGTTATTTCTTTTCCTTAGATAAATAGCACAATCCAGTTTTTAGAGGCATGTATTTATTGAGAAACAAGTGGAAGTATCAAGTCTAGAAAACCCAGAGCATTCTGTTTTCCATGCCTTCAAGTTTCCCACCAGGAGTGCCTAAACATTTTGTGGCCCTTGCAATACTCTGTAAGAAGTCAGCATTACTTTGGTACAACTCTGGACACTGATGAGCACATTGTACTAACATGACATGGGACATCAAAGTGGTGATAGTGTGAAAAAACACTATTTTGTGTGAGTTCACACCTGCAGCAACAAGTGTGGCAGCCCTCACTTTCTGCAATGGCCAGACACAAATTGTTACTGACATCTCTCAATTCTTACCATCTCCAACATCCCTTTGCAAGACTCTGAACAACCCTGAATGATTTCAGTCAGATCCAAAGCGCTCCTTACCTGTTTTCCCAGCACCACTCTCTCCTGTAATAAGGATGCATTGGTCTTTGTCCTGGTCCCTTAAAGACCTGTAAGCTTCATCAGACAGAGCAAAGCTGCAAAGAAAGTAAGAGCCAACTGAGAATTGGAGAAAAAAAAAAAACCTCCAAACTACCAAATAACAACAATAAATACAATTTGTTCTTCATACATCCAGGGGAAAAAAAACCAAAAAAACCAACAAAAAACCAAAACCCTCCAAGTGCCAATGTTCCATAAGAGGTGAAGCATTTGCTTTTCAGAATATAAAGATCCACAGAATCAAAGTTGATACTTTTTCTCAGAGGCTGACTTGTACCTCCTCCAGGAACAAAGATAATCTTGAAGTTTTTCTAAAGATAGCTAAGTCAAAACAAAATAACAGAACTTTAGAGAAATGTAGCTATCTTTCTTCATTGAACAAAATGTGATATTCTTCACTGGAAAAATGTCAATGCATCATCAGGGCATGTTCTGTCTGAAGACATCTCTAAGATAAAGGAAACAGGAGAACCCTGAGCAATAACTACACCATAAACCGCAATTTCTACTCAGTAAGGAGAAATCTCACAACCTTATAAAACACTGACCATTTTAATCCTTTGGGTATAGCTGGACTTGTGCATGAATATGCAGAATTATTTCCCACTAACTGTGTTCTTAATCCAGTTAGTGTGATGTCATGTAGGGAACCTAAGGTATATAATAAGAACCAGCAGATTTCTAGGACTAAAAATGTCTTTTCCTGGAGCTCAGAATATCACGACCCTGAAACTCCTGGACTGCAATTTGAATCCAGATGTGCTCTCCTGCCATGCAGCAACATATACTTGGGAGAAATGCAGATGTTTTACTTATATTTAGTTTTCTGTTGGAATAATTTTGAGACAGAATAAATGTTTTCTTTTAACAGCATTTTTCAATTAATGGAATGAAGTACTCTGGAAACTTAGTTTTTTTCCCTTGGAAAAACTTAAACAAGTAGTGTATGAAAAAGGACATAGAAGCAAAATCCAAATAAAAAGGCACATGTGCATTACTCAATTAAAGAAAAAATATGATATCCTAACACAGCATATTGTTACATGAAATTAACAGCTGTTCAACAGACAAAGAGCTTTGTTAGATTACCGCATTCAGTAAAATATTTAGTGTTTGTATGTATCCAAAAGTGGATATTGTTTATTATTTACAGTAAACAAACCACGTATAAAAAACAGAAATTAACTCTCAGGTCAGTGTAAGATGCAGAATTGCTGCAGGTTCAGTGAATTTTATAGAAACTTCATTCTTTATTCTATAACAGTTCAGGAGCTTTGCATTCAGCTGATAACAGCAAAGAGATCAACTATTTGTTTTGGACAACATAGCTATATGGTGCTTTTTTTTTTTTTCTCAGGCAACCACAGCCCCTTTATAGAAAAGCAAGCTCTTTGTCATGACACTCGTTATGGGCAGCAGGAACAACACAATGCAAGCAGTTAGAGCCACACAGGGCCTTTTCTAGTGGCTCCTACTGCTGCAGTTTGAAAGCTTCAAATATTAAATCTATATATCCTCAAATTAGTCCATATTTATTGCTACCACTGTCCCTTAGCTCCAGGCTTCTCTCCCCAAAAAGTTTATGAAGAGCATGAGATGTTGTCTCCAATGTATCATCAAGTGCATGAGCAACACTTTTTCCTCTACTTCCTCACCCCCCACCTCACATTAGACTCATCTCATATTTGCTTATTTGGGTTTTGGTTTTGTTTGCCTGTTTGGGTTTATGGCCACATCACGTTACCAGCCCAGCCACCCTGCAAGAGACCAGGGTAACCAAGTGAGGGGCATCCTGCAAGATTTGGGAAATGGGTAAATGAAATACCCTGCAGCTCCCCTTGCTGCTGGGCACTAACACCCTCCCCTCCCTCTCCAGGGCCTGCCAAGGATGCTCTGCCATCCTTTCCCCCCTCTCGGTTGTCCCTCCCACCCTCTCTCCTGCAGCACCTCTGCCTGCCCAGTTCCATGAGGTGCCCAGGGCTCTGTGCCTCTCTCACTGCATTTCTCCAGCCTGCTTTGTGCAAGGCACTAAATCACAATTCTGCTCTCTGCACAGATGGCTGGGCCATCCACTTAACATCCGTGATCAGAGGTCATTAACTCCTTTTGATACATATCCCACTGAACCCGGAGCACGGCTGATCTCTCAAACCCCAGTACTGCTGTGCTGATCCAGGCGTTTGAACTCAGTAGTTCAGCTGGAGGTGAAAATGTGTTTACGAGAGAGTAGCAGGCTGTAATGTTTTTAGCATTGCAACAAAGTCACATTGTGATGTGGCCAACATGCTGGAGAACTAGCAAAAAAAAATATAAAATATTCTGCTGGTGCTGCTGAGAGACCATGACACAATTTTTGGCACCCATTTTACTGTTTGGAATCCAAACTACAGTAGCAATAACACTTTACCAGACTCTCTTACAGGACATACTTAGGAAATTATTATTTGTTGAATGTTGCTGCAGATATACTTGCAATTTGAAAAGTACAACAGCACTCAGAAAAGCTTATTCCAGCACAGATCACCTTCCTTTTTGCAAGAAAAAATTTAAAAGCAACAGGATGAAGATGAAAGAAATAAACCGCACTGAACATTCATAGGCCATTGAGACAAACTTCAACAATAATGCTGTGATTTCCACACGTTTGACTGAGTGAAACTATCTTTCAGCAAGAACATAAAATTCTGAGATGCTTTTCAAATTTACAGACTGGATGTTTCATGCTGTGCCTCTTGTCCTTCAAACAATCTTGGCCATCAACTAGTTTTTCACTGTTGAAACAATTTTCTTGGCAGTAATTTCACACTAGAAAATGAAATCAGCATCAAGCACAGAGAAAGTATTCTCTGTTGATATACTGAGTTGTGAGTTAATCAGCTTAGTACCCATTCATCTTTTCTAATACACTGAATTTAAGTTTCTCACCAGCCCCTGTCAGAATGTATTTTCCTGCTTGATGTATTTATTAACTCTGCCTAGGCTGCATAGTTAAAGACACCAAATCATGCTTTTTCTCCTTCCTACACAGAGAAATGGAGAGCCTAATGCTTAAGGTCTCTGAAGTTGGAGAAGAGAGGGGGATTTCATCCAGTTCTGGTTTAATCCAATCTCTTCAGAGATGCTTGGCAGACACTGCCATTTCCACCAATCTACACAACCCACAAAGCCTAATACTCCACCAGNAAAAAAAAAAAAAAAAAAAATCAGTCAACTCATTTCAAAAAAAGTTCTGCATAAGTACTTATCAAAAGTTACCCAGTAGAGGAGTTCTAAAATCTACTACTGACATTTCAACCACTGTTCCAACAATCCAATTGGAGGAGGAATAACCAAGAGTCTATTTAAACAACTAAGACTTGTCTTTCTGGCACTGCAAAAGAGCAACACTACATTTATGTCAGTCTGAACAAAGATCTTTATCTCAAAGAAAAAGATAGATCTGTTCAGATGTCATGTTGGCTTTCATAGCACAACGTTAGATCTCACAGTCCTTCCTATCTATAATCAACATCTATCTTTACAGTAACAGAAAACCCAAATAAAAACAAACTTTGGGTCTTTTACTTCAAACTCTATCTGATCAAAAATATATAATTTCATGCTATTCCCTATTTGTTAAAAAGTCATTTCATTTAAGGTCATTTAAGTTTAACATGTATTAATGGTCTATAGACCACAATGGATCCTAGCCTTTTCCTTTTAGCAACATGAAGAGACATGGCTCTGTAAAGTCAACATTTGCAACCATGAATTTAAACCACATACTGCTCTTTGAGCCACCTCACAATTACAGAGCCTAAGTAAAATTTTAGAATAGTTTAAAAAGCAGTTATAAACCATGTGTTTCGAATTAGCTGACGAGTGTGTCAGCAGTGTCAGTTACCATACCTTATAATAATCTCTCCTTTGATTTTTAGGTTTTCATGGAGGAAGATGACATTCTCTTACCACAACAAATACAGAAATATTTACTGGAGTCCTCTTTTAGCTAAGACTTAAGTATAGGAGCAATTTGAAATCAAAACGCCGCCCACACCTCGCTCAGTAAGAAGGCTCTGCTTTTTTATAGCATGGCCTGTTCAGCCACAAGCTCCAGATGGCCAGATCTGTCACAAAGTCCTAACCCAAAATTTTAACAAAGGGAAACAGCATAGCCCTCCAAGAGGGATTTCCAAAGGGCTCTGGCAATTTTCAGCATCTCAGTGCTGAAACAGAACACTGGGGTCAGGAAGAGTCAGGAGCGAGGTTCCCGCCTGCTCACCCTGAAACGAGCAGCCAGTGCTGCATTTGAACACTCCAGTGTGCACCCACAGTTACAAAAGCCACAAAAACCTCATTCTAATTGTCAGAAATTCACTTCACAGGAGCAGCTTTTCTACCATCTTCTTCCTTTAAGCCAAATTCACCAGGATCAGTATTTGCCAGACACTGGTACGCTTTCCACTATCATGTTCATTCTTCCTTTCATTTTCCCTAGCCTTCTCAATTAAAAGCAATTAGTTAACACTATTTTAAATTCTCTCCAATTGCTCTTCTCGTGCACTAATAGAGTCAATTCACTTCTTCACCAGCTGTTGCTTTGATTCAGAGATTCTTGGTCCCCATTTCAGAACATCTATTGCTTAATCTTGGCTATTGGCTGACAACTCGTTTGCTCCTTTCAAAGGAAATCAGGAAACCTTCTTTTCTTGACTGTTCCAATTCCTCATGAAGCAGGGTCCTGGTACAAGGGCTCAGGTACCAGGGTTTATTTCTGCCCCAATGTGTCTAAACACACTGGCAGAATACTAAAGACAGTGCTAGACTAAAAAGAACAGCAGTAATATGTAAATTGTGCATGCACTTCTAATATAAATTTTACATAAAATGTACTTTAATTATTTCACGTTCAGTAAAGAGCACCATTTAATTTCCTTCCTTCTCCTTCTGAAGGCATACAAGTGCTAAGTAGCAGGGTAACAGCAAACAAATTATTTCTTTCTCTCATGACATGCAGTGGGAAAACATCAGAATTACAGTTTGTTTCAGAATGAAAATTCTAACAACCTGAGGTAGGAAGAGTAGAAGCAGATTTTATAAAGTGCTTTGAGGCTTTACATTGTAAATCATCACTATTTGCTATATATATTCCTCCACCCATTGAAGCTCAGTGGAAAATTCACCATTCAGGAAAAACAACTGTAAGAGATTATTTATAGTATTAGCTCATAGTGCAGAATCATTTAATTGCCCTAAGGATAAAAAGTGTACTCCCATTTTCCATAATTACAAACTGCCTCATGTTCAGCACTTTGACACACTTGAAAAGAAAAGGTTGATTAGCCTGCCACTGGAGTGAATTAAGTAACAGCTGAATGGATGGAGCATCAGCTAGGATAGACCTTCACAGGAAAGCAGCTGCTCTCTCAAAAATGCCAATCAGGGGGAAAAAAAAAAATTTAAACACCAGGATAAAGAGGTGTGCTAAGACAGATGGAAAGCCTTGGCTCCTATTCATATCCTCCATTTTTATTTTCCTGGTGAGTACAGAAACCTGTTGTATCAACAGCACTGTGTGGTAATACACACAGCAGAAGGCACCTCCTGCACAGGCCTCCCCACTTCATTATTCACATGAGCCACTGTGACATTATTAGATGGAGAATAAAGCCCAAAGCTGTGCAAATCAAACCATCTGATTTATAAGAAGCAGCCATCATTTACAGGAGAGAAAAGACAGAGAAAAAGAGAGGGGGAAGAGGACAAAGCCACTCTTGATTTTCAAGAGTAAAACACTTCAGTACACGGGCTAATATTAAGCCAGAGACATTTATTTTCTGGTAGACTGGGAATATAATATACCCTCTGATGCTCATATATACACCGAAGCTTTAACAAAAGACTTGTCTCAGACCAATAATCTGAGGTCTGGACAAAAAAGAAAAAGGTTCTTGCTGAAAATCTTGTCTTTCTCAGACTGGAGCAGAGTTGAGATGTGTCCAATGAACTTCAACTCCAAAACCTCCCTACAGAGAGGTTCAAACAATGCTTCTTCCCAAAATACTGTGCCTGCACAACCTCCCAGATCACCAAAGCCTGGTCCTTTTCCCGCTCACAGGATGGCACACATTTCCCCACTGAGGGAGGCTTTATCAGTTTTGATCACTTCCTTTTGCTGTAAGCCCAAAAGAAATTATTTCTTTTTTTAAAAACCAACTGTGATCTTTCTCCAGCACTGTACAGAAAAGCCAAAAATGCAGCCATTGATTTTCTGCCTATTTCAACAACATCCAAGACATCTTGTTAGAGCTCACATTAATATGATGGAAAACAAGAACTGCCTTTTATCAGGAGCCTGTGACCCAGCTGTTGCCTTATTTTCCTTCCACCAGTGCAAAACCAGATCTCTTTAGCTGAGGATGAGTGGAGAACTAGCAAATCCACACCAGAAAATAAATTCTCCCTCTGATAAGCATGCCCATACACCTTCCCACAGCTCAGTCCTGTCAGCTGGCAGAGAAATGCGCCCAGCAGTCCATCAGGAGAGTGGCCTGGGCATGGGCCCAAGGCTGGGCCCTCCAGGGGAATGCAGGACGGTGGTAGAGGGGAGCAGCAGGCAGAACCCTGGTGCTGCAGATAACCAAGCCAACAGGCCTGTCCCCCTCGTCCCCTGTCCTGGTGGCACGTTTTCCCCGGAACACCAGGTTGAGCTGGGTACTCCAGGGCACACCAAACCAAGCTGATGGGGACCAGTGCCAGCTGTGCACACCATGGACACCTGCAGCTGCACACTAACACCAGGGATGGCTCGTGGCTTAGTCTGCCTAAGGAAGGGAGCTAAAATAGCAAACTCCTGTTTGGAGCAGGTTCATGTTGGTCAAAGTGAAGATATGCATAAATCAAGGTGGGGCAGGGAGGTAAGTATCTCTCCTTGCTTTTCAGAAGAGCAGCTGGGCTTGGATTCCCTCTTGACTAGTCCCATTTTCCTTGAAATTACATCAGCCAGCTGGATGGCACATAACCATCACTCACACTCAGCCTGAACCAGTAAATCCCAGTTCCACAGCATTAACCAGCTCAGTCTGTGACCCAAACACTCTGTCACCCCAAACACCAGGCTGTGCTACCCAAGGCAGACACCAGCTGCTGCACAGTCCCACAGGAGGACACAGACCTACCCCGAGTCAGTCTGCTGTCACCTGCACTGCAAAGATCCCAAGTTTCTTGAGGGAAAAGGCATTTCTGTTTGCAAAATCAATAATTTCATTGGGGTATGATACCCTTGAAGGGAAGCACAGGAAGTGTTTTCTATTGTTCCATCAAAAATCAGATTTAATTAGATGTTTATTTGCTAGGATGAATCAGCAATTGCAGGCTTGATTTAATGACTGTCTAAACCAGCCAAGTCCTTACACTCTGTGTTTTTACTGCAAAACCATAGGCTGGAGCTGCCTGGGAGCCATATTTTACATCAGAAACTGCAGGTTTTTCCCTGAACTGCCATCCCAGAGGCACTACAGGATCCTGCAGACACCAGGGGAGAAGCAGCTTCATGGCACAGCAGGAATGCTGATGGCAAGCTCCTCATTTTTCTCCACAGACCTTCTGAAGCTTTCCAGTCTCTGAGGCTGAACTTGTAAAATTTGGGATTTATTCCACTTCCCTGGTTCAAAAGGAGTAGCAAGGGGTCAGACAGCTGAACAGTAAGGGAAGAGAGGGGCAAACTGATTTGCCATGCTTGGCTTCTGCCAGAGTTTAACTAGAGGGCACAAAATTATTTAAAATCCTGGGTTTACTGTTTCATCTATGCAGAAGCAGATTTGAACAGCACATCTGAGCTCTTGCCTAAGTGTGGAAATGAAGGACTGGTGGGACAGGGAGGAAAAAGGCAGCAGGAGAAAACAGTCATTCCCTTTCTGCATTGAAATATAGAGACTCTCAGTATTTTAACAGAAAATTGAATTAGTTTCTGTGCCTGATACAGCATGTATCTGTAACACAGGGAAGTTCACTTGCCAAACACACATGTTCAGTTCATGTCAGCTTTGACCAAATTTTACATAAAAGAAATCTTTTCCTGAAGAACAAGAAATGCTTTGATGATGCTGCTACACAACGAGAACAGCATGCTATCAGTAAACTCCCCAAACTGTATCATGTTGTCTTAGATGTTTACAAAGAATACATTTTCCATCAAAACAAGGCAAACCAATTATTCCTCATTTCTGAAACACAGATTGTGGTTAAAAGGGGTCCTTACAATTATTCATAGCTATTTCAGAAATAACAGGCCCAGACTACAAGTTAAGTGAGATATTTAGAAGACAAGAGTCTATAATCCTATCAGAGGAATAATGATCATTATAACTTGGCTCTTCCTATATAAGGACAGGAATATACTGTGAATTGCTTTTCTCCTTTTTTTTTTTTAGATTTATAAATATTTTTAAATTTATATAATATATAAACGTATCTTTGGGACTTACAGTGTGTGCTTGTCCCAGATCTGCTCTGTTAAAAAATGCCAGTGACTTCCTGATCTTGCAAATGAAACAACAATAGGGCTGCACTGGTTGTGGGGTTTTCCTGGGGCATTGAAGGGCTGAGTCTTATTATTTCACATGGAAAAATGTTCAGCAAATAGTACTCCATGCCTCTGCCTCAAAAAACGTTCTCCTGCCTAGCAAATAGAAAATCCTCTTTTTTTTCTTGCAGCCCTAGGAAGCATCCTGAAGTCAGAAGGCAGAAATAAGTAATTTCCTCCTGATGCAGTGACAGCAGAGATACAGCAAGTCAAGTTTTGGAACCATGCAGGGTTTATTGATACCATGTGTTCATGCAAGGACTTCTCTCACTGCAGATAATTTTATTGCAGAACTATCAGTGCTTTCCAAACAAATTTGTTCTACTTTGCTAACTCAAGAGAAAAATAAATTTATTCCTTTATTCTAAAGTAAAGAAACATGTTCCAGGGAGAGAAAAACAGCAAAGTGAGGTGCACAACTTCACATACTCACTGCATAGAAAGAGACATGTTTTAAAACGTCTCACCTCACAAGAAAATAATCCAGCACAACTGAACTCCAGCCTGCAGCACACACCCCCTGTACAGCTCATGTAAAAAGATACATTGTGGAGTGACTTCATGGCCCTGTCTGGTCAGACAGGTAAACAGATGTCAGCCAAGCATCAGTGCAACACATTGCAGTGGGATGGATCTGTTTGCCAGAAGAAAAAACACCAAGCACTTCACCAAATTCATATCACAGCAGTGGAGAAATGGAATCACAGAATCATAGGATTGGATTGGAAAGGACCCTGAAGATCATCTCATTACAACCCCTCTGTCATGGGCAGGGACATCTTTGCTAGACCAGGTTGCTCCAAACCCCATCCAGCCTGGTCTAGAACACTTCCAGGGATGGGGCAGCCACAGCTTCTCTGGGCAACTGTTCCAGTCTCTCACCATCCCCACAGTAAAGGATTTCTTCCTGGCATCCACTCTAAACCTACTGCTCTCAGCTTGAAGCCAGCTCCCCTTGAACTGTCACTTTGTGCTCTTGTCAAGAGTCCCTCTCCACCTTTGTTGTGGGCTCCCTTCAGGTACAAGCAGGCTGCAATATGCCACCCCAAAGCCTTCTCTTCTCCAGGCTGAGCCATCCCAAATCTCTCAGCCTGTCCTCACAGGAGGGGTGCTCCATCCCTCTGATCCTCTGGAGTCCTCCCAACAGGTCCCTGCCCTCCCCGTGCTGAGGAGCCCAGAGCTGGATGCTGCACTGCAGGTGGGGTCTCGCCACAGCAGGGCAGGGGGCAATGGCAGTATTCTCACATCCTCAGAGCTATTTGAGAGCTAAAGGAAGTTGCTAAAAACCAGATTTGAAATCCAGGCTCTGTAACAAAGGCTAAAATGCAGCTGCCCACAACTTTATCAGAGACCACAGTGACAGTACTGCCAATAAAAGTAATTCACTTATCTGGAAAACATCTGAAAGGCGATGTCAACACTATGTAATTACATAGTTATGCTGCTACTCTACTCAGAGGTGTTACTGAATCCTTTGTGATTTTGCAAGTAACTCTTAAGTTCTCTTAACAAACCGAGTAGTTTGTTAAGAAGCCTTACGCAACTTAATTTCTGCCTCCCAGTTCTCTTTTCCAAATAAAGTCCCTGCCATGAACCCCTGGGCAAAGTAGGCACTAAAGCGTATCTGAGCTTCTGAGAGCTTGTTAGCTCAGGTACAACACTGAGCTAACACGTCTATCTAGTCTATTAAATGGCATTTGCTCAAGTTTGTCAATGAGATTTGTGGACATATGTCCAAAATTATCTTTCTATGAATGGTCAAAGCAAGAAATGAAAAGCCTCCTTCAGACTGCTCAAACACAAGGCTCCAATTCAGTCCATGTGGACTATTTCCAGCAAAAATCTGCTGCATCTACATCCTTGGTTGGAATGCTGGTGCTCAAGGAGGATGTCAACTGCACATATTTGTTTTCATCCTCATACATCCTCACTAAGAATCATCTTGCAGTAATTAAGACCAGTTGCAGCTTGAACTCTGCAAGGTTTAGCAACTAAAAATCATTTCTGCAGTATGGAAAATGGAAACTGTATGGAATAAAAATACAGATTTAAACTCATTTACTGAAATAACCACAATTAAAATGTCTTTGTAGTTCAGACTTTTGTTTGTAAACCCAAGTCCCAGCTCTCTTATCTATTCAAAACATAAGTAAAAGATTATTCAGTGTGCTAGACTGTAAATATTAAGACTGTATTTCCTGATTCCTCACATGAAGAAGTTTATCCTTAATAACCCAAACTACATTAACCATGAGGTATCCGGAGCTGAATAAAACAGAGCCTTTTGCATAATGGTGCCAATAAAAAGAGATTGGATGGGAAATGATCTGCTGCTAACAGTGGTACAATATCTGAAATTTTACTAGAGTTTCTTTAAGGCTTTAAACATTAGCCTTCTTTATGCAGTACCGAAAATCACAACAAAGGCTCCTAGCAGAGCAGATGGGCATTTCTGGTGTGCTCTAAATTGCTTAAAGGAAAAAAAAAAGAGGAAAAAAAGACAACCATTAAACACAATGAGACACTTCCAATGAAAGGACAACAGCTGTTGTTACTTGCAATTTGAAATCCCAGATCTTAAAGAGAGTACCAGGCTGCCAGTGCAGGAAAGGCATAATGAAAATTCTGCTCCATGTACACACAGTGCATAAAATGGGATTTGTCTCCTTTTTGACAGGGCCTCTACCTGTCCTCACTTTTCAGACTCCATTTAAGAATCTCCTTTTTAAGTACAACGCATTATTTTCAGTGTGCAAAAAGTCCCCAAATTCTAATGAAAGGAAAAATGAAGCTATTGAACATTCTACTTTATGTGACAATGTGAATTAGTTTTGAAAAAAACTCAGTATTTTATGTCCTAAAAATATCAATGGCATAATATGAATGCTAGACAGAACAGTCCAGTTCCAGGAAAATGAGAGAAATGGGATCTGGCAAAAAAGTTACCATTAGTTTAGACTGCTGAAGCATTTACACACATCCCCAACATATATTCAGGCACTTTTTTTTTTTTNTTTTTTTTTTTTTTTTTTTTTTTGCTTTTTTTCTTCATTATCTTTGGTCTAATAATCTAGCCAAGCTCCAAACCTTTCTGTGCTTACAAATAAACACAGGCTATAACAAATACACTCACATGCAGAAAAGTTAAAAAAAAAAAAAAGAGAAGAGAGAAAGAAATCGTCCCAGATAACTAAAAACATTTGACTCTCCAGCCCCAACATGACTGAAGTCAAATGTGAAGTATGTTGTGTACAGGGGTACGAGTAAATATTTGAAAACAGTTCTGAAAACAAAGTTATTTTGTTGGGGCTCTAAGCCAGCAGTTAATTCATGAAGAGTGCTCCAAGATTATTTTCCTTTGTACACCATGACGACAATTATAGAGTTACAGAAGCATCTGGAACAGATCTCAAGTTAAGTGTTTCCCTTACAAGCTCACTATGTTTTCAAGGTACCCAAATTCTTGCATTCTTCTTCCTCAAGCAGCCCACTGGGCAGGTGAGTGTTGGCCAGGACCACACACAGCTCTCCAAAGGAGACACCGATGGATGAGCAGGCTCTCCTGGACCAGCCCGGTGAGTCCTGCCCAGAGGGGGCCTCTGGCAGTGGCACCTCCTCGGGAGCTGTGACTGACAGCACTGCCAGCTGGTGTGGCTGTGGACACCCAGATGGGTTGTGAGCCAGCAGAGCTGGTGCTTTTGGACACTTTAGTCACAGCAGAATACTCTGCTGCAGCTTCTGAGAGACCCAGAGATGAGGGAGGGTGAGACCAGAGGCAGGCAGCACTCTCCATCTTCCGGGGTATTTTGGGAGGAAGTTTTGCCTTGGTGCTTTTTATATCCCCTGAGGTCTCTATATATACTCCTTCCTAGGCCAGGAAGCGTTCAAATGCCACAGGAGCACAGAAATCCACCCTGGCTCCACACAGACTGAGTGCAAGCAGCCCTGGCAGCCCCAGCACACCTGTGCAAAGCTCTGCTGCTACACAGCATCGTCCGTGCCCAGCTGGGACATCCCCCGTGCTGGGCACCAACAGCACATGGACAGCACCAGTTTAAATTAAATCCTTTAAATTCTTTAAATTAAAAAGGAATTTAAAGGGCCTCTTCATTTCTTAATTTAGACAGAGCTACTTAGAGGACTGACGGAAAGGCTCATTCCACCAAACTTCAAATCCAGTCTAAATGCCACTGCAGAATATCCCGAAAATTAAAATAAAGCACAACATTCATATATACACTGGATTTTCAGGCTGTTTATACTTCTCGGGTGTTGGATGCATTTTTGGAGCTTCCTTACAACCGCACATCCTGCCATAAATCAGTTCCTGTATTATTCTGCATTATTAGAAAATTTCACGCAATCTAAAACCAGCAGCAAACAAGCAACTACTGTTCTTCTCAATAAGATTATATCTGCCTCTGGAGCACTGGGGTGAGATGGCTGCATTATGTGCTATCCAAACCCACTAAAACAGCCCTGCTCAAATTTCAGGAAAAAGCTAAATTTGTTGTTGCACGTGGGAGAAACACTGCTTTATACCCTAAGCCTTCAAACTGGCAAATCAGTTCCAAAATGCTCTTCAGAGCTCACTCATTTCAATATGACCACATCACAAGCTTCCTTCCTCAAAACCCTTGTTTCCTCAGAAGGAGTCCTGAGGTCTCCTACCAAGTGCGAAATGTAGGGAGCTGTGCATGCCACGATTCATGTGAGAGAACACTACAGCACAAGAGGCTCTTCTCAGGCACAGAGTCCTTTGGCTCTTGAAGCAAGTGTGATGCTTCATCCCCTTGTCACCTCTGTGCTTCAGGGACTGACATTCATGGGCACACCACATCCAGCTCTGCCCCTCTACAGAGGGTAAGAGAATAATAAGTCTGACCCCTACCAAAAAAAAAAAAAAAAAAAGATTTCGATGTTCTCTGCAGGGCTCCACTCCCTCTTCTTGTTTCAATTCACTCCGAGCATGGGTTTAACAATCAGGTACTGACAGTCCTCCCTAATTGCTATTTATGATTTCCACCAGTCATAGATGTTCCCTCCCTGCCCATCAATTTTGCCAAATAACCTCTGAAGTGACCCTCTTCCCTCAGCCATAAATCTCTTCTGAAAGCAGCACTCTGCTGAGCCACGTGAACAAATCCAAAGACTGAGTCTCCGGAAAAGTCAGGAATTATTAGGAACAAAAACAAAACTTCTGTAAAAAGCGGATACTGCAAGGTGAAGAAAACCACAGTGGGGTGGTTAAAAAAATGTAAAAAGAAAGAAAATGAAGATCAGGAAAGTACAAACTGAAACAGAAATGTTAAACATACTGGGCTGATGAAGGACACCTATCTATATCACAAGCTCTCATCCCACCATCATCCTCTTCAACAAATAAAGACAGCTACTGTCTATCTTACCACTCTGCTACCTATGGGGGAAAGCTTACTTTTACATACAGGTAAAAACTATACTTCTCAGCTGGGGCTTTATCACACCTTTCAGACAAAAATATTTGCTTTACACCATAGAGGAAAAAGAGTTACTGAAACCTTGGTGTTCCTGAAGACCTCCAATCCTTTAACACCAGAAAAAAAAAAGAAATAAAAGGAAAAAAAAAAAGCCAGAAGCAAAAACAAACACAAAAATAAAATAACTTTATATTCACCATTTACATTGGCTCAAAATTTGAAAAGGAAACAGCAAATTGTATCCATTGTCAGAGTAACTGCAGATATATGCAGATATAACTGCAGGATAATGGTTTATCCAAATAATAATCTATATGACAGTAATTGAAATGAGGGACATTAATAAGTTCCTCATTATTGCATTTTAACAGGTATGACATTCATATATTTGTGCTTGTATCCTTTATAAAGGCAAGGTGGTTTTCCGGCATTGCCTGCATAAATTTAAGTCTAAATTTGAAAGCTTTTCATGCAAAACTATTCACAAAACTTCAGAAATGTCTGATTTAAAAGAATTAATAGCAAGTAAACAAAATATACTGCAAATTGCCTAAGTTGATTTCAATAAGTGTCTGACAAAAGCAACCTCCAGATTTTTACTGCCGCCCTAAAAACTTGAGTGCACAGCCAAAAAATATGCCCAGGGACAGAACCCTTATTTGAGTGTAGCTGGCCATTAACAGTACAGCTGCCACTTTTACTTCTGTCCCTCAACTTAAAATAATCTGTAATTCTTTTAGAGCAGGCAGGTAGGGCATCCCAGACCATAAAGGGGAGCAAAAAGCCACATGCCAGGGACAGAGAGCTGCTAGTAGCCAGGAGACAAGGTTAACACAGGGAATGCAAGAAGGCACCTACTCTCCAACCCCTTAATGCAAATCTGTTGCTGGTAGGGAAGTGATACAAGCACGATGGTTACAAACATGTGCAATGATAATCTGTTTGATTTCCCATTGCATTCACTTCAAAGATGCCAGCAGCTGCCTTTGTCACCGGTGAAAATCAATGTAAAATAGCAAGATAGACAGCTTGGTTTGCTCTCATGACTAGCTCAGCCACAAGGTAAGCAAAGCAGCAATTACATCAACTGAAAGAGTAATTACATCAACTGAGAGAGCAGAACAGAAGTGTAGGGGCTGCACAAATCAAGCAGCAAACTGTTTGAACACTGAAATGTCATACTCTGCCCTGCCAAGTCAGAGACAAGTTTGATCCTGCCTTGCAGATAAAGACAAAACCAGCAAGATTAACAACATTCAAACAAAAACAACAAGCGGACAATTAAAAAGCTTGGTAAACTTCCTATTACACCTATGCAAATAGCCACAGACTATGAAAAGAAGCATTCCAGGAGACCTGGAAAAATAACACTTTTATTACACAGTGCCACAACAACAGTAGCACGGTAGTGCACTCAGGGAGGAATGAACTATTAAAATAAAACCTCTTGGATCAAATTTTATCAGCTATAACGCTATCCAAAATCACCTGACCGGGAACTTTCTCTCAGCAATTCAGTTTGGCTGCCCATCCAAAGTGTTACTGTGGCCCTACTCTAATTTCCAGAGATCATTTAAAAAAAAAAAAAAAAAAGAAAAGAAAAAATAAAAAACAAGCCCCATCCAAGCCCTGCTATTAAGTATTAACTGGCGTCACTGAAAGCATCAGTCACCCTCACAAACGCTCTTGAGGAAACACAGAGCAGAGGACGAGGTGTTTCCCCTCCCTCCTCTTTCAGATTAGGGCTAAGAAAACACCTGAACAGATTTTTCACTCTCCAAAGTGTGTTTCCTCCAGTGACCATATACAGCAGGAAATATCCAGGTGTGGATTTCCTTCATGTCATTATAACCTTCTGTCTCTTCTCCCTTCTGTTTTCCTTGTGTTCACCAAGCCTGCTCTTTAGCTGGGGCAGCTGGCATTCTCCAGCACACCCTGCCCAGCCATCACACTGAAGCACACAGGTACCTCCAAGCCTAGCCAAAAGGTCACATGAAACTCCTGGAAAATAAAGAAAATATGATTTAGTTTCCTTGTTCTCCAGGAGCTCCCACACAGAGCTGTGTCTATGGAAACATCCCATGGCTCCAGAGATGCTGACACTTAAATCCTGGGCCTCCTGAACCTGAACTTCTCTCCAAAACTGCAGATGTTGGGGAATGTGAGCTGTCATCCCAACAGGGGATGGAAGAGTTTTGGTGCCATACTGACCTGATTTCTACAGGAATCTCTAAACAAACCACTAGAAATTTTTCTTTAAATTAATTGCTTCCATTTCTCTAGCTAGCACGAGTACCAAAGTTATATTATTTGTACAAAAGAGATGTTGAAATAAGAAACACAAAATATCTAATTATATTTCTAGACACACTTTCTAGGTGGGACGCATTAGTTTCCTTCTAAGCAGTCAAGAGTTTTACTTTGCTCAGATCACACGAGTGGAACCAGAAGATTTTCCCAAGGCACACCTAAATGGTGCACTGGGTTTACCCACAATCAATTCTTCTGAAGAGGCCAGTGGCTCAACAGAGATTTACACATCAAAGAAAACTATGTATATTTCCACAAATCAAGGGGGGGGGTTTAACCCTACGGCAGAACAAACGCCACATACTGCAATTTGTCTCACAGCATCTCCTCATTAAAGTTCCTGAGCAGCTAAAAAAAATGCCTTGAAGATTGCAAAGTCTCTGTGGAAGTGCAGCAACCTCCCTTAGACATGCCTGAACCCTGCTTTTAGCAGTGGCCTAGTGCTGCCAGAGCAGTCAAGCCTAGAATTAGCTGTGAGCTCCAAGGATGATGCCAGCTCCATCCCAAAGCCAGTGCTCAGTCTGCCCTGAGCAGCAGGGTAGGCAAGCACAGTGCTGGTGAACAGCCCAGGCCTGGCTCCTGCAGGACTGTGTGGCCAACCCTGCAAGCTCAGCTCATGAGCATTAATTATGGTGATGAGAATTATCATCCATTCACCAGCATCCAAGGACCAGCTCTCCACATCTGCAGAGTGGACAACTGGACTGGCACAAACCCTTAGGTACAGCAAGAGGCACTGCCCATCAAAGGGGGTAAAAAGTTGTTTAGGCTTGCCAGAGATGGCATAAGGCAGCCTACACAGCACTTATTTCATACACCTACAATACTCTCCAAATATCTCTTAAAGATGGTGAGAAGTTTGCCAATTTTAGCAGAGTCAAAAGTGACTCTCTTGATTCTGCAATTCCCATAAGCATCTAGAGGCAGGTGGGAAAGGAAGCAAGGTCACCAAAAAGTAAGATCATTTTATATTTCTACAGTTTGGAAATGCTGTTATCAGTAGTAAAAATCATAACAAATATTATTTCCAAATCTTTTATTTTAAAAGATATTTTGTCAATTTAGCAGGTGTCAGAAGACAAAATTCTCACACAGAAGCAATAAAAAAAATCAAGAAAATTTGTGAAGAAATCATATCTGTCCAAAACAAATTAGGCTTACACTTTTCTTGGCTTGGGACTCTATCCAAACTAGCAAGGAAAATCTATTACTATCAAGCAGTTGAGATCTCCTGACAAAAGTTAAAAGTCGATATTTTGTCACTTCAGCCTCCTCCTCTTAAAGTGGATTTCTAGTGTTTGGGCTCCAGAAGTCCTTGCTGTGAGGTGGGAATCTGACCATACAATTATTGTCATTAGTGATGAATGATGTTTATGAAATACTTTTCTACTGAGTTCAGACTCCTCATACTACACACAAGAATGGCTGTTGACCATTTCTGTTCTGGAAAACCATCTCTCAAGAGAGACAGAAAAATGTGGAGATCAATATATTACCATGTACTTGAACTGAGGTGTAACCAAGTACATATACTGATTTTCAGAATGTCAGACAAACCTTAACTCACAAATTTCATTTTTAAAATACTTCATCATTTGACAGCAAATTTCATGCAGCTGAACAAAATTAGTGGAGCAGAAAGTTCTTTTAGCAAGGAACTGTGTCAATTTAGCAAGCAATTGTGCTTGCTAAACAAAACTGAAGAAAGAAAACCTGAATTTGCCCAGAGTTCAGAACCAAGAAGCCCAAGAACTACCAGAAGCTTATTTGATCTGATTATTGGGCTGTTTGCATTTCAGCCAATGCATCTGGGAGAGTGACAGAGGAGGTGTTAAGGCAAGAAGTTAATCAGAACCAAATAACTTCCAGAACACTTTCTACACATAATTTTCATTTAACCTAAAAGTTAACACTGAAGGAAGATGCATAAATGTATGGTCCTGTTTGGACACTTATCCAAACACTGATTGCTCAAGTCAGTCTCCTGGATTTGTGGCTGCAGAGTCAACCACAGCTGCAACCACAAATCCAGCTGGAAACACTTCTGCTTCCCAGTGTCACACCGAGGGGAGGAACAGCTGCCTTCAGCCTCACCACTACAACGGGTCAGATAAAATGATTACTGCAACATGCAGACCATGCACCTAGCTCTCAGCCACACCACCTTGTCCTATTATTCATCCTGTTTTCGTTTGAAAATTTGCATTATGCATTCATGGTACTCCCATGGCTGTCCCCTCTGAATGGGCTCATTTCCACCTAGCACAGAGAAGACCAAGTTTTAATTTTCCTACATTTACCATTCAGACATATCCACCACATTTCTGCATTCATCATGAAAGAGGGTGGTTTTTTTCTGCATTGCATAAAGATAGATTAAGAGTTTCAAATATCAAAAGTAACACAATCTGATTCAAACATATTTAACACCCCGAGACTTCCAGGAGGCAGTCTGGACTTTGAAAGAAACAGATTTCCTTGAAAACAGACTGTTTACAGTGCTGTAGTACTGGCTACTGCTAAGAGTTAGGGGGAAATGTCCTGAAATGCACACACCAGGGCCTAAATGCATGAAAGAAAAAGAGTAACTCATTGTAGCTTCACTTTAAAATATGCATGAGCTAATAAAAATTCATTTTGGGGGCGTGGTGGTGTGATTTTCATTTTGGTTGCTTTAATCAACAGATCTTTTGAGGACAGAGACAGCTGGTACCATCTGTTCCCGGACAGAGAGAAAACTAAAATTTCTTTTCTGTACTTACATGTGAGGACTGAGCTCATAAAAGTTTCGGTTTCTGTATTCTTCCACTTTCTCTGGAGTATAAATGGGTAGAGATCTGTAGGGGTTTATTGAGATCACCACGCTGCCAATGTAAGTCTGTGGAAGGAAAAGAGAAAATTATTGTGGATTTTTCTTTTTAACATACTTTTTCTGCTTATATATTATTTGCCCGTTTAATACTTTTGTGGAAACAAACAAAAACAAAACAAGGCCTAATTCTAGCAATGAATAAATATGATAACAAATAAATAAATACATTCTGAAACACCTTTTCAGATGTTGAGTACCAAGTAGCTATTTCTCCATAACTGAAAGCCCCTTATGAACCCTTTCTAAAAGAAAGCCCAATGGTACTATATTTCTGTGACTAATTCATTTGGGGGAGGGAAAGGCAAAAGGACACAGATGTCCATGAAGAACTGACTCCATCTGCATGGCAAATGTCACACGAGCTTTGCTGCAGCCCTTGGGCACTCACACCAAACCCCATAAGGCAAGGCTGGCGTTGCACTGGGCCCCTCTTCCCAAGGAGGAACTTAATGTCACCTTGCCAAAGCCTCAGGCACAGAAAAAACCTGGAGGTGAACAGCCCCTGACAGCTTTCTGTCAAAGGAGAGATTTACTGTCAGGGTTCCAGCCAGCAAAAGTCCTACCACGGTTCCTCAGCAGATGTGAAGTACAATTTCTGTTTCCAGATTCGAAACATACCACTACTCTTGGAAAGCAAAGGGAGGAATGTGTTGTTTCACTCTGTTAGATCCCATGCACTGCTGCCCTGCAGGAAGACCAGTTCTGTACGCCATGACTACCATGTCTGCTCATGACACAATTTACTTGAATCCTTAAGCCTACTGTCAGATATCCCACAGCTTTCTGTGCCAACTTCCAGCCCCAAGGGCTGCCATCAAATACACTAGATGCCAAAAAATGCCAAAATCCCATTCCATCCTGCCTGCTGATACTGACCAAAGATCTATAAAACCCCAAGTGTTTGGTATCTCTTTCCACAACTGTGAAATAAATATATAAATAATACCTGATGAAGCTTAGTTTTCCAGTAATCAGTGTTCCCTGAGAGCTGTAAATGCTCTATACAAAAGCCACAGGTTCCCATTACTTGCATTACATTTGCAGTAACTACAGAAGAAAAAAAAATAGATTTTTAAATGTGCTATGATTCTAAAGGGCTTCTGTGCCTCATATCTCAGCACCTGACAATCACTATCATGATTTTTCCCCACAATATTAGAGAAAAGTACTGTAATTTGCAGTTTTAAATGGTAGGAGAAGCTTGAGGAGCCCAAGGTACTGACCCACATGTTCAGTAGAGCACCAAATTACAGCCAGATCTGCAGTAATAAATAAAAAATATTAATTGCTGCAACCTTTCCATCTCTAACTTCCATGTCTAAAGCAATTGCCTACTAAATGCTACTAAATCTGGTCCTAGGAGGAGAGGAATATTTCCCATTTTCCACTGCACACATATGAACAGGGAAGCTGTGAACTCACGGGGCGTTTTCTGTCCCAAATTGAATGGAATAAACCAGACTGCAGTGATAAAACAAGTGGCACGAGGCCTCCAGAGACTCTCACACTTCATCCTTTTAGTGTTTACTACTCCTGGGATGGATCAGAAGCAGCCCAATAATTAAGAGTTTTGCTTCTTTCAAGCACACATCACAGTCTGTTCTTATGTGGATGTTCTTCAAATAAAGAAAGAATTGTTCCAGTTTTGTGGTCATCCTCCCCCTACAGAGGAAAGCATTTTCCAACTATGTCTAATCTCTTTGGCTGAACAAGATGGAGATGCTAAAATTGCCTTTCTACAGTGTTTACTTTGCTCTCTCAACACATGCAGCCTTGGCAATTTGCAAGTGTACAGATTCCCGGCAAGGGTAACAGATGCCCAAGAGTAAGAAGCTTTCTAGTCTTCCCAAGTGCATGGATACCCCAATTAGGACTCTTCTCTGATAAAAAATTAATAAATTGTTTCCTCCTAAATCTTAGGAATCTGTGAGTTCAGCCTGTTGTGAAACCAGTGTGGCAAGGTATCAGCAGAAGGGAGATGAAGGCCAAACCTTGAACATTATATTTTGAAACATGAATTCTCTGGAACACAAAGACTTGTCCCTATTCTGCTACCATAATAGCATACAATTTAATTGCTAAGTTCCTTGAAGTACCTTGGGACGTCAAGATAAAGAAAGAAGATTGAAACTGAAAAGCTTGATTTTTAAATTTGAATACAGGCATTTAAATGAGATTTATTTAGAACCATGTCTTCACAGCTAAGTACTGCTTGGATCATGTATTTTGGGCTTTAAAGTCAGCTCTTTATTGTCAGACACAAGCAAAAAAAGAACATTTCCTAAAATACTAGTGTTTCAAAAGGTCAGATGGCTATATTGAAACAAAGACATACTCCAATCCATTTTAAACACCAAGCCAAAGTGTGCCAAGAAGTCACTGGGTTTGTTGCAAAGCTGCTTACAAGAACTAATACATTTCCTCTTCCGAAAATGCCAATCTCTCAAAGCTGATGCCTAATAGCTACTTGCTACTGGTGGCCTGTGAGATTCAACATAACAGGGATAAACAGATCCGGAAAATAGCTTTCCCACATAACATCTGTCTTCTGTCTTCCCACCAGAACTCTACTATAAACAAACAAAATAAATGGCTTAAATCCTTGAGCGAGCGACAAGCACAGAAACATTCCAGTGCTGAAAGCAGAACGCCGAAGAGTAGTGGGAGACCATACCACAGCCCCCCAGGGACAAAAGAGATTCTTGAATTTCCCTGCTTAAGGACAAAAATGAAGCCCCAGAAGAGTGGCCTCATGATGATGGATGCACAGAGTACAGTCAGGAGATTTGATTTCTTTCTTGGTTTGACGTGGTCTCGTTATGCAAGTTTGGATGCGATCTGCTGTCTCCTCAAGTTTTGCTAACTAGACTCTTGATAATACTCCTTCCTCCCAACTTCTACTTTATTGCAACTCACAAAGGCAAATTCTGTGTTTGCTCAGAACACAAAGCAAAAGGACTCTCACTCATCGTCTCTCATGTGGCGTGGCAACGCTGCAATGGGCTAAAGCTTCAGAACAGAGCATTCAATGTCAGCTTAAATGACAACACATTCTGCATTCTCCACCAAAACAACACATACAAATCAATCCTGTTCAGTTAATGGTTTAAGCAGGAAGAAAATTCCAAATTCCAATTCAAGTGGAAAAGCTGTTAATGTTTGTTACACATCACTTCTAAATACTGGTCCAGATGCAATGACAAAGACCTTTTGATGTCCCATTTTCTCCCCCTAGGACTGGAAGCCAATGCAACCACTTGGGGCAAGGTATTAGTGCCACTTGAAGTTTACAGGCACCATATGCAAGGCCTTCTGAGCCTTTGTCACCCAAGTGGACTGGCTTAAGAAAAAGCTTCAAACAGCAAGATCATAAAAAGTCCCTTGCTGCTTGTGAGAAATGTACAGGTAGCAGTCTCTTCCCAGTCAAGGGCTGGGGAAAGCTATTGCTGTAATAGGGACATTTCCAGCTGAGAGGCTGCAGAAACCTTAGAGTGAGCCCAGTGAAAGGTTCCCAAACACCTCTGCCCCTGCAGAAGCCAGGGAACACTACTGACACTAGTTGAGGCTGCAGCACTGAAAATGTACAGCTGGGGCTGTCATAAAAGCCCACTCCGTATCCTTAAAAGCTTTTCTGGATCCGTGGCAATCTCTGCAAAGCAACCTTCTGCAGAGTTTAAAACCATTAAACATCTACACAGATCTGCTGCAAGCCTTCTGGAACTGTACCCTACACACCCCTTTTGTCAGCTCTGCTAAAAACAAACCCACTGCTTCTTACCTCTTGTCGCCTGTAACAGCCCAGTTCTTGCTGCACACAGGTCAGTTCTGCTGCAAAATGCCCCGAAGTGCTAATATACCTGGGAAGTGCACTAAATTCCATGGGGCCAACAAGGTTTTTCCCTCTATTTATTTAATTTGTTAAACATTGGAGCACAGAAATAGAAAGCAAAGAAATTGTAGTAAAAT
Source organism: Chaetops frenatus (assembly GCA_013400775.1). Classification (NCBI taxonomy): domain Eukaryota; kingdom Metazoa; phylum Chordata; class Aves; order Passeriformes; family Picathartidae; genus Chaetops; species Chaetops frenatus. Next base: position 181,395 of record VZTR01012416.1, on the reverse strand, counting down.
GAGATTGTTAGTGTGGATTCTTCTAATGATGCAGACGAATTTTAATACTCCAGATATACATAATGCACATTCCTTCAGTAATGGCTGTGCTCAAATAATCATTTAGCTCCTACAACCTTGAAGAATTTCAGATCATGCCACCAAAACAATTCATTGAAATGAGAGACAATAAAGTAAGTTCAAAGAAAAGTGTGACTAGATTTTATTGGAATTAATCCAAAACCAAGGCTTGTTTCATTGTGTTGGAGGAGGGCTGTGTTTTGGTTTTGTGGAGGGTTTTTTTTAATGTTACACATGAAAATTATATTTCTAATATACTCGTTCTCCTTTGTATTTTCCTGACCTACTGCAGTTCTGGATCTTGCCAACTCATCAGCACGTGTGCAGCTGCAGGTTCAGAACAGCTGAGGCCAAGGAGATGGCAGAGGAAGCCTGTATTTACATGTTCTAAGTTTCTTCAGCTGTCTCAATCTCAGAGCCAAACAAATATAAAACTGCAACTTCAACCTATAATGAAGTTTCCCATTTTAATAAACATTATGAGGTAGATCAGTACTGTATTAAAATATCACCTATTATTTGAACAATGGTGTTTTGCACTCAAATGTGTTTTACGTTGTGGTTGGCCACAACAAAAGGGTTAAATGCACTGTGCCTCTGGTCTACTGTGTTTTATTCAGGTTGGAAACACAAAGTTGCAAGAGATGATGATTGAAAAGAATAAGGAAAAGAGTAACATCAAGACTAAAAGCAAAATCACCTGAGCCCATTGCTGTTTCTGGGGCTTTGATTTACTGCATTCCTGTGTATGGCGATGGAGCTGTTTGTATTGCTTGGTGGAGAGGGATGGGCTGGGTACTTGAGAAAGACAAACAAACAAACAAACTCAGATTTCATCCTGGAACACTCCAGGGTTTGCTGCACCGTTTCACAACAGCACATACAAAATAAACTCTACCTGTGATCCAAGCTGAGCAGCTGCACTTCAGGTTGAGGCAATGCTGGGCTTGTGCTCCAGTGAGCTGGGAGCTTGAGCAGAGAAACATATAACTGGATTTCTGAACAAACACAGACTCTTCTCCATGATGATGAAAACTCTTGCTCAAGCCTACCTTCTCAGAAACAGCCTTGTGGTCCCAGAAATACAGTGGACAAAGTCTGCATGTTGTAATAGAAAAAACCGCCAATCCTAGTTAGCTACTGTATGTGCTTAAAGAAGTTATTAACCAGGATAGGCAGCCTTGTAACACCTGGATGGGACAGTACAGGCTGTAAAAAAAACTATCCAGAAGAACAGTAGATGAGCTCCTGAAGCTGAGAAGGGAAAAACAATCAGGGAAAATAAAAAACTGAGGAGACAAAATAGCAGTCCTGTACCAAGTACATTAATGGCTGATATGATGACTCAAGAAACAAAGAGGTTGCACAAAGGCAAAAGCCTACATCTATATCCCAGAGCAAACAATCACAACACAGGCAACCTATGTCAGAGGATAACCACACTGCTAAAACATTCCTCAACATGGGCTTGATCCTGCAAGCCACTGTGCAAGCAGCAGCAGTCCAGACAAGCTGTGGGCAACCTGCACTGGCCAGGATCAAGCCCTTTAACTGCACTGCAACCTGTTTGAGATCCAAGCCCTGAAGTAAGAGCAGATCATTTGCCAGGGAAAGACACCCACACAGCAGGTTGGAGCGAGTACTTGAAGTGGATGCATGAGCACAGATTATTGAGTTTCTCTTTGGAGCTTCTTGAGGGCACAGAAATCTCTGCCTTGCTCAGTGAACGTTGCTGCTAACCTCAAGATCATTATGACACACTCGAGTGTTGCTATTAATGAAACAGATTAATCCTCCCTGCTGGTCTCCTCTCTGGCTACATTGGGATGATTTATACAAACAAAAAGATGGAATGCAAATACAGGCAAAACCTGGAAGTAAGTGATGAGAAAGTCGACCCAAAGGTGACATGAGAAACTTCCAAGACAGTGTTTAAACACCCCCGAACATCAGTGCTTGCCCACTTTTCAAAAGATATAGGCTTGGTTTCACAAGCAAAGAGTGGCTGGAGATTGGATATGTCTGTGCCAAGAAACCATTGGTGAAAACATTAGTGAAGGCATTAATTCAAAAATGTTCCATTATTTCTGTATGAATAAAATGTGGGGGGAGAGAAAGGGAACCTTCTGCCGTGTTGCAGCCAAGGCTCTTCAGGGTGAAAGCCATGTTTTTACAGCACTTGGACAATTTTGCTTCTATTTATGTCATTTGTCAACTTTCATTAATCTTCCTGTTGTGTTTTGGTTTCATATAACATGCACTGAAACCATCAATAAATGCCCCAAATGTCATCATCACCTTAGCAAAGAAATACACAGTGTTTTAAGGTAAAGCCCACACCATCACTGGAAGCATTTCCTACACTTTCTCCTCTCTTTTTTTCAAAGCATCACATCAAAGGCAAAAAAGAAAGAGTGTGTAGGGGAGGAGAACACCCCTACACAGAGCCCACCAAATGCATTCAGTTTTCTCTGAACCTTATTACTGTTTTCTTACTCCTTTATGCAAATACTTCATAAAGCCCTACAAACAGTGCCTCAAACATGAGGCTCAGAGTCGTGGGAGCCCTACAAAAAGGAAAGGAAACAAAGCATTGCCTTGAGATAAATAACCCTCCTCCCACAAAGCGCTTCAGGGTAAAAAGCAGCCAACCTGTTGCCTGTGAAAATCTTTACTCCTGACTCTGGCAAGTTACAGAGTTTGTTTTGCCAGAGCAGGCTGATGTGAAGGGGCAGAGGACCCACAGGATTTTTTTATCTAGATAATAAAGCAAAGCAAGATTTGCAGGGAGGCAGAATACTTCTTAGGCCACAAGCTATCACAGCAAAAGATGTGCCTTGGGCACACCAGCCTTTCTTCACATCTGAAGAAGCAGCAGGCTTCAAGGTCCTAGCCTGTGGCAGCTGCAACAATATTATTACTACAACTCAGTAGCTTCCCTCAAAGGGCAAAACTGTTGAGGCATTGATGGGAAAATTGCTCAAATTGACACAGGCATTTCCCAAGGGAGGAAGAGAAGGAGATGGGAGGAAACTTAGGTCCCCTGGGCTCCCATCACAGGCAGATGGATGGCTCTGATCCAGCTCTCAAACCATCCTGCCTTTAAGGAGCTGCTCAGCCACCCCACCTGCCACTCCCCAAACTCCCAAAGGGAGACCAGCAGCCCAGGCTGGACAAGCACAAGGAAACACATCAAAGTACAAGAGAGCAGGGTCAGATCTGGCAGGAGGAAAGGCTCTTCTGCATGTTGCTTCAGGAGCAGCAAAGCACATTCCTGCTACCAGCCAGCACACACGCAGCTAAACACATACCCAAAACCCACAGGGGGCAACGACCCTCGGCAAAGCCCAACAGAGGGCCCCACCCGGCCTCAGCAACTACATTTTAAAGGTGACCATGATCATCCTGGCATCAGGAGGTAATGAAATTGAGAATAAAATTGAACTTCAACAGCCACTCAGTTACTACTACCACACAGATGTTCCCAACAAGCTGCATTTGTGTTTCCCAATACCACAAGGCTCTGTTCTTCACAGCACCAATGGGTCACACAAGGCTGATGCAGACCAGGCCAATTGGTCTCATTCACATTATTCTGTTCCCTACCCTGTTCTTGCAAATGTAGCATCTGGAATATCAGGTATGAGTGCAGCAGGAACAAAGCCATTGTGCTTGACAGCAATTCAGTGAAGTCCTAAATAATCTAAGGTAGCTGAAAATAGGATGAATCAATAGTACTGACAGACACAGTGGAGTAAAGGCAAATCAAACCCAAAAATATTAACTAACCCTAAAATATTAAAGCAATAGAGATCAACAGGAAGCAGCTCAGTCTATGGAAAGAAGCACACCACAACAGTCATGCCAGCAGAAGGCAGCCACAAGGATGGTACCTCAAACAGATAAAACAGAGTTATTACCCTGGAATGCCAAATATTTAATGTTTCAGTGATAAAACAACCAAAGTTCAGTAACATAAGACTGCTCAAAGCAGCCCACAAACTCCACGCACCAAAAAATACAAATTAAACGCTGACATCAGAGAAAGATTCTGTTTTGTTGTAAGAACAGAAAGCAAACAAACATTTTCTTGTAAGGAACAAAATGTTGACCTCTGCAAATTTGGGAAGACTTCAAGAAACAACATAACTGTGAGGAAAAATGTGCAGGGCAGCAGAATAAAGCCATATCTGACCTCTAAAGGCTGACTCCTGTGAGCCTACGCAGCTCCACTCCTCTCCAGACTCCTCACACCTCCCTTGACACTTCCACATGCCTCACAAAGCAACAAACCCAGCACAAAAATAAGTTTCAGACCAATACAAATACTAAGCTTTATCCAAAGTCTCTACCATTCATGAATCACTACGAATGCATATATAGACAGATGCCCCCTCCCATTTGCCAGCATCCCAAACTACAAAGGAAAAATAATTACTGAGCTGGATTGGGTGAGCTTATTTCAGCCAACTTAGAGAAAAAAAAACCACAAAAAAACTTTAAGAGAGGGAGTTCAACAGAACAAGTCGAAAATTCATCAATCACACACAAACTGGATTTTATGAATGTATTTAAAGTTTTCCATGTGGTCTGCAGGTCACACATTTTAACCACACAAACTGCTCCCTGAAACCTTCAAATAATCAACATTGTGGGATTCTTTCCTATTTGCTAATGCATTGCCCATGAGCCACATTTTACTTTGTAAAGTTAACTAAAGACTCCCACAGGCTTTTGTTCCCAACAGTTACAGAAAGGGACTTTTGTGGAACAGCAATGCAAATTTTATCAATGTAAAGTTTAAGAGTTGCAAAAACAATATAATAAACAATTACAGCTTTCTAATGAGTTTTTTCTTGGTCAGACATACCTCCAGACATTTCCAGACATGACTAAACTCTAAGATTCCCATTTCCAATTAACACATGCGTGTTACCCAACAAACCCTCCTCCCCTACAAGCCACTCAGCATGGGATTACTGCAGAATCTGATGGTCTTTAGTAGAATATTTGGCCTAACTCCAGCTCCACCAGCCTTCATGCTTATTTTTATAGGCACAGCCTCCAGCTTTGCACTTTAGTATGTAACACAACACCCAAGTCTATTAAACTTTCCACCAAATACACATAAAATTGAACAACAGGTAATCAAGCCACAGTCTATTCCCTCACTCTTAGGAGGGAACTCATTGCCCTGTTTGCACCATGGCATGAAACTTTCAGTGTTCTTGAAAGACACAAAGTGGATGTGCCTGGGATGATAGAAAAGGATCATCAGAGGATCCAAATCTAAATGCTTTTGCAAAGGGAGCTCTTATGGAGAAGATCTAGAGTTTCAAAGGAACATATGGAGCTGGCACTAAGATCTCCAACATCAAACATGCAGCATCAAACTTAACAACTGTGAAAGAGACTAGAAAAGGCAAAAAAATCTTCTAGTGGAATGAGCCCAACTATCTTGTCATCTTTGGCTATGGGGAGGGGAGAGGTTTGGCATTGTTCACTGATGGCTCAGTCTGACTCTCACATTTCATAGAATCACAGAAGAGTTTGGGTTGGAAGGAATATTTAAAGGTCTGTATTCCAATCCCCTCTGCAATGAGCAGGGACATCTCCAACTAGATCAGGTTGCTCAGAGTCCATCTCCATGGTGACCTTGAATGTGTCCAGGGATGGGGCAGGTACCACCTCTCTGGACAACCAGTTACAGTGTTTCACTATCCACATCGTGAAAAAGTTTCTTTTTTGTTATCTGGTCTAAATCTACCCTTTTTTAGTTTAAACCCAATATTCCACATCCTGCCACAACAGGCTTTACTAGAACACTTGTGTCCATCTCTCCTCTAAGCCCCCTTTGTGAGTTTACCTACCAAGAGTGGCTAACACCACCATGCAGCACCCAGCCAGCCTTACAGCATCTTCAAAGCTATCCATGTCACAGGTCTCATTCCCCACAACAAACCTTTTGAAGGTCGTAACTGCAACTCCCTTTTAAAATTAACATATGTAGCACAGATACAGCCTTCAGGAAACACCTTAGAAAATCCCATTGGGTATGCCTGGTTTGCCGCAGCTTGACTTTGTTCTTCAAACTTGGAGACAACTTCTGGCAATGCCTTCAGTGCAGCACTGACATGAGGGCTGAACTTAAACCCACAGCTGAGCCACAAAGGAACAAATCCATTCCTACTGCCCTCTGAAAGGATCCTGAAATTTCTGTATGTAGCCTGTTGGAGCAGCAGCAATAATGCAGTCATGGTTAAGCACCAGCAGCAGCTCTTTAACAGCACAATTTGGTTTCCCCAGGATGTAAACTACAGATTTTACATGGTAAAACAAGCCCTGCTTCCAGGTGTAACAGAGGCTCCATTGTCCTCACAGAGTCTAAAACCAGAAATGCAAAGTGCAGTTGCTGCTAGTGAGAAGACAGTTGGTGACAACAAGGAGAAGGTAGAGAAGAGTTTGTACTTGGAAAGTTAAAGTGGTTGTTACACTGAGCACCATTCCACTGTTACTGTTTTACAAGTTTTCTAAAGTATGCAACGGTGGCATGAAAATTTGCAAGGCAGCAAAACTCAACTGATATGGAAAGGAGACAATATTCCCCAAGTGACTTGGTAAATAAAGCCAAGCAGCATCACAGCCAAGTAACTTGCATACTTGGTAGCAGAATACGGCACAGATATAAACATCCCTTTTTTCCACCATTGTATATAGTGAATGTTTAAATATTTGCAAAGATCTGCAACATTTTGCCTTCATATTGTGGACTCACACACAGAGCTTGCAAGACCTTAAAAAAACAGGCTTTCCCACCTCCAAGAAAAAAGGATCCTACATTGCTACAGAAAAGTGACACCTGGTATCACCTACCAAAGCACATAATAGAGATAATTACATTGCACATCAGTGCCAGGTGCAGCAGAATCAGAAACTCAGGGAAATGCATATTTCACTGTCACCATCTCAAAGAACTGTGTGTTTGAACACACGTTGTCAGCAAGCTCATAACAGCAGATAAAGACAAAACAGATCACCCATTTGCCATTCAAACCAATTTCTTTCAAGAAAAAACCATCCAGTCTGAATTAAGCAGAAACATGTAATTAAATACTTTGCAATCTATAGTAGTTTAGAGGAAAAAAAAGCAATAAAACAAACAAACAAAATAAATAAATAAATTAAAAAAAAAAAACAAACCCTTGAGAAATCCATTCCTGTAAAATTTACAGCAATCCTTCATAAGAATCCTTTGTAATCCAGGATGCCCCCACAGAGCAGGTTTGTATCCTCAATGCTTTAAACAAGACTTTCAAATATGACCCAAAGATTGGGCTGGGTGGGACTGCCTCCTTTAATTTCCAGGCAAATAGCTCTCTTTCCTTTTCATTCCCTTCATATTTTCTTGAATTAAATGGAATGAGATGATTCAGTATCGCCCACTGTTACTGTAGGCTTTAGGAATAGAGTATTAACCCTAAAAATGATGTGGAACAGATTAAGTGTGCAAGCCACTGACTGGAAAGAAAAACCTCTGAATCCCAGGAGAGGCAGCCAGTGCAGTTGTTGAAAATGAAGGATTTTCCAGAAGCAAGATGAGAGAGCAGAAAAGAGAAGTCTGATATCTACCTGCCTGAATCAACATCCAGCGGTTATCCATAGGGAACAGAACCCATCTTCAAAGAACAAGGAAAATTTAAGACACAAAGTTTTGCAAATATAACTCTCAGGGGTATAAAAAGGTTTTTTTTTTAAAAAAAGGGGTTTTTTTAATCATTGAGGAAGAAATGGTGCCACAAATATACATTGTTTTGGTTTCTTCTTCAACAAGGTTTTCATGGGTACTTGTCTTAATCTAATTTTATTGTTTAATTTAAATTGTCTGTACAACCTGAAGGAGCAAATCAGTGGAGATGATACAACAGCAGTTAGGAGCAACAATGAATTGCCAACCTAATGTCTCCAGAAAAGGGAGCAGGCCTGGTTGAATAAGAAAATTGACATGTGGCAGACAATGAATAGCAGAGGTAGAAAAGCACAGACTATAACTAAGGGATAGAAGAAGCAAACAAAAATAGCACAGATCCTCCCATACCTTCTCCTTTCCATTCTCCAGTATAATGAAACCACGATAGTTCAAATGCTTAGCAAGCATGAAAAACATAATCACACTAAAAATTAAAAAGTGAGGGGAGGTTAAATTATAATAGAGTACAGAACACCTATTTGATTTTAGTAAGCTGCAGACAGAATTGCTTGCAGATCACAGCTATATTTTGGCTTTAATATTTAGGCTCAGCAGCAGCCTTGGAAAGTCTCTACAAACCATTAAGTTCACACAGCCTAAGCAGTATAACAGATACAACAATACCATGCACATTTTAGCAAAAGTGGAACAAAGAGATGAAGCAGGAAATGAAAGGCTTAACTGGAATCACAATTTGCCTCTTCATTCCCTGCCTGTGTTTCAACTGCCAGTTCACAACATCTCTCCTGTTGATCATCACTCAGAGATTAATATGCCTGAAGGCTTTGATTACTCCCACATATATCCAAGTTCACTGTATCTAGTTTAAAATCCAACCATTTTAATAAACACAACCTTTTTACAGATCAAAGACAGCAGGCAACATTTAAGTTAGCCTTAGCATATTCCAAGCATGTATTGTTTCTATTTCAGCCTGCTCTACCATCCTGGAAGTGCCTTCCCTGTAAGTGAATTATTTATAACTGCAATGCCCTCTGACAACAGGAGCATCAAAGTTACTGTCAGCAGCAGTTCTGAAACTGTTCTTTATGAATTTCAGAAGTCCCCCATGTTGTGCAATGGGGAAAAAGAAAAAGGAAAACCATCCCAGATGGGAAAGATCAAATGCAAAGAATGCAGTACAGGAAAGACTACAGCACAAGTAAGGCTTAAAACATCCCTAATACAATAGATAATGTTCAGGCACTCAGTCTCTGTGTATCCTTATAAATAAACACATATCTTAAGAATGACAGCATGGCTCCCCATAGGATGTAATTTCTTAACATATACTCACATAAACTTCGTTGTGATCAAAGCGCTTCTTCAGGTTATTAATGAATGAATCCTCATTAAGTGGCTCTAAAAGAACCATATCTCCCACCCCTATCATGTCATCTAAAAGGGATGTCTTGACCTCCATTTTGGCCATTTTGTCCTGGGGGAAAAAAAAAAAAAAAGAACAAGAATAAAACAAACAGCAAAGGTTAGCCCAAGGTTACCTAGTAACACTGCTTTAGGAATAAGAGTTAAAAACCATCAAAGAACACTGCATTAAAATTATGTTTCCAAGGAACATTCTCAAAGGCATTGCATCTACCCAGGCAGTCCACATGATTCCAAAATTTAACTTTTAATAGTCAACAATATCTTCTGGTCCACTATATATTAAACATGAAACTCCTAGAAGCAGGAACGAAGGTTCCAGTGGGCATCACAACCAGATTTTTGGACAACTCCACCACAATGTTCAAGTGCATGCAAGCTTGTGTTTTATCAAAAGCTTCATCAGGATCTTCAAACTAAGGTTTAAATTTGTCAGTACCCTAATCTGAATTTCTTTTTCACCCTTACTTGCATTTCTCCAACTCCATCAATACTGAAATGGAAACCAACCAAGAGAACTCACCCAGAGACAAAACAACACACTATTTCATCTTAGTTCATGAACCTTGGTCTCTAAGGTGCCTGTATTCAGGTACAGTGCTGGTATTAGCTACATGAAGCTACCAAACTACTTCATTTACTTGTAATTTTGTTGCTTGAGAGAACATTTTCGGGGAGCAGCAACAATCCAGCTGACAAGTGGAGACTCTGCATCAATATAACTGGGGTGGCAAAAGTCAGAACCTGGGCTTGAACAGGGGACCAGGATCAAACAAAGCAAAGTAAGCAAGTCTGATAAAGGAAGTCATTTTGACAAAGAAGTCAAGGGTCAGGCCAAAACTTGGCACTTATTTGATCCTCCCAGCCTTTCATCCCTCCAGTCCATAGGCTGGAGAAGATTACAGAACTCTGGGCACGCAGTCACTGCTTTCAGCTTTTGTGAGGAGATGGAAAAATGGACAGATTCACAGGGACAGCCAGCAAACAGGGAACCAGAGGTGAGAGAACAACTCTGCTGACCACACAAACCAAGCACCAGCTCCTGCACAGCTACAGCTACACAAAACAACAGCTCAACTTCACCAGGCAGCTGTCACCTCCCAGCTACAAAATGCTATCAAGGCTGTCCTTGGTCCCCCTATCCCTGCTGCACATTTTAATTCTAAATATATTTTCTTGTTTCCCCAAATGCCACTGAGCAGCTATTACCATATATAATCAGTGCTACCTTGCCACGGTAGCTCTGCATTAGATGACTAATTTAAAACAAGCCAGGTCTTCTATCTCTCCCTTCTGCCTGCAGCCACTACTTTACTAAAAGTTATTTGATGTTTTTCACCAGTGAGTGACATGTGAGGGATTTTAGATCAAGACTTAAGTCTTGCTTGATGTTTTTCCAAATTCAACCAAGAGAAGCGCAGCTCCACAGGCAGCTAAAAAAGCGATTCAAAAAGATCCCCAAAACCTGAACCAAGCCTGGGAATTACTAGAAATTCACATGGAAATGCAAAAACAGTGCTGAACTATGGTAACCAACCAAAGCTGAGTCAACTCTGCTAAACAAACAAAAGAGCTTTTATTTTAAACAGAAACACTCGACAAATATTTTTCTAGAGAAAGATACTTTTATTCTTAGAAGTTCACCTCTCTGAATCACCAAAAAAATTTTAAACATTCACAGAATCTTTTCAGAGGTATCACTTCAACTTCTGCATCCCATTAAGACAAATTCTTTAAACTACCAGTCTTGTTTCAGTGACCTAATTACTTCCCATACATCAACTAATGCTGAAATAATTTTTGAAGGATGAAAAAATAAAGCCTTTCTCAAGTATGGAACTTATTAAATAATGGGTTTGTGGCCAGATATATTAAAAAATCCAACACAAAACTCCTAATAAGGGCAATTTAACCTAAAATTTAAGTTTTAAGTACAATACCTCATTTACCATTGTGAAATTGCACACCACCTACCACACTTCATGCATCACTGCTTGGGAATTTCGAGAGCAAGAGCAGCCAAACCCATCAAAAATATCCATGTATTCCCAAACTCAGTGGCATATTTCCCAGAAGAGGTGTAGAAAAACACTGTATCTACTACTCTAAGCTGGATCAAAGAGTTGTATACAAATATTGACTTATCAATATATTGGAAAATTTTAATTTTATGGTCAAAGGTTAATTTTCAGCTTGGTTTTTTCCACTAATTTTTCCCAATAATTTACAGCATTCTATGGTTAAAATATTTTCCATTAACTTGCAAGTTAGAAAATACTAGAGACCCAAATGATGAAAAAATTGGACAACAGGCTGAGACTACTCATTCAACACTGATTGCTCAAAATCATTTTCAATAGCCTAGCCTTTGCAGAACTTCATTAAAGATGACCTCCTACACTCATGTATGATTCAAGAGTATTCCGCCATACCAGTGTTGTTAGCCTTTGCTTTGCTGAAATCCTATCATAAGCCCTGCTCTGGTTTAGCTAACAAAGGAAAATCCAGCTTGTGGGATAATTTGGTTGTCTGTCTGGGGGGAAAAAAGCACTGCTAAGAGAAACCAGCAATGTTTAAGCATATATTAATCAATTAAATAGGACTTAATAACTGAAATTAATCTACTAGAAGAATGTAGTAGACAATCAATACACAGCAGTTTTGAAATACTAATTTTAGAAGTAGCTTTATAAAAATGTCAAAAATCAGCACTCTACACAGAAAAAAAAAAAATCAAACCCTTGCAACATGACATGGCTAAACTTCAGAAAAAGCTCTGAAAATGCAAATTCATGTCCAAGAATTTGCCATATATTCAGAGATGCCTTGCAGCTGTTGATGTTTCCCATCAGCACTGCTGACAGTGTGCTCACCACAGTTTGGAGAGCAGTACATAAAAGCAAGTGGCTTCTACTTTTGAATGTATTCACACACCTTTAAAAAGATGAATGCTTCTCAAGAACCAGATCTATGAGAGGGATGGGACCAGAAGCTGCTCCCAGTGCCTGAGAGATCAGGAGTGACCAAAGCCACAGCTGTGCTGGTGAAAGAGCAAACGAGCAAACTGGAACTTGGGACAGAGGAAAGAGCCAGACAGGGTTGCATCCTATGAAACAAGGATGGGTTTAGTGATTTTCAAAGGGAGCCTGCTGAATGGTGGAAGGCAAATGGAGGTACTGCTGGTAGGCTCTGTTTGAACTGTGCTGTAATTTCAAAGCAGAAATTCAATTTTAAAAATAACCAAAAAATGTAAGTGGTACTCCCTCAATTTACCTAATACCGTGTTTTTATACAAAAACGTCTTGTTTTGCTCATATCAAGAAAACAAGTTATAAAGATGTGTTACAGCTCCACATTTTTAATATGGCAATAAAAATGCTTAAAACAAACAAACAAACAGAACCAACAAAAATTCTTCTAATGCTTGTAGTCTGCAAATCAGATCCTTCCTCCAACATTCCCTGGTGTCACCCACACCCACTTAGCACTTGAGGCTTCTCCCAGATTTACCCTTCTTGTCCCTAAAGGAAAGATCAGCAGCATTTCAAATACCTCCTTTTTCTGTAGGCAGTTGTCAAATCTGTTCTTCCTCCCTTCGGTCTCATATCTATGCCTTAATTCAATGGAGTGAGAACACTTGCAACATGTTTCTATTCTCAGAAGAAAATCTTTAAAAGTCTATTCAGTAATTCTTCACAGTTTGATCTCTTTTATGTTGGACAACATGTTTGGGAGGAGAAGTTCTGGGCAGGCTATGTCTTTAAAATGCTTTTATCCACACACTCCCACACCACACAGAGCCTTTTAAATCACAGGCTGTTGTATCCACTGCTCGCAGTGCCTGGGGTTGCCATCCAGCCAGGCCAGTTGAATCCAAAGCCTTCTCACCCCTCTTGTCTACAATGATGGCAAATTAGAAATCACAGCATCCCAGAGCCACAGCAGCTGTATCACTGGCCATTGTGAAACAAGAGCTGAGATCTATAAATAGAAGAGGATACAGAGAATAGGCAAAAAACCCCAGAGCCTTGTACTATTAAATGCACACATTCTCCACGGAGGAAATGAAGTAATGCCCTGTTATTGGCATTCTGCATGTTACAGAATTGTCCAAGGTTTTCCACATCACCCTCCAGCAGTAGAACAGCAGCAATTGTCAGCAGCTTCCTCACAGCTGTGCAGTCCTCAGCTCACACTTCAGAGTTTGGTGCACTGGAACTGTCACTGGCCACAGAGGTGGCTTGGGTTTTTTTCTTTCCAGGCATTGTAGCAAGAGAGCAATTTCCCTACCATCAAAATGTACACAGATGTACTCACATATGCCTTAAGCTCTGATTATTTAAAAACAAAACAAACGAGAAAAACCCAAGCCTTTGGTTTCACTACAACCAGCTTGCAGTAGAAGATAAACCCCTTTTCCTTTTACAAGTCTTAAGAGGGGCAATGTTCAACATCAGTAGTTCGGCAGTGGAGTTCAAACCGATTTCATGTTCCAGGTCTGATCCCGAGCCCCTGTCAGGCTGTACTTATGCTTGCCCACCCCTCCCCTGTTTTCTCTGTCCGGGAGCAATCAGCCCACACAGAGTGGGGACATTGACAGGCCACTGCTGCAAAAAGCAGCCAAGGGACACAATGTCATTACCTGAACAAAACAAAACCAAAAGGGGCTGCAACCATCATCTCGTGCTGCTGCTCATGACAAGCCTAAGTACCAATTTAGCAAGCAGCAGGATTTAAATTTAACCTGTTCTGCTGCCCAGCAAACCTTGTGTCTCACCAGCCTCTGGCTGATGCCCTGAAGGTGAAAGTTCACTGGAAACACCCCGTGCTGGTTCACCAGGCAAACTGAGGCAGACTCTGCAGCTGAACTGTTACAATGCCCTTTTCACTCAGAGCTAGATTTCCCGACATCAGCATGTGTGAAAAAACGTTGATATCATCCAGAGGAAATCCCTGCTTTCCCTCCAGACCCCTCCCATCTGCTGCCTGGCCACGGGCTGCCAGGAACACCTGCAGCCTCCTGCCCAGCTGTGACTGCTCACAATTGTTGCTCTGACACATCCATGTCCTGTGGAAAACAGCACGATGCTGCAGCCCACTGCCTCTTCCTGCAAGAAAATGGACTTGAGGAACGTGACAGAGGAATTGCAGGAAGGAATGTTAATGGATATTGCAACATCAGTAAAAACACTCGGAGAACTAAAAAGCTTCCTCTGACTCCATCTTTCCTTTTGGTTTCGCCAATGTCTGTATAGCTTCTGAAGTCCTTTTTTTCTCGCTATTCTACTGAACAAATCAGAGTTTTCCAAACTGAAAAAGTTTATAATTCGGATCTTTTTAATTAGCTAACGTTTTTGATATCTTACCTACCAACAAGAGCTGTTATTTGAAGCCTTGTGCAACCTTTCTTGAATTTCCGTGGGCACTGAATGTTACACACGTGTACCGGATTCCTTGAGCGCTTAACAACAAACAGCTCTGCTGAATTACAAAAGTAAAATGCGGCATTTACGGGGTGCATTTGTATCGGGACCGCAGGAATGTTTGCATTCAGCACCAGCTAAATGGGAACAGCCCTTCAGCAACATCAGATTAGGACGGTTTCGCACCAGTGACTGCAATTTAGATGACAGAAGATCTGAGCAGAGAATTCCACAGGAGAAACGAATGCTCGGCTGGCCTCTGCTACCAAACGCCACGCACTTATCTAAAGGTTGGGTAACTCTCAAGAATCGGGCCACTTAAGGTACTGTTGAACAAACAGCTGCAACCACGTGAGGCAATATCATCTTTTAATAATTTAACAATGGAGAGTTAACTGCAGTTTAGAAAAACTGACAGTGTGGTAACCAGGCTTCACTGGGACATGTACAAAAGTGTTTGCGGGGACATTATCTCCTCCTGACATAAACAGTGGATGAAACTTTCTTCATTAACAGGACTCAGGTTCTTCACAAACGCAGAGGTGAGATGTTTGGTTGTTGCTGTAGTTTTTTGGGGCTTGTGGAGGGGGGGTATTGGGGTTTTTGTTGTGGTGTGGGGGTGGGGTGGTTTTTATTTTTACGTCAACGTGGTTACAACCCACACCAAGCAGTAATCTCCCCTAAAGTGAGAGAGATGCCTCTCTCGTGCCTCTGTTCACATTATGATGAAACCATGAACAGCCCTGCTATCACCAAAAAGGTACACAGTACCTCTCCACAAAACCAAAATCACACAAGCCGTGTGATTCATATATGCAGAAGATACAGCTCTGCCCTCCTTCTCTTCCTTAAAAAATAAGACTAATTCAGCAGCCTGGGAGGCTGTGCTTGCATTTCTCTAAGGCTACTTTCTGTTATTTTTTTTCCCAGTAGTTTGAATAACATTAGCATGGATATTACCTGCTCTACGGGACCATGGGGTATATCTGTTCTATTATTCCTCCTTTACAGGCTCAGCAGTACATGTCTTCAAATTACTTCTAATAATTATTTTGCAACCACAACACAATAACTGCCACCAGTAATCGCACTCTGGGGTCGATCTATTTTCTAAGTCAACTTTCTGCCTTGCTTTAACTCATCTGGGTCAGTCATACAGTCACACCAGGTTTTGGGAAAAACACTTGGGTCTTTCAACGTTGCTAAGGCACTCTTCTTTAGCAGCTGTGAAAATACAGTCAAAATATGTCTGCTGCTCCATTTTTACCCCGCAAATGTTCCTTTACATTTTGGATTACATTGACAGGCTTCAAAGAATATAGGTGTGAAATGGCCTTTTCTGTAAATGGTTATTCTGGAGTGCTTTTTTTCTTTCCTTTATTTAGTTTAATGGAGAAAACACCTTGGGTGTTTTCAATACATCTAGAAATAGGTCTCCACTACCAAGGCTACTTACAGTCCAAAATTCTGGTTAAATTCCCACTGAGTTCAGCAGAAACAGGATCCATGGTGGTTTCTTATATTTAGGCTTTTCTTAGTCATTGCCTAGCCACACAGTTTTATAACCATCCTAGGTCCACATCTACAGAAAGGGATAAAGTATTCAGGAACAAAGGGGGCCCATTTTCAGCACTTACCTTGCTAAGATTTCCTTGAATCTTTTTCAAGGGAAAAAAAAGTGACTGCAAAGCCAAAAGTCATCAAAGGTCTTGCTTTCTCCTCCTAAACCAAAGACTAGATTTCAGACTGACAGTGTTCTTTGGACAACACAACTTCTAAAAAGTTAACAGTGCAGGGTATGGGCACATAGAAAACACCCTCATTCTTTCAGAAAGTAAATTTAAAATCTTTTACTACTGGATAGGCAAGCTCCCCTAAGCAGTAGGTGCCCTTTTAAATTGATTATCTTAATCTTTCAAGCTGCCGCTTAGAGTTTTCTGCCAATTTCGGGGGATTCTGCCCAATCCAAAGGTTACGTTTGCAGAACAGGGGCGCAAAAAGCAAGGTAGTGTTTGTTTATGTTAGGGGGCCTTCTTTGTTTGCTGTATGTCACACACCAGTAGCTGGACACCACACCAGAGCTCGGGTTCAAAAGACCTCTCAGTAGCAGATCCCCACAAAACACTTTTTACAAACAATCAGCTCTCACAGAGGTCAAATCACTCCTTTCAACTGAGGTTTCAGTCCCTGGGGAGCAATCCAGCAATCAGCTGTAATCAAGATCTTTGATTATCATAGGATTTTTACTTTCCATTCCACACAAGCAGGTGGGCAGAAAGCAAGCTTTGCTTTCCCGCAGTCAGCACAGGAACCACCCATCCCTGATGCAAGCAAAAGGACGGCTCGTGGTGGAGCACCTGGAGTGAGCACTAATTTACATCGTTGGGAAGGCAGGTACTAAGAGATGTCCTCATGCTACAGGGTTAAAATACCAGAGTACACGCTAATCTTCTGCTCAAATGCTTTGCTGCCTGCTGAGCAGTCGGTGATAAGCCCTGAAGATATGCAGAAAACAAAATAAAAGGCCAGGTAACACCACAGCTTCGCTCAGCTGCCAAGGGCAGGAGGAAAAGCAGCCACAGAAAGTCATGACAACAGCCACTGAACCAGGCTTAAAACCGGTCACAGATGAAGACAAACCTAATCAGGAGCCTTCCGGAAATCCAGATCCCAGAGGAGGCATTGGTGCCTTTATCTACCCAGCCACGAATAACTGAGCATACCCTAACTCCCAAAGCAGTTGGCACTCACAGCTTTCCACAGTTCCCATGCACCCATATCCTCTTCCAAGCAGCAAAAGTCTAGGTAAAGCAAAAATTTCCCTGTCCTTTTCCATTTAAAAGAGGAGGAAAAGAAGTCACCCGCACACCACCCCAGAGATTTTATTCTAGCCCTCCTAGAATTTCCCCTCCTCAAAACCTCATTGACAGGGTCCTTGTAATATTTGTAAATAATTGGTACATTTTTAGCCTAGTATTTTATGAAAATAAAATAAAAGGCAGATCATGTGAGCTGTACATCTCTTGGTCTACACCTCTACTCTCTCAGACACATCTAATGTTGAATTTCATTCAATAGGACACAGTAAAGGACAACAGAACAGCTGATTTTCCACACAAAAGCAGGCAGGAGAGGAGATCTGAGCACAAGCATTCCATCAGAGACATGGGTTGCAAGGAGAACAAACCCCTTATTAAGTACCACAGAGCAGAAAAATTGCTCTTCAAAACTCCCTAACTGCAGAAAAAGCTTCAAGTGGAAATTATTACTTCTCTGCAAGTCAATCCATCACAAGAGAAAAACCTGCAGGAAGTCAGAGTCGACTGGTTCCATTTCTCCCAGGAGTAGCTGCCAAGGTAAAACAGTCGTGCAAGGTTTCACCCTACCACTCGCCACCACTGTCTATTCTGCACATCAATTTCTGTCCAGCAAGGCACTGCCATTTTTTAATAGAAGAAGGGAATAAAAGAATTTGGATGCAAGTGTTGCAGAAAGAGGAAGCGTTATTTGCCCAAACCTAAGAGAAAAAGGGAATCTAAGGGAAGGCAAAGCTTAAATAAATTACATGTACTCAGATATGTTTGCTTGTCGCAAGCAGTTGAGCTATACCCACAATTTTTTCACCTTCATTCTCAAGAGCCATTTTCAGGTGGACATCTAAAATTAGAGGATAAAAGTTATCCATTTCTAAATCAAGGCATCTCCAGCTCTTCCTGTGTATTGTACCCAGAGATATTTCAGACAACGGGAGTGGTTCATTAAGTCAAATTTCAACACCGGACTCGCGTCCAGATGTCCATGAAGCTAAAAGCCAGCAGACGGTGTTTTTATTAACAACTAGCATGATAAACAGAGGTTTTCCAAATAAAATATTACACTTGACAGATTTAGAGAGGGACACCTTCTTCAAACATCAATAGAAAGCAACCCCCTGCCACAGGGGGAGAACAGCCGGTCCCACGGCAGGCAAACTCAACACACGCTCACAGCTACAAAGCTTCCCCTCGCTGTGTTTCGGTGAGAACTATGAGAACGATCATCTGGCAGCTTTCAGGAAGCAAAAAGTTCCATCCACACCAGATACGGGCAAGCTCCCCGTGTTCCAGAAATCTGCTACAAGGCACAGGGACCTCCAGCTCTACCCTTGCTTGCCAAAAGATTTTCCAGGGCTTCTCCTGGAGTGAACTTTGTTTCAACAGAGCCCTACGGTCTTTGATCACTGAAGGTGATCTCCAGAGCCCTTTTAACTCCGGCAGCCTGACAGTCTGTGAGCTGAACAATGGCAATTGTAGCTGTGTCTGTTCTGTGTGCTCCAGACCCGTGCCAAACCCACCACATCCTACAGCCATGAGTGCCACTTCTCAGCCTTCTCCATGAGGAAGAGCTCTTATGGGGTGCCTTACTTCTAGACTAAACTTATTCACAATCAGCTAATATCAACTTCTTCTTGCTTTTGCTCATGCTGCTGGTGTTTGGTTTTGTTTTTTAATTGTTTTCTGCCTCACAGGAAGGGATTTACTTCATCTCATGGACTTCATTACAAATAATGCATAGCCAGTATTGCCCATTTCCCTCTCAGTGGCCTTTCCATCCCCCTTGACCATCCCAATCACACTTTTCTGCTCCCTCTCCCATTTGAGCCCATCTTGGCTGAGCAGGGTTTAAACCAGGCTGTACAGAGGATTCCTGGTACATCATGGCAGCAATATTTCCTCACCACCACCAGGAATATTCCTTCATAGTGAGAGGGATTCATTTTCTCCCCCTCCAAAGCTCTTCTTCCTTCTCCAAAGGTTCACAGGGAGTTAGCACTTCCCCAGCTTGCTCTGCACAAGAAACCTCAAGTGCTCCATCAGTCCTAGACCTACTCACAAAAAAGTCAGGAAGGGTTTCCAGACACTCAGGCAACCACTTGTTTAGCTTGTAGTCTTAACTATACCCATAAGTAATCTGCCTTTCAACCTCTACCACCTTTCTGCTGCCCTCTCTCCAAGCCTCTCTTGATGGAAAGGTAGAGCAGCCATTATTTTTGCTGGAAGTTAAACATCCCAGGTATCCTTTCTTACACATCAGGCTCTGCTAGAGGAGGTGCTTTCCTCTCAACCCTCAAACATGCAGCTCCAGCCAAGCTATTAAGTGGACAGTGAACTGGCTNCCTTTCTGCTGCCCTCTCTCCAAGCCTCTCTTGATGGAAAGGTAGAGCAGCCATTATTTTTGCTGGAAGTTAAACATCCCAGGTATCCTTTCTTACACATCAGGCTCTGCTAGGAGGTGCTTTCCTCTCAACCCTCAAACATGCAGCTCCAGCCAAGCTATTAAGTGGACAGTGAACTGGTTCCTAGCGACTCAGAAAAAAAAAATGGCACCTCTTCATCTCTTCAGCAGTGCCTGCACACTGGTGAATGCTAAACTGCTTATTTGCTTCCGTAGAGGAACAATGGAGAGGACTAACAGCAACTCACTCCCTTCAACAGCTCTCCTAAAAGCAGGGCTGACTTCTCACTACAGTGCCATTCACAGAGCCTTTATTAATAAGCACTTTAAAGATACCTCCTTGATTTAAAAGGATACCCTTAATTGTGCTTCAAACCGTTTTAAAACAAAGGCATTAAAACACAGAGAGCATGTGTAACTTCCTTTGCTTGTGCTTTCCCAAGGTACAGAATTCAACACTTCATCACCCAGCAGTTTGCTCCTTTCTGAGGCACAGGTTCTCAAAGGTTACTGGCAAGGATTTAAGCACAGTATCAGGACACTGTATATGCTTCATTGCACATAAAAACCGGTGGTTACCTTAAGGCCCAGCCTTTTCAAAGATCTTTAAACACCAGTACACTATTGTAGACACAAGGAGAACAAACTCCATAAAGAAAATGCACATAAAAGAGGAGAAATTTTTCAGGATGTGACAGTTCTCTATCTGTTTTTCTTTCCATTACAGCAAAGCCTACAGTTTCATTATTCTTATTTGTAATTTTGTATTTGTACTCTTACTGCAATTCAAAGTACCACCAGTAGCACTTTAAAGTGTACAAACCATGAAAATTATAGAATATTACAGAAAAAGAAGCATAAAGCAAAGAGCAAGACAGCTGACACACAGAGCATATTGGTGAGCCCAGGAAACTTGTACCAATGCTGACCAGGCTGTGGTCACAGACTCTTAAAAACTGGTTTCTGATTACAGTAGGGAAAAATGAGTCTTTCCTTGCTGCCTCCATTTAGAAAATAAAGAAATCTACAGCAAGCACTTCTGACAGTACAACACCCACCAACCCTTCTGTTACTCAGCACCTATTCCTTGCAATGATCTCCTCTTTTTCTCCTTGATATATGCTTTTATTTTCCTATTGGTGTCTTTTACTTCCATGGTCCTCTTGCCCAACAAGATAAGGATTTCTGCCAATATAAAACCCTTGGAAGGGACACTGCCTCTCCAAGACAGGGAGAACAAGGAAAGGTTGACTAGTACACCCACCCTGAAGAAACAATTCCAAGGCAGCACTTCACAAAGCCAGAGATAAGGCAATTACCTAAGCCCAAGATACACCCACTCCCCACCCCTGCAAAGGAAAAATACCTTAGTGACAGTAAATATTCCTTGCCCTTACTCATTGGGACTCTGGATATTCAGATTCCTTATCCTGAGCCTTCAGCTTCTTTGTTGAAATTCTAAATCTGGTCACATAGGCTGGAGACCACCTCTCGATTCCTTTCCTCCCAAAGGCTGGAGCACTGGAGAGAAGATGCTGTTCAGGCCTCTGGGGTCCATTTCTCCTGCTGTACTATCTGCATAGAAGCATCCCCCAACCAGCTGGCATCTGGAAAGGGGACTTGATAATTCTTCTTCACCTCTGAAAAATGTATTTTTAAGCACTAGTCTTTCTCACTGAAACTCTTTCATCACCACAGTGACTTTGCTATCAGACTTAAAATACATATCAGGAAATAGACACAAATTTATTTGGTGATACCAAATGGGAAATTTCCCAGTAAAAAGGAGCTGGGAGAGGCAAAAAGATTAACTTTCTGGACAGTTTTCTCTAAAAGCTATGCCACTATCAGGAAGCAAAAAACCAAACCAAACAAAACAAAATGAAAAAAAAGAGAGATCCTGGTCTCCACACTGTTTAGAACCAAAATCTGGAGTAATACACACCAAAAAACCAAAGCTTTCCCAAACCACGAGCAAACTTGGGCCCAACTGCGAAGCATGAATGTTTTGAGACTAATGCTCAAGCACACCAGGACAGATTCACAAAAAGACGCTTGTTGCAGTTCCAGTATCCTCTTTAACAGCTACTTCACAGCAGATGACAAAGGGTTGCAGAGATTTCCACTATCCCATGAGCGAAAATTTAAAATGTTTAACTTCTGGGAGGGTTGTGGGGTTTGGGACTTTTTTTGGTTCTAGGAACTGCAAAACAGAAGAAAATTAATGTTATTCTTTACTGTTTCTTTATGACAAAGCATGCCTTGATGTTAGCCTATACACCAGAAATCAAGCTCTGGTTTCCCTCTTTTTGGAGGATATGAATGGAGAGGTTACATAAGGGTGTAACAAGAGCTGTTACTTCCTTTCCCAGTTGAAGAGAAAAAGCTGTAGATCAAGTTACAGACTCCAGGGCTGGTCATCGCTACTTCAGCCTCCCTAAAATTTTTGCCAGTAGTCCCACACCAAACAGAAGAAGCTACTTAAAAGGCTCTGAGGATTTAATAGACTAACTACACAGCTATAAGGGAGGGAAAACCCCTTTATTTTTGTCTTTCATCAAACCCAGGAAATTCCCCAAGCTTGATGCATACAGTCACTCAAGCCACCACTTTCCAGTTCAGTTTGCTGTTCATTAGTATAGTTTAAAAAGATGAATGAAATATAGGATAAGATTTATGGGACAGCCCAGTGCACGAGCTGTGCTAAACGAGCTCAGCAGTCTGAAAGGGCACTGAACTCTGGTGAGTATGTCAGCCTTTGTCCCAGCTCTGACCACACAAGGCAAATCAAAGGAGGAAACAGTGTCCAGCTTGGCCTACACCAGAACTAAGCTTTTCTCCAAGCCGTCCCACTGGCACTTTCTTCACCTTCCTCTCCAATTCCCAAGCCGCTGCTACTACTGCTGCCCAAGGAAGATGAGATCAGACTCCAACATGAGGAATTTCTGTTCCCACAGAGCTCAGGGAAACCAGATGATCTCAGAGAATCATGTGAAGCAAGACCCTGACACTTCCATGAGGCAGAGTATCTCCAGTATGTTGCCAGCAGTTTCTTAAGAGTGCACAGTGGGAAAAATTAATGCCTTTGCTTATGTTTCCAATTGCTCTCTCCCACTTCCTCTCCTCATTTGCCAGACTTTTATTTTCCCTTCCCCCAGAAGCACTAGTAGGCTTGCAGGCTTGTAAAGTACGTTTGCCCTTCTAAAGGCAATTACATCAAGTCTTGCACTATGCTTGAAAGGGCTAACATGCACAGAGCTAAAATACCAGCCCCTGGCATCATTTTCTCACAGAGCTCCTCCCCACAGGTGTGATTTAACAAGGTCTCTTACCAAAAAAAAAAAAAAAAAAAAAAAAAAAAAAAAAAAAAAAAAAAAGAAAACTTTTGTGCTATAGAGAGCTTTTATGGGG
>VZTR01012416.1:66361-150298 GCA_013400775.1 Chaetops frenatus | reverse complement strand
AAAAAAAAAAAAAAACCAGAAAGCACATCTTACCCTTCACCCACCTGTGGCAAATTAAACTGCACACAATTAGGAGAACAAGCAGTGGCTCTGCACAGCCACTCACTGGAATGCTCCTCAGGTGCTTTGGAAAACATCAGTTCCTTCAGTACTGAGACAAATCATCTGCCTTTCCAAGATGGATCTCGTACAGGATTTGTATTTCCACCTGTCAAAACACACTCAGCTTTCCATTTTGCCACAATGCCTCCTCATTTTGCCAAGGAGGGGCTTTGGCTTTTTGTCCAGAGGGCAGAGATATGCCTCCAGTTATTAGGGTATTCTTCTCCTTTGCAGCAAAGACCTTCATAAGACAGCCTAAAGGCCTAGACCTACAATTTAAGAGAAGAGGTCACCCCAGGGGAGATTTTACCTTGTGTGTTAGGATTAAGCACAGGATCTGAGAAGCAGAGTTCACTCAGCTTTAGTAATTCTGCGTTTCAGTTCAAGAGTAAGTACACCCACTAAAACTGAGAAAAAAAAACAAAAAATAAAAAATTACACCCATGAGAGCTGCAAGAACCTTCTGAACTGCCATCTTGCTAATTCTGCAAACTTGGAACATATTTCAAGATTTCAAGGAAGAGTCTGATCAGGGGTAAGTCTCAAAATTGCAGCTTCCTAAGTAATGTTTCCCCACACTCCCAGAGGATTTTATCATTGGTGTTACAGAAGAGGAGTATTTTTCCTAGTAGAACAAATTAATCTTTCCTCCCTCTGCAAAAGAAATATTTTTCTTTTAGAAAGAGAGATATAGCTGCATGCATCCCTTTACAAGAACCCCCTCAAGCAAGACATAAAAACTGTAATTAAGAAAGGGATAGGCCCAGAGTCCCGTGAGATTCAAAGGTTCATGTCAGATCATTCAGCACATTAAGTGGCAAGAGAAAAATCTTCCAAGTTTGAATCCACGCAGCACCAGGGAAATGTCTCTTCTTGCAAACAAAACAACCCAACACAAAGGCAATGAAACTGAACTGTAGCTCTATGCAAGCTTACTTTCAGAATAAACTCAAGGTACATGCAACCTTGCTTTCTGCATCTTCCATGCCACATACTGAGGTGTAACAAGTTGCTAGTGTCTGGGAGTGGCCATCCCTGTGTGGCAGTGTGAAACGATGTGAAATTCTGCTGAGGACTTAAGGCTTTATTATTATTTTTCCCACTACTTAAAACCGGTCTGAAATTTCCACTGGAATTTTTTACAATGCACGCCCACTCCTTACACGAGTAATTGACAGAAGATGGTGTTAGAAAAGGAGTTGCACCACTTTAGCCAACAGAAGCTGAAAAGAGAATGACCTTTCCAGAGGTCTCATCCTAAATACTAAAACTGAACAGTGTCCAGGCCACCATAACACAAGGAAGTTATGATGCACATATTTCCTTCAGTTATGCATGATTCCCTCACCTGTGTGATTTTCCTGCAGAAGGGTTTAAAGGGGAACTGACGATGCAAGTTTTAATCTGTGGATCCAAACCATTTTTGAGTCCAAGAAAAAGTGCAGACAGATGGACAATTCAGCCAAGCTCTTTTCTGGCTCTGCACCAGTCTATGAACGGCAGCAATGATGGAACAAGAAAGAGAATCTCAGCGTGGAAAAATCAATGGCTAAAGGACTTCAAAATTAGACGTTTCTGGAAGTTCCTTCTTACTAATTCTGTAAACCTGAGAGCCTTCCACTTCCCCTGCCAGCTAAAGAAAAGAGATCAACTTATCTAGGGCACTTAAGAACAATTATTTCTTCCACCTTAATTGCAAGAAATGCCCATGAAAGGTAACTCAGCTGTGAAGGAAGTGACTTCACATGCCAGGCAGATGTTGCCAGCACCAGAGTCCTTCCTATGCTCCCCAAATGGTAACTCCTCACTGGGGATCATGCATGTCTTATATGCAGGCAAAGAGCAATTTCTTTGTTCTCCAGCTTTATTACAACATAGTGAACTCTTTAGGAGTGCAAATTTTTGCCAAGAAGCAGCAAATTAATAACATGTGTATGTGCTGCTTCCACCACAGGTGAAGGCAGTGTTTGTAAGAGAAGATATTTACAGCTTGCTTGAAGCAAGGATCTTGAACCCAGCCCAGCCAGGCCAGTGGGAATCCACTGCAGTTCTACTGGAAGAAGCAAGGCAACAGTGATGAAACTGCTTCCTCATCAGTGCTACTACTCGAGCTGTTCCATTACCTGTTTGAATCCAAGAACACACTTTATCAAATGTCACCAGATTAAACAGTCTCTCTCTGTAAAAATTCATTCACTGATTGTGTATGAATTAGCTATTCTGTGGTTGTTATTCTGTGAAATATATAGATTCTCATTCACACATTATTATCAAATTCTATGTATTTATGGTGTTTGGTCCTAAGCATGTCCTGTCCTGGCCTGTAATATGTATTACAAACCATTTGCTTTCATAGATCACCTTAATAAATGATTACAGCCTGTCTTTTCTTCAAAATATTCACTTTATTTCATAATCAATTATTAAGAAACATCTCTATAGTGCAAATAAAAAACCACATTTACCTCTAACACTGGTTTAACTAAAAAAGGCCCTGCTACTTCTCAAAGGACTGCAGCCAGTGAAGTTCTTAAACCATGTTCATGTTTAAGTTCTATTCCTAAATGCACTCTAATTTGAAGCAGAACTGGCCTGAGCCAGGGCTTTGAAAATTGAAAATACTCTCTGTAAAAATCATAATAATTGCTTAACAAAGATTTCTACTTCTGTTCCTCAAACAGATGCACAGGTTTGGGGCTGACAATCCCACAAGCCCCGGGTATTGTGCCCACTTCCAATATGGGGTAAAAAAGGTGAAGAGAGAAGAACATAAATTAAAACCCCATGCCAAGCCATTTTGGGGGGTATTACCCCACAGACCACAACAGGTCTGAAGGTCATATTTCATGTGCATATATAGAGATATTTCTAACTGACATTTACTAAACAATCAGACTGGCTACGTGCTTCAGACAGCCCTGGACAAGTATTAATTGAAACCATCTGTAGGACATGTTATCTCTGAAGTAACTAGAGATGTTCAGCTGACTTTGTACTAAATTACCCAGCAGTTTCCACACAGAAAAAGCACATTCATGAAAGTGATTTACTGTTTTAATATAACACACAACTACAAAGGGCTCAACCGTGACCCTATGGTTTCTATGATTATTCTCTTTAGGAAAGCACAGCTGAGAGAGAAAACAGCTAAAAGCTGCCTGTTCTTCTGCATAATTTGTCCACGAGCTCTGAAGAGCTTAAGGGGTGAATTAGTCTTTTTGCCTTAAAAAAATAAAGACAGTGGAGGTCCTGAGGGAATGAGATAAAAAAGAACCTTTCCTCCCACACATCACGAATCCCAGTGAGAGTTTGATGTAGTGTACTGAGAGCACAAGGATTGTTTCTGCCATACATTTTTATAAATACTAGGAAACTGATGAGGAAACAGTGCCTGCTCCTCTTACCCAACCTGTTTACTTAATGCCTATACAAAAATAATAATGAGAGTCCAGACTGGTCAAAATTCCTTGCTGTACTACCACATATCTAGCAAGGGAGATTCTGTGATCTGGTGAAAGGACGGATAAAACACATTTGTTGTGATGGAAGAATTATCTTTATCAAGATAGCACAGCAGGAAAGATAGCAAAGGCTCCAAAAGGCTGGAATCTTTACTGCAAACAAAGCTGGTAGACTTCAGTAAAGCTACGTAGGCTATAATGAATGTTTTTGACTGTAGGGAGAAAAATGAGTGGCTCGAGTCCAGGAACTGTCTCAGCCTACATACAGAACTAGGTCTGTAGGAGATTCTTATTCAACACGTTTCCTACAGAAGACATTAATTTACATTTTCTTGTTTAAAGAATAGATAACTTCTCCATGTGAGAAATTCCAGCAGGCAGGAACTCAGAGGAATGAACGAGCACTGCAGAGACCACTGCACATTTCACACAAACACTCACCAACTGTTGCCACTTTGAGATTTCAAAGCTCACAAAGAAAATTACTTTTTTTTCCCTCCAGAACAGAAACTAGGATATCAACCCTGATTACTTTGCAGTTACTCACCCTTACAGTGCAGTTTGAGAGGCAAGAGGCCTTAATCAAGCTCAGATGCAAGGAAGGATTTCTTTTAAAGGCTATCAATGTTAATGAACAACTCGGTCTCATTCAAACATCCACACTAGGATATGGGCAAGTGTCTAAGTTTATCATGTCCTCAATCTTTTGAACAGCCAGATTTTATTTGCTAAGCATTGATCAGGCCAGAAGGAATGAGCTTATCCCGAGTGGCAGCGGCTGGACTTGAATTCTGGACTTTAGAAGGCAAAATGTTCTGGATTTGATGGAATTTTGCCTCAGGCAGCTCTGCCGAGTTTTGGGCTGTCAGTGTAAGCCCAGAGACCAAATGAAGCTGTCCTGGAGTCTTATTGGAAAACAGAAAGGCACATCCTCACTCTAAAAGGCTTGTGTATCTAAAAGCTAAAAAGAGCTGCTGAAGCTTTGCACCAAAAGTAACAAGTCAAACACAACTGGATGTACTGACTTGCTATTTCTTGTGCATGCTGGGAGAGAGGGTTCCAAATTAAAAGCCATACTGAAAGCCAGAAACCAAATATCACATCAGTTTTAAAAACAAACCCTTCAGAAAATGAATCTCTTCACCTCACTTGTGAGCCTAAATTATACAGGTTCTTTTAATCCTTTGATTAGTTATTTTATTGTCTTTTGATTGTGCCAGGAGTCTACAGCTGTGATATGGTTACAAAAAGCATACAGGTGTTTAATTTAAAATAAAAAGGCTTTTCTGCAATTTTAAAATAATGAAACTATTTTTCTAGTATTAGATTTTTATGAAGCTTTTTGAACTTACACTTTTCATATCTATTGGTTCAGCTGATACAGTGAAATATCTCCTGCGAAATTATAATAGCCTTGCATAATTATCAGTCTAGTAAAAGAAGGCTTTTTCAAATGCACACTCACTGACCTGTTCAGTGTCCTGTTGCACAAGAGCCCCTCATGAACGTGTTAATCATGAACATGTCGCTGTTGAAACATTCAACATGTTACACTGGAGTTTCCCACTCCTCCCCTCAGGGCAGAATCCTTTCTTACTGCACTGGCTCACCCAGCATCTTTTGGAGTACAGTTCAATCTTTGTAGCTTTTCAAAAAGGGCTGCAACAGATAAATGTGCATGGAAAGGAGTATGAAATACCAATTTATATGGTCAGCAATCTGCAGAAACAAAGCTCTATCCTCTGCAAGCAACATTCAAATAATTAGGGAGCATGTGCACTCTTACCTGGCAGTGATACTCAAGCTACTTCTGCAGCCTTATCCCTCCTGCTTTTTCAGTCCTCACTCCAAAAAAAGCTTTTAGGAACTTTGGTAAAATTCCTACTCAGCAAATAAACTGATTTCTGAAAATCATGCACTTACCCAGGAGCTTTACAGGTATCAGGTGATGAAGGACGTCACTTTTCAGCTTGATCCTGCAGCTGCATTGACACTTCCTCAGGAAAGCCTGGCTTTGTTCCAGTGCTCTTCCTATCTGCCACCACTCCAAACAGAACACATCACAAAGCTCAGATGCCCAGCTACTGACAGAAAGATGTGATGGAAACATCACTGTTACCATCATCACCCCTTGTCCACATTACATGGGTATTTCAAAGCAGACACCTGTTTCAGGGCATTTTGTTTAGAACCATTTTATTTCTGTACTTCAGGAAAAGAATTTAGCAAGGCCAGCTTCCTGGAGCCCAAGCACAGGATCATGGCAGTGCTTCACACATGGTTAAATTCACCACCACACTCTTATCCAACAAAAGAACACCCAGTTATCACTGAAACAGCAAATTTTTGCTTTAGGACACTCAGCTCCTCTGTCCTCCTTAGCAGAAGGCTATGACATGGCTGAGAAAGCTGCTCTCCTCAACTTGTATTTCCCCATGGTGTTCACAGGAATGCAAGCTAGGAAAAAAGAAAGGAAAGCAAGAGCATCCTTTCTTCCAGATGCCAGCTAAACTTGTACACTTAGGAGAATGTCAGCTACAGCAGCTGGAAGTGGGCTGGGAGCACCAGACTGACTCCTGAACCACCTTGGATAGGGCCAAGAGCACAGGCAGGGTGGAATGGAGCATAACAAGGACTCCTACCACAAGCTAAAGTCATCTTTGAGTCCTCACTGCAGGTGTTCCCTTAGAGTTGGTGTTTTGAGACACAATCACCCCTTTAATTTAATATTACAACAGTTTGTAATTTTAACTAGGGGCACCATACATCCCTATAGTCTTGTCTCAATTTCTTTTTTTTTAAGTAAGGCTGATGACTGATCTTAGATACCACAGTTTTTCAGTTCAGGCACTTAAAAAATAAAAAAAAAAAACAAACCAAGTTTGTTTGTTTGTAAAAGAAAAGTCTTGCTCATCTGCTTGTTCCCTTCCAGTATGTGTGTCTAGAAATCTTGAGCAGCATTTCCTTCCCCTGCCCCTTCCCTGTTAATTACTTAGCTATAGCTGCTTTCTAACACAACAGTAATGTATGGTAACTCATTTTATTGTCTCACTCTCTTCCTCCAGTCTATGCTTCCTAGAAAATGAAAAAAGCATTACGTATTCCCACCCCGCAGGGTGCCGAACACAGACATCTCCTGAGCAAACAGCATAAGTTATTCAGTGTAACAACTATAAAGGCAAGAATGAGATTACAAGAAAACATCCTCTACAGCTGTAAACACTATCTGCAAGGCTTACTATTCAGCACCATTACATTTCCATGCTGAGCCAATTCCAATCCCTTCTCTTCTCATTCCTAAAGCAAGGGCTTTTTCTTTCTTTCATTAATTTTGATCTAAGTACTATTTCTGTATAGAGGAACAAACATGTTCCTCTATAATGAGCCTGAAAGTCAATCAAAACCAACACTGAATCATGCATCTCTTGTTTTAAGGTTTGATAACCCCTCAAAAAATGTTTAAAAAAAATCAGGAGTGAATAGCCTAGGGAGTTTCTGCTTTGGCAGAACTAGAGCAAGGCAGTAGCCAAACACATTGCTACTGGCATTCAGTCTTGGATATTTTAAGCCAGCAAAATCATAGCTTGATTCAGTATAATTAAAAGAGATGCTCAAAGGGGGCACTATAAGGCTAAGTGGAGAAATTATACAAAATGTATTTTAACAATCAAAATTACTTAGGCAATCAAAAGATGGGGGAAATTGTGTTTTCTGTGCTTTGAAACTAAATCAGGAAAATTGGAAAAAAAAATACGGATAGCAGTAATTAGATGTGAATTCTCCCCAGCTCCCTAAAACAGTCTGTTTGGAACAGTGCTATGTATTAAATCTTGCATGCTCCAGGCCTGCATTTTTGCAAGCCCTGAATCTTTTGCAAACAGTCAAAGATTGTACAAAGAATTGCAATCCACCAGCCAAGGCCTGCCTAAATGCAGGTGTTGCCCTTTTCTTTAGAACAATGTCAGACATTTTGCTGCCATTGCAAAATGGACAAACTTACATCCACACGGAAAGTCTTGCCCACTGCAGTGTTTCACTGCAGCTGCTTTATCTTGATTATGATGGGGGAAAAAAAGCCATTAACCAATTTGATGATTGGTTAAAGAAAGCTTGTGTCTAAAACTGTTAGCCTCATCTCAGCTATTCTTGTCAGGCTCCATATGGTCCCCATAACAAACAATTATCACTTTATAAGAAAATGTGAATTTCTGTCCAGTTTGTCCAGTTTTGAATGGAGTTTGGACACGTTCTGCTCATTCTGCTGTTTTGAAGTCACTCTCCTCATTCTTTAATGACTTTATAAACAGAGCAATGAACAGGGCTATTGTGTCCTGCTGCATCTGATTTACATCTGCATTAAATACTCCTTATGGCTCCCTCCAGCAGTGCAGAGCACTTTCAAGGAGCCTTATGAAACTCAGCCCAAGGCCCAGAGACAATGCCAGAATGAAGTCAAGGGGTCTCATTACCAAAGGGAGAAGTTGGGGTCTCAGTACCAAGGGAGAAGTTAGGCTCCCTAGCACTTAAAGGGAGTGGAAAAGTGAGCTAAAAGCCATACACACTGATTTTATTTCTTGCATGCATGGCAGCGATCCATATGGTGACATTTCATCTATAAATTTATTAGCAACATTAAGTAACAGCTTCCTACTCTTGTGTTCAGAATTGACACCTGCTGTGCTCAAAATGCTATAGGGGACTTGTGGCAGGGAAGTTGTAAGAATCTTTGACTCCCAAGCCTTAGGCATTGGTAATCTGGTGGCAGAATAAAGATAATTCCGACTGCAGCATTTTTACAATCAGGCTATGTAAAGCCACATGAACCAGATAGAGGATAAAAGAAAGCCCCTCTGTCCAGCTTACAACATGGTCCCTGTACTCCTCAAGATCCATCTTAAAGGAAGCTTCCTACAACAACTCCTTAGAGAAATGGGATGGGGATCATAAATCAGATCAATATATTAGGGCTGCTAAAAGAATGACTAGAAACATTATTTCTGATCCAGCTTAGTCTAAATTGCTTTACTGGAACACAGTGGCTGCAGAGGCATCACAAACTGCTCATGGCCAAGACTCTGCTCTGTCCTACCCTTCCAGCCATTTCATACATCACCTTTCACAGGAGCAGTCTGGCTCCAGGCATCACACAGAGCAATTGTTCCACAGGCTAGGAGATAACCTACATGTCACAGGCAGATGTAAACTGGTCTTCTCACCTTACCTTCAAATAAACAGATGGTTATTTTACTTTGGTGGCATTTCTTGAATGTATTTATAGGTATTTTTTTAATCATTAATTGATGATAAATGAATGTGAATCCAGAGAGTATAGGTGGTGTGAAATGACATTCTAGAGTGGCTTCACTTTTTCAGGAAAAGGATAGAAGACATATTCATCTGTAATTAAATTTAAGATTAATTCTGTATTTGTCAAAGTTGTTTTAACCAGGCTTATCATGCATCTTATAAAGTATAAAAAAACCCCTGGGGAACATAAAACCACCACTCATCCACCAGGTAAGTTGTCAAATGCATCAAAAAACTCTACTCAGTAATATAGAGGACCACTACCCAGCCTGAAAATCTGGTAGTCAGGCTATCCATAGTGATCTCATGGTTCTGCTATGATTCAGGAATATAGAAATCCATTAAAATGCTTTCATTAATCCCTGATGCTTTTACTGTATGCCAAAGGCATGCAAGCTGAAATACCGAGTTATACAACAGGTTTTAACCTTCTGCCATGACTCCTTCCTGAATCTCACTGGCTTAGGGAGGGAAACAAACGATGAATCTGAACTACAACCATGAAAAATCTAGAGACAAGTTAGGGCAAAAGGTTTTGCAAAACATGACT
Source organism: Chaetops frenatus (assembly GCA_013400775.1). NCBI lineage: Eukaryota > Metazoa > Chordata > Aves > Passeriformes > Picathartidae > Chaetops > Chaetops frenatus. Next base: position 140,878 of record VZTR01012416.1, on the reverse strand, counting down.
ACCATGACCAACACATCTGAGTGAATAAACTGTATTCTGAGAGCCATGGGTCATCACCTTTCCACCCAAACAGGAAAACATTCAGCTTTACCTTGCTGGAAAGAAGTTGTGCAACTCCCAGACAAACTGGTGCAGACAGGAGCTGAAAAATAAAAAGAAGTTAAGGGAGAGTAAGAGCCTTTTTACTGAAAATGAGCAATTTGTCTGTATTTCACCCCAAAGGTCATTGATGCTCATTTACATGCAATGTTATATGATTGCTTTTGGTTTTGTTGCTTTGAAGAGTTAGATAGTAAAAATTAGCTTCTGTTCCTTGTGTTTTCATTAAGCTAAGAGCTAAAAAAACCCAGCAATAAAAATAAAAATAATTGATAATAATAATAATAATAAATAATAAAATCTCATAAGCAGACACAAAAGGCACACACTAACTTCTCAGCTCTGTATTTCCACTGAAAAGAGGTAAACACTGTCCTGCACAGCTGCTTCCAGAGCCACTGGAACTTGTCCTGCTCATAGGAATCTAAAGAAATAATAACTGTGGCCTTAAAAAAAACGAAGCACTTCCATGAACTCAAGAACATGGCTTTCCACCTCCTGAATCATTCTGGCAGCTGCTTTTCACATGGCAGCACTCAGGAGACTGCAGACACAGGCAAGCTGCAGAGCCAGCCCCTCCAGCCAGCCAGCTGCCACCATCTTCAGGCAGTTTGAAGGGTTTAGTTGCTCGTAGCTCCCTGCCACCTCGAAATTGTTAATTTTTTCCTGATGAACTGCAGTGGGGCTGGGTCTCTGCCACTGTCCCTCAGCCCCACACAAGCACTGTCCCTGTTAGCAGAGGAAGACGTCTCCACTGCAATACTGAGGCCCCATATCTGGGATTTTACCAGGAGTTGTCTCCCTGCAGGTTACTACTCCTTGTACAATAGCTCAGATGCCCAGCTCCCCTGCCTTGATCAAGTAACTTCAGTTTTGTTACCAATGCCTAGAAAACAACCACCACACACATCTTTTAAAGTTCACTGCAGCAACTTTAAATTAGTCAGATCAAGGGGAAGAAAAAAAAAAATGCCAGAACTAAGGAAGCAGTGTTTGCGTCATGGGACATTTGCTTGCAAGATTCTTTCAAATCTAAATCAGGACCCACCACCTTTTTGTCTGCCAAATTTTTTTCCAAGCTCTGCTAGAACTTTAGGCAGCACAATCACAACAGTAGGTCCTGTAACATTCAGTGATAAACGTTTACCAGAGCAAAGAAAACATAAATTTCTTAATTTAAAAACCAACCAAGAAAAACAGCTTTTCCTTTAGTAATATAAAAATCAAAGCTGTCCTTTTTTTATTTCCTTATTTTTTAGGTTAAATTTTAAATCAACAACTATGCTGGAAATACATCAGGGGAATTAATTCTTCTGTTTCAGATTTGAAGGATTAACTCTTCAATTATTAAGTTGTACCAACAGCTGATCACTTGCTGTGCAGTCTATTTTTAAAAGTACATGAAAGATTACTGTAACCAGAATACCTAGAATAAGAACATTTAGCAAAACCCTGCCACACAGAAATCTGAAATTAGTGTTTGAGACCTGGTATATCAATTTACAGTTAATGCCAGGCTTGCTCTCAGGGGGGCTCAAGTCACTTTTTAATGGCCTTCAACAGCTGCACACATACAACCCTCCCCACTCCCCGAACCACCACCCAGCATACAAGTACTGTTTCCAACTACAGGGGCAATTCAAATCCTTAGTAAAAACATTTCTTGCCACCTTTACATTTAAAATTGCATATTAATTCACAAAATGAAGAACATCAAAATATTATCTTAAAAAAAAAAAAAAGTCTGGGGTGGCAGTGGGCTATTTGAAACTGGGATTGATGAGTTTCTCTACAGCCACCAGCAGGTCCCTTTGAGGTCCTGTTAGAATCCATATTCCAGAGCATCTGTACTTTGCAGAGCTCCAGGGTGAGAAGAAGAGAGGAAGGAACCAGAAGTGCCTCCAAAGCATCATTCTCTGCTTAGTGCTGCTCTGTGACTCCCTCTGACTGAGGTGTTGGAGCTCCAGGAGCTGCAGGCAGGTGATGGAAAGAGCCCTTCATGCAGGTCACTGTCTCCTCTGAGGCTCTCCCTGATTGTCTCACCCTGCCTAGAAAATGCAGTGATTTCTCTGATAAACCCCTCAGTATGCACCTCCCTGCATCTGTTTCCTTTAAAAATTCAGCATGTCTAAACCCACCAGAGTGCATCTTTCTGTTTAAAGGAACAACACCTCACTTTGCAAGAACTCACATTTTCAGGATCTGTCCCCAGGCAGAAAGCCTTGTAAAAGTTGTCGAAAGGAATGATGTTTTTCAGCAAATCCTTCTGAAAACTGCACGCTATGGAGGGTTTACTGCTGTACCATGACCTGCTATCTCCAGGTTACAAGGACCTGGCAAATACAGATATCAAGCACAAGTCACCTTGTTTAAAAACCTCCTTTAACTCAAATAAAGTATTCCCTCAGAACTCCCTCCATAGACCTGAGTAAGCTGAGACAAGAAGGGACATGACAAAAATTAGGTCTTAATAAATTTGTGTGACCCCTTGAGCCCAAGCTTTATCTCTCTGGTCGCTTCTGCACTGTACAAGCCAAAGCAGCAGAGAACTCAGGCACAGCAGCAGCCAGGTGAGAGGGCACACAGTGACTGATCAGCTTTGAAACAAGAATTACAACTCTAGCAAAGCATCAGCACAGCAAGAGTTAAGAGCGTGGCCTGTACTTTGCTGGTGGGAATAGTCTGGGAAACAGAAACAGCAGGAATAGGATCCTTTAAAACTACTTCAGTTTTTATTAACATATTTTTACAGGACATCCCAGTTAAGCCAGACAGCATGTCTACAATAGGGTCCTGTCTAAGGACAGCTTAAAACTATTACATAGTACATACAGAAGGACAATACAGTCCCAGTACAAGCTACCAGCAGGCAGTAAATCACGTCAAAGCCTCATGTTACACCTGATTAACTGCTTGGCTCTGGTACTGCAACCTACTCCAAGAATGCTTGCTTCAGTGTAGTTAGGGGTTGTCAGAGAATTTATGTCATCTGATGGCAAGTTATATAAAATAGTGCCCCAGTGCATCATTTAGGAAGCATTACTTGGCATGAGCTGCAGGAGTGTGTGGCTTCACACCTGCAGTATCCTCTGGTATTATGTATTCCTCAAAAGTGGACTCCATTTAGATGTCTCATTAACTTGAAGAAATCACATCACCTCTGTCCCAGTGGGATCATATGAGCCTGGATTACAACTCTATCTGAACTACAAACACATCCAAAATTTTATCACTCATAAGTCAGTCTACCCTCAACATGGCAACTGCTATGAAATTAAATGTCCCACAAAATTTTCCTTGATTCTGCGAATGGCTTAAAAATAGATACCCTTGTAAATATGAAGACCTTACATTTTTCACTACATCTACAAGCCTGAGAGTGGACCAAACAGTAAAATCTTTCCACCACCTGAACACAAAGGAAACCTTGTTTCTCTGAAGTTCAAAGGCAACCCAAGCCACTAGAGATGCAAATTTCGAGAGCATCCCAAGGTCCATAGATTGGATGTTTGTCAAACATGCAAGGTGCTGTGAAAACCAAGCAATAATCCTGATGAAGTCTGTGTTTATCCAGCAGTCAATCAGCAAGACATCTGGCATTATCTGAGATGTCGTGCATCTCAATCAAGAGTTAGAATCCCGTAGGTCAGCAGAAGTCTTTAACTGTACAGTCCAGTAGCCCTGACTCTGTGTGCTCCTGCACAGCTTTTTTCAGAGTTGTGCAGGAATTTTGCAGAAAGCTGGATGCCAATTTTAGCAGTAATATCTTCTACACCCCACACACAAACAATTTCAATATTTCTATGGAGTTCCTCATGCTTGGCCAGCAGGAGGCTTGCTTGTATTCTTTTGTAAGATTAAGTAATCATCACGTATTTTTAAAGTGCAGACTTATCATCTATTTCCTTAGGCAAGGCAGTGATACTTCAGCTTTACCCTGGATAAACTGCTGAGATGGTCTGCACTTCAAGTGTCAGCAGGAAATGTAAAACCTGTAAAGAGGACAATTTCTTGCATTTAGCACATTGCAGTGCACATGGTAGGCTAAGCCTCTGGATAATTCCTCTTACTTATTGATTGAGGTAATTTTGCATTATAGCAATTATATCACAGATCACAGAAAAACATTTCCTTCTAAAATTAAACAAGGAGTTTAATTAAAATCAGAGCAAGGCTTCTAAAATAACAGCAGAACAACAGGGCACAGATGTCTGGACTGCAAACATATTTACCTACACTTTCTGCTCAGTCATAACAGCCTTTCCACAGTTATCACAAGAAGAGCTTTAAAAAATGAAAAGCCTGACATTAAGTCATTTTTCCCAGGTAGAAGATGAAAAAAAGTCTTTCTGGTTTTAGTAAGGAGTAAGACCCAAGCTAAATGCTGAGGCCGTGATGAACCAGATATGCAAACTCCTTTAGAAATCCAGATATGGAAATGCAGATCAGTGCATCCACCAGCTGCAGTGGCATTTAAGGGAGAGGAGAGCATCTGAACAATACCACCATGGTGGCCTTTAGACACAAGCACCTGAGTAACTGAGAGGAAAGAAAGAAACCAGCACCTGTTCCCTAGCAAGGTGTGACATGAGACATAATCACCAGGGAGCTGCAATCTGAACTGGAAACACACGCAACAGCATCATGGGGGGGAAGTTTTTGGCCAAGCAGTTAGTGCTGGGAGAAGTGTTTGAGGATTGGTAACATGAGAACAGCTGTTCACAGGACTTCTCTCTCTGAACCCAGAATGGCAGAGGATTTGTCCTTACAGATGGCAAAGCTTCAAGGGACAGCAGCTCTGGCAGGAACATCTCTAATGATGCCACATTTTTGGATTCAGAGCTCATAGCTGGGAAAGGAGGAAATGTAGGTGGGAGGGAAGCAGCTCAGCCATCACTGAGCTCAGCAGTTGTAAGAGCCAGCAAGACTGAACACAAGCACTCCCAAGATGTAGGGAATTGGTGTCCAAGCCTCTGGGTGAGATGTGGCCAAGGAGCTGTGCTGCTGTGGCACAAGCCACTGGGCACAGTCCAGGATCTCTGTAGCTACCAGTCACACTGCAGGGCACAGCGAGCTCCAGGAGGGTGCTCAGCAGTTGCCACTGCCACTGAGCTGCCATGTACAGAGCTCAGCACACTGTGCAGCCTTGACCTTTGCAGATTTGAGGTGGCCACTTCAATTTGCTCTGGTTTGGAAAATACAAAATTAGTAAATTAGCTTTTACCCAGCTTTCTAATCTCCAGGTGCTTTCATTTAATAGCAAGAAAAAAATCAGAGGTTCAGTCTCAACTAAAGTTTCAGTGAATTTAACAGCTGAGAATATGACAAAGGCTGGCTGTGCTCAGTGCCTTGCTCAATCACCTGCAAATGCATGAAATGGGAGCAGTGGTATCTGCCTGTACAGACTCGGTGACTAAGTGCAGGCATTACTTATACGTGATTTTCTTTTCCTGGTCTTGCAATTCTTCACCCGGAGCATCAAATACCAGAGCCATGATGTGTTAACACCACCTTTCCTATGGGGCTGTGCCTCTGCCACACCACAGTAGGCTTCCAAGAAGCTGTGTGCCTCTGGTAATTCGGACTGCTAGAGACACCCATAAGGGAAAACTGAATGGAAACTGCTGTACTCCTTCCAAATGGATCCGTGCAATTTTTAAATCGACTTTCCAAAATGCACCAAACATACCCAGGGGAAATAAGCTAACAATGTGGATTGCTGCCTGAAATAATTATACAGATAGCTCAGGGTGTTTAGTGTAGTGATGAAAGAAAAGAAACAAGAAAAAGTGATTAGCAGGCTTCCCAGCAATAACGTGGTTTAGCAAATCCCGCACTTCCCATTCCACAACAGAAACTCTGGCATTGCCTAGATTTATAAATACCGTACTGCATGTGTTGGCTTTCCCAGTTTAGGAGTCCCTACTGAGAAGCTCAATATTACACAGGAAACACTCTGATAGCAGAGGGCTATCTACCACTCTCATTTTGACATACCTGCAGATTTGTGACTTCATTGTAATTTCACTACACTGCCTTGTAAGAAATGATTTTACTGCAAATAACAGTACCTGCTCATAAAAAGGCTTGTACATTCAAGTGCAGTACTGAAAGGCAATTAAAGTTGTGCTTTGCCAGGGTACCAGGTTAGATCAATTCTTGCTGAGGAGCAGCACAAAGATGGGTAATGGACTTCAGAATGTCTCAAAGCCAGCACAGTAGCTGAGCTGTCTAAATACATAGCAAGCCTCAAAATCCTGACCAGCTTTCTCTCATTGAACTTCAAGAGAGTTTAAAGAGAACTCAGGCACCAGTGAGCATAGTTCTAGGTGAGCATAGTTTGACAAAGCTCTGAAAAATAAGCCTTTGGGGTTTTTTTAATATTTCCTTTTAAAATAAATATTCATCTGATAGTAGTTAAACAATATAATGGCAAGTTTTAACATGTGCAATGAAATGGTATTTCACTACCTTCAAATAACCAGCAGGATGAGATATCAGAGACATTTGCCCTGACTGTATTCCTCCACTGAAACTACACCTACAGTATTTCAGCATTACAACAATTTGCACTTGCATCATTTTTTCCCTTATTAAAAAACCCCCAGTACAACTTGACCAGTGTTTCTACAAGCAACTCTTGCTCAATTAAAATATTATATCCAAACAGATTTATGCTACACCCTGTTTTGTCATGAAAGTATTCAATTCCAGACAATGAGCATATGTGGGTGTCTGCTCCTGACTCTAACTCCTGATTTAAATATATCTTTCAAAGATGCTTTCCACAGAATCAAGGTCAATGGGGAGGAAGCAGGAAAAACTGAATTGTTAAGATTGCACAGAAGGATTAGGAAAGTTATGCACAAGGAGTTTGTTTCAATGCTAATTTTAGCAGGATGCAAATCCCCTTTTTTTTTTTTTTTTTTTCCGGTACGTTTTGGTTTGTTGAGGCTTGAAGTCTTGGAATCTGTGAGAGACAGAATCACTGAGTAGAAACAATAGTGTGAACATGAACAATAATAAATAACCTAGTTAAGAAGATGCCTGTAAACATTTCTAGTAGTAAACCTGCCAAATTACACCTATAGTCACTTGTTGGTCTCCTCTCACCAGTATTTCCTTGGTTTGTTACATATCATACCCCAGAATGTGAATTTCAATAGAAACCTGGGTTGTTTGTGATCCATGTGTCAAGGGCACAGCACACCTCCACAAAAAAACCCAAAAAGAATAACAGGAATACAATAAGAAAATGAAGAAGGAAAGAACACAAGTTAACAGATAAAGACAGAGGTGATATTTAAAATTACCTACACTGTACCCAAATATCCTTATTTATTTATAGTATGATGTTTTTAATAATACAGTTATTAATCATCCTATAAGCCCCTATTAACAAAAATATAGCCAGAGCCATCACAATGGCATGCTTATGCAAAACCAAGAACTTTGCAAGGACAGCACACTTTCCAGATAGATATAGCTCCATACATTTTACAGATAGGGAAACAGAGCCACTGAAAGCCAAAAGCCCAACCCTAAGGGCTTTGCCTCAAAGTTTGAGTTAGAGAATCAGCTGAGCAACTTGAGTACTGCTTCAAATGCTGATCAGTGCTCTGCTTTCACCTGCTGCTCTCCTTCCTGCATTTCTAGTGTTTATTTAACTGCACAGCTATTTACCTTTGAATAATGCACACCTGGGTTGAGACATGCACACAGTGTTTAGCAAAATACAGTCAGGGACAACTGACTCTAAGCATCATCATTACACACATGGTCAGAGTGGCAACAGTCCTAAACCTGGCTCTAGGATGGATGGGCAGGAATGATTGCAAGAGGGAAATTTTACTGAAATAAAGCTCATTACATATCAATCTGATACTTCTGTTTTGCATAACTTCTGCACAACCTCACCACTTTGAAGCACCTGTGTTGTTACTAAGATGTTTTTCTTCCTCCAGGTCAAACAAAAGTACCTAGTAGAGATTAAGATATAAACACTAAAAAAAACCAAAAAAGGAACCATGATTACAAAAATCCCCATTCAAACAACACCAAAATAGTAAAGCAAATACTAGAATGAGTGAAATATTTTATTACAGTGAGGAAGTGCTTACTGCTTTGATCTGGCAGATACTGTGACATACACAAACCTGAATGTTGACGAAAGAAATGAGCTTCCACAATTTGAATCCTGCCTTTGCTCCTGGACTGCTTGAAGCACCTTTCCCAAGCAGCATTCTCTCTAACCAATTTTCCATATTCAGAAAGATGATTTGCAACTGATGGAAGAAATACTGATCTCATGTCTTCATGGATAACAACCCCTTGGGTAGTCTGAATCTCAGTACAAGACACAACACCCGTTACTTTGGCTTAGTTTCCAGAGATCCTCCATGTCCCACCCAGCTGGCAGAGGATGAAGCCAAGCCATGTCAATGTTTAGGCAAGTAGAAGTAGCTAATGGAGGAAGATCTGGTTTGGAAAAAATGCTATGTCAAACAGGTCCAGAGGAGTGCCACAAAGATGATCAGGGGGCTGGAGCATTTTCCCCATAAGGACAGGCAGAGAGAGTTGGGGTTGTTTAGGCTAGAGAACAAAAGGCTCCAGGCAGAGTCTGTAGCAGCCTGCCAGCACTTACGGGGTACCTACAGAACAGATGGGGAGCGACTCTTCATCAGGGAGTGTAGAGATAGGATGAGGGGCAACAGTTTTAAACTGAAAGAAGGTAGATTTAGAGGAGATGGTAAGAAGAAATTCTTTCCTCTGAGGGTGGTGAGGCACTGGCACAGGCTGCCCAGAGAAGCTGTGGATGCCCCATCCCTGGCAAGTGTTCAAGGCCAGGCTGAATGGAGCTCTGAGCAACCTGGTCTAATGTAAGTTTGTCCCTGCCCATGACAGGGTATTGGAACTAGATGGTCTTTAATGTCCCTTGCAACCCAAATCACATTCTGACTCAGTGTGCAACTACTTTCTTTCCATAATACGAGGTAGAGCTTAATTTTAGGTACTGTCCTTCTTAACAAGATCTTTTTGAAGTTCTTTTAATTTTGGTAATTACATTGGGATATCTCTTTAGAGCCACTTCCTTGCTAATTACTTGCTACCTTGCACAATGCTAGTTTTTGGTAAAGAAAGCCACATGGAAAACACAGCGTTTATCTTGGTGAACTCAGCAACATAACCACACTGCTTGAAAACAAATGCATTCATGAAAATGCTGCCACTTCTGAGTCACCACACAAGCCCCACATCAGCACACAACCTTCTGTAATTTGAAAGCCTCATTAAACTTATCAACACACGTATCTTTTCAGACTGATGAAACAGGAAAAGTTTTGAGACAGCAGCAGGCTTTGCTGTCCCCTAGCTAAAATCTGCTGAATTTGGGAATTCCCTTTGGAGTTGTTTCCCCTCTTAATGCTAATGGGCATGGCACAAAGACCATAGATTCTGCATTTATTCAGAAAAATTATTCTCCTATTGAGAAAAAAATACGCACGCCACAAACCAGTGTAAAGATACTTGTTCTCAGCAGAACTGCAGAGCAACAAATCTTCAAATAAGTGAAAAAAATTCTGATTTTTCAAAAAAACCCACTTTAATTACTGTGTGGTTTGTTCAGTTTTCTTTTGAAGATGCCTAACATATGCTATGATTTACACAACACTGGCAGTGAGCTTGAGACAGAAGATTCAAATCTAACTGCAGAAGCAAGCAAAACTTAACACTACGCATCAAGGTTGTCCTCATCAGCTGAGTATGGCCATTTAACTTTGCATGCATAATCAATTCCTATTGCTAAATATTCTTTAAATACCAAGAAATGTGTTTCTTTTATTTTTATATGTACAGCATGTTCTTGTAGCTGGTGACACCGGAGCCACCAAGGGCAGAGATGACTGGTTTCCTCAGACAGGGCAGCCCCCTTGTTACAGGAGTGCACTTATACTCCTGGCTTCAACAATCTCAATTTAAAGAAAAAATACTTGCACACAAAGGAAACGGCATTTTATGAGATGTTGCCTTCAAACTGTGCAACACATAGACTCCAGCTGTGCCTCCCTCCCTCGAGGGTTTGGGCAGGTCCCTTCTGAGGTGCCCCCACAGCTGTGCCAGTCAGCAGCCACTGGGCAGCCACCTCTCCCAGCAATGGCAAGCAGGTTGGGCAAAACCCCTCAGCTGCCTGTTTTATTTCTAGGGTATCAGGTGAAGAAGCTACAAACGGGGCCAGGTACTACAAAATACCTCAACCTTTAATTATATCTCTCCTTTTCACCTCACTCCGTGCCCTGCACCTCCCAGTGCTCTGACCACGCCGTCTGTTCAAATGCAGCATTAGGTTATCTCCTTATCAGCAAGAGCACCTTAAAAAACAGACACAGAGGGCTTGTAAAACAAAGTTTGAAAAAAAACAAATACCACAAGAGTTTAACTGAGAACCTCTTGCTGAGTTCTCAGGAGTTCAGAGAACCCAGTGGTTTCTTTTTTGACAAAAGACAGTTTTAGTGGTGTAAGTTATCTGCACTCCTGTAGTGTTGCTGCAGCACTTCTCAGGCTCTGGGTCACACGTAGGTCATAAACCTTCATGCAGCAGTTTGCAAAACAACTCTACAGAGAGTAAGATGTTTTCAGAAGATATCTGTACCTTCCCTGGTATGGAAAGAACTAAACAAAATCAGCACTGGAAAAATGATAATTCAAAAGCTTACTCTCATTATTTTGATTGCAAATGATAACTACTGTGGCACCACTCCACAGTGCATTCGTGATTCATTTTTTCCCCCAAAGAGGTTAGGCAATTCTCAGATTTTTTCTAACAAGTTTCGAAGGCCATAAAAAAACCACTGGTCTAGATGGCCTCACTATCAAGGTTGTCTGTCTGAAAATCTCACTTGCAGATTCTCACCAGGCTGATGCTGGGAGTCCTGAACTAGAGGACAGAAGAGGAAAATTGAGATCACAGATTTCCACTTGTGTTGGTTTTAGAACCAATTATACAGATGATACAAAATGGAATTCTTTATTCTGTGTTCAAAGCATTGAAAATTGTGATAAATACATATCACTAAGTATTAGAAATTATAAAAGAGTCAATGAACACCAGAAAATAAGTGATTTATGGCTTATATTTTAACACAGTACCGACATAGTACCACCATTTTCATCTTTTCGCTGTAGTTACATTACTATACACTTAGTGTGGAAGAGGAAAAAGCCCTGGTTCAATTCCTGCTAAGCAGTGGGAATCTAACACCAGACTGCTTGCTGGGATGCTCCCCTGCACACAGAGGCCTGACAGGGACAGATGCAGAAATACTCGAGCAGTTCCTTCCTCTGACCCATCCACATGCACAGAGCAGCAGCAGCAAGGCAGGAATTGCCTGTCTGCCACAAGGCAGCATAGCAACACAAACCTTTGCCTCATTTTCAATTCAAGACAAGATCCTAAAGGCACCCAAAATGAAACTGGGCAGCATTTAGGAGCCGAGCTGAGGAACCCAGCCTCGGAATTGCCGTGCAGCCTTTTACACACCCAGAATTTGTGGGTGTCCAAGTGATGCCGCTCAAGTTGTGCTGCCCCTTCCCAGCTTTGGTCAGAGCCTGCTGCCCACTTCAGCCCTAACCCAGTTCTGATTTGGGACTCTCCAATTTGGGAGTCTCAGCATGCTCTAACCCAGAGCACATCTCAAACAACACACAACACTCGCCAGTGTCGGGGAGGATTTCCTACTGCAAATGTTACCCTTCCCTTCAAATTCATACCCCACATTGCAAATAAATCAGTAAGTCAGTATTTAAAGCACTCAGCAGGACTCAAAGGCCTGCCATAATTTCCCAACCAGACTGAGGAAACCCAGACATAGTCTCTTTTTTCCTCTCGCAGCAGAATCCTGCAATCCTGAAACTGCAGTCTGCTTCAGAGCCTTCCAGAGGGAGGATGTCCTTTCTCCCACAGCTGAAGCTATGCCACTTCACCCAGACCAGGAATGAAAGCTTCATTATGTCCAAACACAAAGGCCCTCAGCTTTCACAAGGAAGATAACTGGGCTTTGATTCCTTCTGCTTGTACCAGACATCCTAACTTCTTCCTGTTAAGCACAGAATCCTTGGATTCTGACGCTGGACTGCCTGAGAGGCCAGGCTGCAGTGAATAAGCAAATGGTTTCCTTGAATCTCAAATCTGTTTCTCCAGGAGAAATAGAAGAACACCCATTCCAACCTGCAGAAGCCCCATGACCAGAGCAGTTTCAGGGGCAGTGCAAGACATGAACTTGATAACCACAAACTGACAAAATAATTGAGCTTTTTCTTTATTTATGTCCTTTTGTGGCCACAAGCTCCTTTCTTATGTGCAGGCATTTCACCTCATGTTAGCCAGCCCTAGAAATCACTTTTCTTTTTCCTTGTGAAGGCAAGGGAACAACACAAGTGTTGCTTGCATCAATGGAACAACTTCCAATATTAAATTTCCACATGCAGCCTCAGTTATTTTTGTCATCCCAATTGTCTCCCAGTGAAAACAAACCCGTTTTTGTTTCTGGTATGACCTGATCATGCTAAAAAATTGCTTCATCTGAAAATTCTGAAATACCCTATTAAAAGCCACTAGGAAATTCAGAAACTTTCAAAATAAATAAAGGATGGCTACACTCATCCATAATGCTCCTCCTTCCCTGCTGCCATGGGAATTGCACTGAATGGGGAATATACCAGTTTGCAGCTAAATTTCCCACCACAAGGGTCCTTATCTACAGCTTATCTACAGCTGAGAGGCTGAGATCCAGAAAAAGAAAAGCAGGTTTACAGAAATAAAATAAAACCTTATCTGACCTGGGTTTTTTTATAGGAGGCTGGACAAGAATAGAAGAATCCAATCAAATACCACTTTTTGTGCCACCCAGAAGGAAGACAATGAGTCCATAACAGGTGTGGGATTGCCATCTTCCTTGTGATATCCAACAATGCAAGTATAATCAACTGTACAACTGCTTCAGATTTGTTGGTGTCTTGTTGCCTAGCCAAGCAAAAAGCTGACATTACTTCTGAAGATGTGTGCTTTGTTATACAAAGAATACCAAAATAAGGATTTTCAGAGAATAACATAAATCAAGAAGTCCTCTTGGTACCATCAGAGTTAAAACCTGTAACTTCAGTATATAATATTTAAGTACTATCAGGCAGAGATAATCAGATTTCAGTTTAATTGCTGCCTTTGTGAAAATACTTTATTAAATTAATTAACCAAGTTTTCTTCTCAGTGCACAATTCATTACTAATTCTAAAATTATTGATCTTTGCATTTGGAAGTCATTGTTTGGCATCAAACTGGTTTTTGCAAATAGCATATGCTAGCAGGCTTAATAAAACTCAAGGACTCCTCTAAGGGACTACAAAATGAAAATATTCCTTAAGTATGCTCAGGAATTACCATTATGCACGGTCATCTTGACCCTAGGCAAGGAAGGCAGTAAGAACTCAAGCAACTATTGACAGCACAAATTCCAGGTGAGCTAACTACGAAAAAATTCTCTTTTCTCTTGTCCAGCCAACACTGACCTACTCACTAATGAAGTTGCACCAGCAAGGGCCTTCATTTTGCCCTCCAAGCTCTACCTCACAGGTGCATATATAAAAACCCACAGCATTCACCAAATCACACTGACTTTGTATTCCTTTCTCACATTCTACTTTGGAAACCACTCATCTTAAAGTCTTGAAGATCTGCACAAACAAAAAGTGATCATTACCAATTGTCAGGGAAGCTGTTGTAGAAGAGAAAAGCTTCTTGAGCTCCCACAGACTACACTGAGTGAAAAAGCCTGCTAAAATAGCACTACCAGCATTCCTAGCAATTTACACAATCACCACCAAAAAAGGAAACCTGACTCTAGAGTAATTCAGGAAAAGTAATACTTAAATTTGCATTATATCATTCAGGAAGTGGGCAGGTTGAATCAATCACACATTTCAAGAGATGAAAATTGCTGAAAAAATAATGACTGGAGCAGGCATTCAAGGCAAAGCTTATTTATGTTTATGCAGTGGTGTTCTGCATATGCAGTTTTTCATTTACACTACAAGGTAATTCATACAAGGCCCCCAGAGTTTCTCTCCTCCTGCCTCTTCTAAACTACTGTCTTTACCCTCACTTCTTTCCATGCTTCCTTCATTTCTCTGCACGTGCCCTTTCCACAAACAATGACAGATTGGCTCTCTGGTGGAATTGAGGCCTTTCACATAATTTCTTCCTACCTTTATTTTGTCAGTGTAGAAGTTTGTATGGTGATTGTAGGACCCCAAGTGGTATTGGCCTTAACTTCTACGAAATGCACAGGCTTCTTTCTCCTTGAGGAAAATCTCACCAGAGCTATACAAGTCTTTTCTTTTGAGAATAAAGCCCTCCAGGTTTTCCCAGGATACACATTGAAGCAGCCAGCGCAAAATTGCAAATATGACATCAAGAGGTAGTGATGAAAAAGGCAGGCATTAAAACAACACACCTGTTGTTCAAAGACAACAGACAATAAAAGATGGCAGCTCCTACTGTCCCAGCTCAACAGAACCTCTCACCTTGCTGTGAGCTGGTGTAGAAGATCCTTTCCCCAATAAAACAGATGGGCATGGACCCTCCGTTAGGGCATGGGCAGCAAAAAGGACAGAAGTCACCTACCTACAGGTCACCCATTCTGACCTGCTCCTGCACTGCTGAGTGGCCACTCTACCTGCAGCTATCAAAAAAAGCAAAGCCAGAGAACACAGTATGAAAAGGCCAAAGTGCCCTGAAAGCAGAGACCTGAACCCCAAGTCAGAGGGAGAAAACTTCATTTTCCATAATTCATTATTTCTTATTATTATTATTCATGTGGCAAGTTAATTTTTTCTAGTTCAGATCATGTTGAATTTGGGCAAGATATCTTTATATGGATTTATACATCTGCACATATAGTGCACTCACTACTGGAAGGGGGAAAGCAGTATTTCAGCAATTAAAAACCACCAAGCAGCCAAAAACTCCTTTTTCTAAACATAATGACCATTCTTTTAGCTACATAAACAAAGAGTTCTTTCCAGCACTCATAAACAGATTATTATAACATGTAACTTCAATCAACTGCTGTCTTTTTCTCCATAGAGAAGACAGTAAGGGATGTGACCTGCACGCACAACTACTGATTTATGCTGTGCTGACTAGAAGGAACTACACCGTCAGCAGAACAATTTCTCACAATTACAGTGTTTACTCTCCTCACTGAGACCAGAAGTCCATGTTCTGAATGCAGGACAAAAAGCTATGAGCAGTTCAGATACAAGACATAACACATGTAGAGCATGTACCAGCTGAATGTCTCCTTTATGTAAAAGACAGATGACACATGCTCTAATTAAAGGTTAGTCAAGGAGTATAATGACTAGAGGCCAAACATGAGAGATGGAAATCTTGATTACAGGTTGGTCAGAGATCAAAGTAATAAATTGGCTCAGTGTTCCTAGAAAAAACTTTGTGAACTTTTGATGAGAAGATTACTATGTGCTGAATTCCTTCTACATCACTTGAGACCTTTTCTTCCCTTTTAACAGCCCACACAACACAGAAACTTGCTTCTTGTTCTCCTGCTCTGACCAGTGCTGAAACCCCAATGAAATGGAATGAAATGTTACACAGTGAAGATCAACTTTGACCCATCAAACCCAATGGTGGCTTGAACCTTTCCTGGCCTGTCCTATCTGTACTCACTGAACTCCTCCACTGAGTGTGAGCCACAACTCCTTGCCCCTAAACTTCTCCTTTCAGCCCAGGCACTGTCTCCTTCACAGCCTCCCCCTGTGCCAGCCCAGCAGTATCCACCACAAGCCTCAAGACATCTCTTCCAGCATCCTATCCATAGTGATCCTCTCCAGAGCTTACCTGAACTAACCTGGGCCATCTCTTTCTCCTTATCTCAGTCCTGCTCCACAGCAGTTTCCCTCACGTCTCCAAACACCATCACACCTTCACAGTGTGCCCCCCGACCCTTGTCCAAGAGCTCAGAGCTGAGCTTCAGCCTCAGAAGGGAAGCCCTCAGCCCTCACTGCCCTGACAGCTCTGCTGCTCCCACCCGTGGCCCTCAAACAGCTCCCACACTCAGGCTGTCCCTGCACGCCTCAGGCCTTTTCACACCCAGCCGTACCTCAATGCCTTTGACAATCCAACTCTAATGCCCTAGGACCACAATCCTCTTTATTTCCCTCCACCAAACAAAGTGCCCTTCCCGTCTCCTCTCTCCAGTGAGCTTCTGCAAAGCCCCAGAGGTCCCTGACTTGCTGTAACATCACCAGTGACTCCATCCATTTTCCTGCACCCCTTGCTGTAAGGATCATGCCCCTGTTCTCCTGGCTCATTTACAGCATCCTGCACCCCCCAACATCTGGCTCCACAGCTGGTCTCCATCCCAGCCACTGACCTGCCTTCACTGCTCTACCTGCCAGGAAGTGAGGGGGAAAAGGAGGGAAGAAGGGAACGGGAACCATCTCCCCAGAAACTGATCTCTGAACCTCAGATGAAGAATGACCTCTAATTACCCTGGATTTTGAGATCACCTAGCTGAACTTTTGGCTTATGGCCTCCTGAAGCAAGCCTGAACAGATACTTTCATCAGATAATAGGAAGCATTGTATTGACTTAATATCAACTGCTCCACCACACAGATTATTTTCTAGGTTAAGCAGAGAATCAGCAAGAAAAATGGGGATTGAAAACCTGTTACTACCTGGTTTTGTTGCAGTTGTATGAACGACCTGTCTTCTCATCATTACAGACAAAAGTCACATAAGGATGCTCAGAAAATGAGTGCTTAATGTAAAAAGAAAAATAAATAGTTACCAATATTTATTTAAAAGAAGTACAGTGCAATAGTTCCCCCTACTGACAGCACAAAATCACATTACTAATCAATGTTGTTTCCTGGGTGGTCCTCAAATTACTAATCTGCTGTCCTGATGTGGTCCACATAAACTAACCAGCCTCCTATGCTTGCTGAAACCTAAAGGACAGAGGGCAGGTCTGAGCAGAGACTTGCCAAACTCTGGCTGTATTTGGGGGCTGACCTCTTTGGACAAAGAGCTACTCTGACAGTCAGTGTGGTCCTTAGTTCCCAATAAAAAGCAATGCAAATATTATCTTTCTGCTCTAATGTCAGTTCTCTTGAGCTAGTGGCAGCTAGGTTAAATCAAGACCAGGAATAGCCACTTACAGAAGTCAGATGCAATTTGGGGCTAAATGTGCTTCTGGTCATGGACAGCAAACAAACCATTCCTCCAGCCTTATACACCTAGCTTTCATTTCTGGGTTGTAAGGCTCTGGATATTTAGGGAAAAAAAAAAAAAAAAAAAAAAGGAGGCTGAAGAAAACCTTCTAATATGTTATATCCTCATCTCAAAAACAACAAACATGCAATGATAAAACATAAAAGAGTAACTGAACCAAAGAGAATCTCCTGAAATATGGACTGGACAATTTTATAAATCGCTATTTTTGTCAGTTCCTGTTATGATCTTGCCTTTCTCTGCACAAATGCACCTGGAAATTTTCTAAATGCCATCAAAGATAACACCAAATCTCATTTTAAACACATATGGTGATTATGCTGTCTACCCAGCAAATATTCAGACAGTGGTCAGTTGCTGACACCTGTATATGATCTTCTAGCAATTGCCTAAAGATCCTCACCTCGCTTCTGATTCTCCCTCTGCTCTGTCTAGAAAATACAAACATGCATCAGTTGTGACACACACCTTCCCCTTAACTGCACCTCCAGCACCTGGCTTCTTCCCTTGAACAAGGCTGCACGTTCCTCCCAAAGCACAGAGTGTAATGCACTCAATCAGCTCCGTGGCATCTTCTGGGAGTGTCTCTTACTCCAGGTTTGCACAGCCTGCCACAGAAAAGCCTTGCTCACAGCTGGGGTTCCTGGTAAGGACAAAATACGACAAAGCAACAGTTTAAAGGATTCGCTTTAGGGCAAATTGCAGCTGCTTCACATCACACCAGAGCCATGATCCTACCACTCGAGGTGAGACGGCTTTGAAATGGTCATAATTTAGCATTTTTCACTCACTTTGGTTTCAGCAGAGTTGCATCTGAAATTACACAAGTCCTCTTTGTAATAATGTACTTCTTTGGGGAAAAGATGCTTGGAACCTGTCTCTGTTGCTGCTTGCAGATACGATATTGGATCATAGACCCCTTAGGACAGGGATCAAATCTTTCATCCTGGAGGGAAGCTCCTGCATCCCAGGTGCTGCCTGGAATAGGGAGTGCTGCAGAAAGACACTCTACAACTCCCTCAAAAGGTTGTAGCCAGGTGGGGGTCAGCCTCTTCTCCGAGGCAACCAGCCACAGGATGAGAGGACATAGCCTTCCTTAAGCTGCATCAGGGGATGTTCAGGTTGAATATCAGGAGAAAAATGTTCATGGAAAGGGTGGCTAAGCATTGGAATGGGCTGCCCAGGGAAGTGGTGGAGCCACCATTCCTGGAGGTGTTCAATAAACAAATTGACTGTGGCTCATAAATTGATATGGCCATGTTCGGTCGAAGGTTAGACTCGATTATCTTGGAGGTGCTGTCCAACCTCTAAGATTCTAAGCCACAAGATGCTTTGTTCTGCTGCCCAGCTCCTCCAAGAACTGCGCCCTTTGTCTTTTCACTGGCCCTCATCGAGCAGAGCTCGGGCAGCGGGGACAGCGGTGCCTCCACGGCTTTCGTGGGGAACAGCAGAACCCTGAGCCCGCAGCGATGCCACTGCCCCACCCAGCGTGTCGGGGCCCAGCCCTCCGCCCTCCCTCACAGCACGAACGGGGAAGATTTCTGTGTTTCTCAGCTTCCTGAAGACAAACAACTTCCTGCAGGCTCCGAGCTTTGCCCGGGCACCTGTTGGGAGCGGGGCTCCGGCGGCAGCCGGCAGGGCAGCCCGGGCCCCGCGGGGCTGACGCACAGGAAGGCGCTGCCGCGGGCCGGGGGCGGGCACGGCNTGGGAACGGGCTCCAGGGCAAACCCGGCAGCCGAAAAGAGGGGCTGGTCTGCGCTGCCCGGAGCGCGGCGGGACACGGCTCCATACCCGCAGCAGCCTTACAATAACAGGGTGGATCGGGGTGCAAGGGACCGTAAAGATCTTGTCGTTCCAACATCCTGCCGCGGGCAGGGACAATTTGCACGACGCCAGGTTGCTCAGAGCCCCATCCAACCTGGCCTCGAACACCTCCAGGGATAGGGCATCCCCAGCTTCCCTGTGCTACCTGTTCCAGTGCCTCGCCACCCTCACAGTAAATAATTTTTTTTCCCAGCGTCTAACTTCAGCCTACTCTCTGTCAATTTGAGCCCGTTCCCCCTGTCCTCTCACTACTTGCTCTTGTAGGCAGCGTTGCCCCGTCTTTCCTGAAAACTTTCTTTCAGTGCCCTTCAAGGGGCATTCACAGTGAGCTGCAACTGCCCGACCTTCTCAGCTGTCCCTGTGCGAAAGGAACATGGTTCGTACCGAGCAGGTCACAAAAATCGCAGGGACAAACCCTACCCGTGTGCTTTGCAAGAGTTTACACATGTGAGCATCCCTGCAATTTACATGACAGGCCTAAGGGGAGTGCAGACTGCACAAAAACCTTACTTTTTCTTTTTTTAACTTTAGATAAAAATATTAAGTTTCCTCACTAATCTGGTTAGGATATCATAAGAACTCACTAGCAATTACAATAAAAACTCCCACCAAAAGTGAACAGACTTTAAGCTCTGTGGTTGTTATTTTTTTTCTCCTGAGTGTAAGTTGAGGAAAAAAGTTAGTCAGACTCAGTGATCCTGGAGGTCCCTCCCAAACCTCAACAATTCTCTGATTCTAGTCCATAAGTTATTAATGCATTACGATTTGATTCCTTGATGCATCATCAGAATTAAAGTGATTCTTTATAACTGTCAATACAGCAATCCAGACAGCGAAGCACTCCTGTGCCGAACCCCTCCTCAACAACTTAAAGAAACAAAGTAATTATTCAGGCAATATTTTTTTCCTCTCAGAATGGAGGTAATAAAGAGGAGGGAAATGCCACTGGGCACATTTCCACTGACGTTATATACAGTGTCCTTCATACCACACACAGAATCATCCCATCAGCCTTCACTGAGAAACTAAAACCTGTCACTTTTACTTTTGCATGAGTAAGTACTAATGGCTCCATTAAACCTTCAGATATTACATTTTTTCCCCCTCTGACTTAAAAAATACAAAATGAAAGACTACAGCGTTAAAAATACGATGTCTTCTCTATTTGAAAGTGTTGACATTCTGAAACTACGATTCAGAACTGGAAATAGAAAAGCTGCATATAAAAAGGTCAGCTTTCTACAAAAAAAATGTCCATTTTTATGAAATTTAGTTTTTTTCTTCAGGAAAAGATTCTGTCAAAAATGTTCCAACAGATGCATAATTTGTTGACCCGCTTCAATCTTTAGCCCCTGAATGTATTTTGTGCCTTTTGTTAACATAAAATGGGAGACCATCTCTGGTGTGGGATCAGGCTGTTGGCAGAGCCCACTGATCTCAGCCCTAGGACTGAGATCCCAGGGCACATCAAATATAATTCTATAGCAATTTAAAATAGAGAAGATGTACTAGATTGAGGCTGTGAAGATGTACTCTCCAAAGAGAAAATGTGGGACTTTAGGAAAAGCACAGTAACACACAACCATGATGGCTTTAGGAAAAATTCGAGTGGTATGAATTCACCAAGAAGAGAGCAAAATCATTGCTTTGCACTACTCTTCAAAAAGAATAGTTCTACCTGGGTTTGAAGAGTACAATCCTGAACTTCTTCTCTTGATGAGAGATGGTGTGTGAATTTTGCCACTTTATAAGCATCTCAAAGTATCTAAAAAAATTTACATAAAGCAATGTTTTCTTTTGCAGTATGTCCCAATGGAGTCAAGTTCAACAACTGGAAATAAAGTTTTTGGAGCAGGTAGACCAGTTCTATGATGATAACTTCCCCATGGAAATCCGGCACCTACTAGCACAATGGATAGAAAGCCAGGACTGGTAGGATTTCATTTATTCTGTCTCCTGTTATTTCAACCACCAACAATTCTTTTGTTTTCTGGCAGGCTTTAGGGTGTGCTCATTTATGAACAGTGCAGGTATCTACACTCCAATAACACTATTTCATTAGTTATGGATTTAGCCATTTAATACTGGGAGGTGAAGTTTCACATTTGAACTTACTCCTAAACAAAATCCAATAAAAATGGATTAAAAAATTAATGCAAGTTAATTTTCAGTGGAAATGTTATACATTTACCTCTTTCAGCATAAAATTATTCAGTTGCCCAAAGCTGTACTTAAAGCTGGATAAATCTGGGGAACAAGCCAGCTGTTTACAGGAAGTCTTCTCTAGGTGGTCAATTTATGTACCAATTTGGATTCAATTCACTTGATAGTTATCTTAAGAAAATTCCAAATTAAAGGCCAAAAAAAATTTTTTCTTAGTCATACCAGAAAGAGACATCTCAATTTTTCAAGCTACAGGACTGTTGGAGGACTGCTGTGCAGGGGAAAAAAAAATCTATCAAGGAATATAATCTTTCCTTGCAGCTGATGGCTCTGTATTTATGGGGCTGTGGCAACATGGGTGATATTAAAATCTCCTTTTTGCCAGATGTGGAGTTAGCAGATGTATCTCAAACAGGCACCTGCCATTCGTGAGGCAAGGAGAGAGGCTCTCCCAGGGACAAGGATGCCAACACTGTCCAAACCTTTTCCTCCCCAGTTTTGCTTGCTGATGCTACTGCCCTGCACATATCAAGCTGCACCATGAGCAGCAGAACCAGTAAAGCCTGGCTCTGTCTGTGTTTCTGCCCTGTGTCCCCTGCATACCCTTCACCAGTAGCCTCAGAGTCTTTCTGTATCCCCAAATAGTCTGGCTGGGGGAAGGCTCATCTGGTGCCTGGTGTGAGGAGCTGTATTTGCTGCCTGGCCATCTGGCTGTTGCCTCCTGGAGCAAGTTATTGCTGCCATTCTCCTCAGTGGAGGTGCTAATTTGGATTCCTTTCTTCTACCAACCTGCCAGGTTGCCATGAAATTTGTAAGAACATTCTATCTTTCGGACTTCAAGCCTGTTGCCAACTTTGTCTGAAACTGGGCAGCAAATTCAGAAATTATATCTCTGTGACTGAGTGAGAGGGACAGTTTGCATAAGCCCCATTTCCTCTGACAAGTGAGCTGGAAGTATTTAAGTATTCACTGGACCAGAGACCAGAAAACCCTGCTTGTCTCCTCTGGCTGACTTTACTGTCTGTACTAACACCTCACCCTCTTTTTATAGGTGCATATCTATAGGAATATTTAAAAAACTCCACAAAATCATAAAAAGCAATTATTCACAAGCTCTAACTACATACAAGTCACCATATATTTAAAGTCTTCTTTTTTTTTTTTTTTTGCTGCCTAGATTTCTGAATAGATTATAATTTTCTGCTAGATTGTCACATCAAACAGCATTTTAAACATGCATGGTTGTTGTTCACTGATTCCTTAGGGAGGCTGCAGCCAACAATGAAGCAATGGCAATGATCCTTTTACAGAATTTGATAATACAAGTGGATGAACAGCTGGACCGGGTTTCACAGGAGAAGAATCTGCTCTTGATCCACAACCTGAAAAGAGTCAGGAAGCTGCTGCAGGTGGGTCATTACTTCAAATGACAAATTGCACTGCACACTTTCTGGTCTCTGGAGGCAGTGCTCAAGCTCTGTCAAATGCAGTTTGTCCCAATGCCCAGCTCAGAGCTGCCCCAGTTGCTGCAGACTCCAAGCACTTGTTGGGAGACTGAGCCTTCAACAAGATGATGCAAAATAATCACTCCACTATCTGTCTGTGGAACAATAATTCCTATTTCAATGCTTGGATACAAATGCTGTGACTTCTTAGCTCTGTGCATATCTGTGTTTCACTGATCTCTTACAAATAACACTGTACAGTGCTTATAGATGTTCATGCTCATGTGTATTACAAATGTAATTACCACATTTCAGACACCTACAGATATATAACTATGGAATAAAATACATGCTTGGGGCTTAAGGCAGCACCATGAAAAAAAGGACCCCTGTAAATCATTAGCATGCTTGCTGTTTTATGCTTTTCTAGGATTATTTGTTATTAATTACTTAAAGGATTTACTGTTCAGCTTCTGCAAAATTATATTTATTTTGATTGGCTGGATGTTTCTCTAATAAGTGTTATCTAAGGCAAAGATTCTCAGAGTTCCACTTCATTAGTCACCTACTTCCTGACATCTATCTGTCTTCTGCATAAAGCAGATGTGCCATGGAGTTTAGTGAAAGTTTGGGGTTTTTTCTCCTCTCTGATGGTGTTTTCCATAAGTACTTAAATGATAATTGCATTTTCTTTATATGAGACTTATATACATACACACACACTGGCCTGGAAAATCTTAGCGTGACTTTGTCAACTATTTTCTTCTTTTTATGGCTGGGTGTTTCTACTCTTTATCCCTAGTGGTGGCTTCTTAAAAATATGACACTATTTCCATCACTACCACTTTTACATCCTATGTTATGCAAGCAGCCTCCTGTAACTTAAAAATAAAGTCACTTTTTGTTTCTTTTCTGGTTTTTGGAGCAGCACTTTTCATAATTTCAGTACTCTTCAAACACCAAGTTTACTGAACTGCAGAAATCCTGTTGTTTCCATAATGGTCTTGGCACACTTTACCACAAAGCTGTGTCACCTTAGTAAAGGATTCTTCCACAGGGGCAGATGTGTGGAAAGAGCATTTCAGACCAAGAAGTTGCCCTGGTGTATTCCTGGCTTCAAAGACAGTGCACTTATGATTGTACCATCACAATGTGCACAGGCAGAAGGATCAGTATATATTTACATACAAGCTCTACAAAATTAAAGCCTCTCATTGTTGCTCCTAAAGCTCTTTGCACCGTTTATTTTATTCTAAATTTTCTACCAAAACTTGAAACACCAGCTCTGCATGCTCTGCCAAACTGGGCACACCAAGCCAAGCAAGCAGGCCTTGGATGAGCACACGTGAGTTCATGTAATAACCACTGTGACAGTGGCCCAAATGAAAACCCTTCCTTCAAGTCCTGTCACGTTTGGAAATTATATCATGGCATGCTTTGGGAAGAGCACAAAGCAAAGGAGGCTTATGGCAGAAAGGCAAGAGGAAGGGAGTTTTAAGTGACTTGTGATTAAATGGTTTCTCAGGTGCTAGGGTCTGAGTCACAATTCCAGAACAAAAATGCTCAGGCATCCCAATGGCAGCTCATAACAGCGTTATGAACTCCTTGAGTGATACTGTGTGATACTGGGATTATACAGCTTGTAAAATGGGATCTGAATCTTAAGCATTGCAGTAGAATGTTTCCAGNAAAAAAAAAAAACCAAACCAGCAGTTCTCCCCATCAGTAATAATGCTGATCTTTCTGCAGTGCATCAGGACAGCACATAACCTGAATTTAGACAAAAAGCTACACATTCACTTTCAAAATACACATGTAAACCACCAAAAACTGGATGGCACTTTCACTGTTGGAGCTTTTCCTGACCTTTAAGGCTATCACGCACAGTCTATATTGTGATTTCCAAAATAATTAGAATAGACTGGAGTAGGACCAGGCTCTTGTAATGTTTGAGGGTTGTTATTATTGGATAAGACAAATAACTTAAACAGTCTTAAGAAATCTGTGACACCAGTATTTTTGACTTTTGTGTAAAGCACTATGTTACTACTTTAGAATTACAGAACATAGATGATAAATGCATTTTCAGCCAAAGTATGGGCTGCATGTTCTGTAGAGCTGCACAGAACAGGCAGTCTCCTTCTGCAGCTGTTAAAAATATTTCTTCACTGATTAGGTAAGCCCATCAGTAAAGGGATGCTATAGTAGTTGAAATCAGCTGACAGCCTATCCTTGTTATCAACTGTCAAGTGTTATTAATGGACTGAACATGACAGTAGCATGGATGGTATGTGCTGTAATGTCCTTAAATGTGAGTATGCAAATTATCTCATTACGGGTCTAATCTTTTTTTAATGCATCACTGGTTGCATTTTATTGCTGAATATATGAGAAGGTTGGAAATGGGCATTTGGCTTCTCATCCACAGCTGGGAGCCTTTGCAGATACCTAACTCTTGCAGTTTGAGCTAGTTTGTGACAGGTTCATGAGACAACACCAGAAAAATGTGACTGATGTGCAGAGTAGAATGCCATGGTCCCTTTTGTCCCAACACACCACCTAAGGAAGGGGAGGCTGGGATGCACACAGTAAAACTAATGAGACTCTTCACTGGCTGATGAAAGAAAGACTGGGTTCCTAAATAGGGAGGAAGCTGCTTTTGTAAACATCTTTTCCTATTTGGTGACTCTGTGAACAGTGTTGGTTTGACTTTCTCTGAAGGTTAGTTACCATGAGCCCACCTTTCTCTCTGCTTCGCTCTCTAGTGCCAGCACTTCTTTGAAACTTCACAGTTCCCTCCTCTTCCTTCCCCTCTGAACCACACACAGATGTGCAGACCCATGTGCATCGTGCACACACACACAAAGCTCTATACACAGCCTGAGTACAACGTTTGTTCATTATTTTGGGCCAAATTGTGTTACCCTATTGAGTAATACTTGACAAAAAAAAATAGGTAATGCTGGAAGCCAGCAGTTGTCACTGTGTACACAGCACAGAATGTTGAGCTGTGGGGTAAAGGTTCCTAAACGCTATGACAATAGCAATAATAATTTAAAAAAAAAATCAATTAGAGAAGACACAGAAGCTGTTCCAAAGCAACCTGCAGTGCTTGACAAAACACAAAATGAGAGACTAACGTTTAATCAGAAGTACAACTGGATGGTTAGTGAAAGGCAGCCTTAGAAGTGGAATCAATGCCCACTTCATAAGTGGCCAGTGCAGCTATTTTCTAGACAGACAAGGACTCCTTAGGATCAGGATTCCTGGTGCTGTTACTGAGTCTGGAGAGCATTATGTCTAGGACTTTCCATCACTACAGCCAAGCACACCTCACCTAAAATATCCAAGATTTTTGTCATAACTTGAGAAAACATCCTATTCTGATTGCTTACTGAAACATCTTTACATAAATATGCTAGTTGTTCTGTGAAAATAAGAATGGAAATTGTGAAAAAAGAGAGAATTTGCCTGCATCAGTTGCAATACAAAGTTTTGGGCAACCCTGGGGGTTGTGAAGGGCAAAGAGTAGAGGTCCAAGCAGGAGGGCGGGTCTGCTTGGCACCCCTGCTTTTAGAACACAGGGTCCATCCCTATTCTCTCACCATAAGGGAAAGAACTATGGAATATGGCATTCCTGCTTAGACTGCTTACAGTTCCAAAATTATCAGCAGGCAAAAAGAAATACTGATCAGGAAATATGTAATTTGAAAAAGTTATAAGCACTTGAAAATAGTGTTGAGAAACTTAGCTAAGCAGCTGTGGTCACTGCTAGCTCTCTGTAATTTGCTTCTCTATTTCTTCCTTTCATTGAAACATCTCTTCTCCTTGACATTAATCTGGTATAAATGCACATACTCTATTAAAATCAGGGTCAGCATTTTAGGTTAAAATCCTTCATATTTTCTTCTTACATTATTATTACTTCTCTAGTCAGTAAATTGGATTCATTTTTGTAGCAGAGCAGCCTTTTGTTGCTGTGCTTTTCAGTGGGAGACAGAACAGCACAGTCACTTTCTAAGGTTAAATCCTCTGTCCATCTTCCTACAGAGCTCCTGCTCCCCCCAGCAGCAATTTTTGGAAAGGGAAGAGGGAGAAAATGTTCAGAGGCAGTGGGGGAAAGAGCAGGGAAACTATACCTATGGTTCTTTCTCCTTCTTAAAATCTAGATGGAGAAATGCAAAGCGGATTAGTCACAAGGAGATGATTTGTGCTGTTGTTATGACAACAAAATGTAAAGGGCAGATGTTAAGCTTTGAAGAGCTGCCTAGCACTTCTAGGAACCAAATTGCAGATGTAAGAGTCTGCATGACCTTGGGCCATGGACAATTACATCCTGGTTTTCAGAGGGAACGTTTTGACGTGACAGTGTACCTGTCCCTGATGTGAGCTCCTGTATGACACACGAGTGGATTTAGTGCACAGAGATGACTGGTGAAATGCAGAGACCCTCATGGAAGACAGGCACTGTCCACATTTCCTGACACATGCCAAAATCCTGGGCTGGGGGAGAGCAGCCAGGCTGCAGTGCAGTCAGGGAGCCAGGGCAGGGGAGGCTCAGAGGAGCCCGGGAATCAGAGATGGGCTCTTGTGTCCCACTGCTCCATTTAGGAATGATTTAGCAATGATTGGGCAACTGCCTGTTCAGCTCTGGGATGTCCTTCCCCCCCCCACCCTCCAAGCTGGAAACCTGGAGCACTGCTCAGGTGCTTGCTAGACAAGAAGTAGCTCTGTGGAATGCAACCTGGCCCAAGTGTGTGTTCAGAGGAGCTCTCAGGAAGAGCCACTGTCTGTGCTGTGCTCTGTGATGGGTGCAGGACAAGCCCATCAGGACAAAAGCAGAAATTCCCAGAATCATCCTACTCATAACTGAAGCCCTTATTCATGCTCTAGTCTCAAGATCACTTTTGAAAGCAATCCCTTCTCATTAATGGCAACATGCATCTCTGTTTATGGTATTCAGGGTGAAATCTGATTACATAAATCTTCCTTTATAAAAGTGAAATAACAGATTTCAGGAATAAGAAGGGCTGCTCTGCTCGTTTACCATTGCAGCCTGAGTTAATGAGGATACTGTGTGCTCTGGGGAACAATTTGCAGTAAATTATGTATATTCATGAAATTAATTTAATTCTCACAGCAGATTCTCCAGTATTGGTGAACCTTACCCACTCCCCAGCCCTGCTAGGGCCTAAGATGAGGGGAGGGAGGGCAATGGGATAATGCCTGAATGAGCAGGTCTGTGGGCACACACACCATTAACACCTTGGGGTCTGCTTACAAAGGGAGAGGTCAGGCAGAAGCACCAGATCTGCCAACTCACACCAACCAGTTTTATAAAAACAAGCTTTTGGAAGTTATAGTAATATAGTTGGGAAATATTACTTTAGTTACATTACCTTCTCCTACATGGCTCTGGCTGGTTTTATGGAGAAGTCTGGAATAGCATCTGAAAATATCTCTAAAATAACACATGTTACCATTAAGGCACCTCTTTCCATGTAAAATTCATGGTTTCTAAGTACTACAAACAAATACATCTTTGCATGATGCTGCTTAAAACAATAACACAGCAGTGCATTCCTGATTGAGTGTCATGTTCCTGGTTATAATGCCCAGTTTATTTCTATCTGTGATAGGCACTGAACATCACTGTGCTTCTCCAGATAGAGCCAAGTGAACATAATAAAGGTTCCTTAGTTCAAGTGACTGTTTACAAAAGCCTCTGTACCAGAAAAGAACATGCATGAGGAACCCTAAGATTATTTATTTCGGTACATCAAAGAAAGTGGATAAAATAGCATTAGATCCGAAACAGGACATTCCAGCTGGTGCTTGACAAACAATTCTAATAAGCCCTGTGCTGAGAAACAGTTGCAAAGAGTGGAAACAGCCATTGATGTTCAAGTTGCAGTTTCCTGTTCGAGCTGACAAAAGGGTGAGAATGGAACAAAATAGAGAAAGTTCCTAATAAACCATGAAGATCCATTTCAGAATATTATTTACACGTATTTAGCACTCGTGCAGCCTGCCAGATCAACAACTCGACACGCTAAAGTAGGACATGTGTTTTGAACCAGTGTGTCCTGCTGTCTAACACAATTCAGATTGTTTTAGACTACTCCCAGAGATTTTTTCAGTACAACCATTAAAGCTGTTTACAGAAAATTTTGGCATGCAAATGGGAAACCCCACGCAGAAGTCTGTTTGCTAAAGCAGCTAGGTGTCTGCTCCTAGCAACTGCAGCCTGGTGACTGCATGTCAGCTAATAAAGGTTTTTTAAAATTATTGACACAAGACTGAGAAAGGTTACTTGTTACAAGTGAAATATTTTGGGGTTTCTAGTTATTATTTTAAGAATGCAACTCTAAAAGTTTATAAATGTTTCAGTTTGTGTTTGTAGCATGAAAAAGAGTTAACTTACAGACACAGAAGTAGAAATACAAGCAAAATAAATAACCTCTTGTGGGCTTTGTTCGTTCTGAACTATTAAGAGCCCAGTTGCAGTTGAACATCTGCCTGAGAGATTAGTTAATAATACTCAGGACTTTGTACCTAGAGGAGGGGGATGTGAGGATCAGTCCTCTCTGTCCTCTGTTCTTTTACCCATTTTCTCAGGGAACATGGTATTTTTATTTACTTTCAAATAAATCTCATTTAAACAAGAAGTTATTTATTCTCAAAGAAATCTCAAGTAAGAAGCACCACTACATTATTCACCCCTCCCTGTCTGTACAGTTCTACTGTCTGATGATGATTTCTACAGAAATGTATTTTCTGTAGCTGTATCTCACCCTACCTGCTCAGAAATCTGTTTCTATAAACTATTCCTTGAGTAGTTTTAGTGGCTACTGGGAGGGACCCAGCTGTCATTGTTGAGTCTACATGACACAAAATAGATTTTAATAAATTCAGAAAAGCAAAAAGCAGAAAAGCTATTTTATTAAGAAATTACACCTAATATATAGAGTACTTCATGAGAAACAAAACTCCATGGGATAAAATTCTAAAACTACCATGCCATAGGCTGAAAGATATAAACAATTATCCTAACCAATTAAAAAGAGCACACATACTCCATATGCAAGTGCAGCATTGTTTACATTCTTTGTGCATGTTAATGTTAAACTAATCTTGAAAACAGAAAATTATTTTAAATTCACTGCGTGGAAACATTCTACTCTACAGTCTGTGAATATTCTAACTTCATAACTTTAACTACAAATCTCTCAAACTCTAGGCTAAAATCTGCCACAACACCCAGCAGTGGAATTGGAAGGGTGGAGAAAAAGACCTCTGCCTTCACAGCTCGTTCATTGTGCTTTTACAGCTTTGCCTTTTGCAATTTGGTTGCACATGCCCTAAAAAACCTGTGATCTTCTGGAAGTTATGCATCATATGCTATGAGAAATCTGCAAGATGACAGACCTGTGTATTAGGACTTCCCACACATCATAGGAGTTTTCTAAAACCATGAGGTTGCCTTTAAGTTCGCTCACATATTTTGAGGGGGGGAAGGGGAAATCTAAAAATAAAAGTACAACAAGAGCAGTCTAAATAGATAGTGCCACAGGTACTTCCTCTTAAAGACCTAGATAAAATAGAGACATCTTTCTAGTAGAAGAGTTTTTTAAATAGGAATAGTGCCTGTTTAAGCACAAGCTTTCAAAAAACTCCCAAGCACTTAACCTTTATCAGGCTAACACAAGGACCGACTCTTTCTTTGTATTCTGCTGTTGTCTTCATTAGACTTTCTGCCTGGGTGCATAAACAGAGGTAGAAAACAAATCAAGGCAAAGTGTTATTTGTCATATTTGAAGGTGAAAACGGGAAATATGTATGTACAGCTATGCCTTCCCACCCACACATTCGAGATACACAACTAAACCAAATCTTTCTTTCTTTCAAAAAAATAAAATTATAGAAAAAAGGGGTTTTTTCTCCCTGGTTTTGATTTTATGACAGATGAGATATTTGCTTATCCAGAAAGATGCTGAGTATCAGACTTAGTAAAATAATCATATCACAAGTGAGCAATAGGGAAGGAAATATATTTTTGCTTGACTTTGTATTGCTGTTACCTATCTTTTCTCCCTTCCATCCACTTCTTTAAATATCTTCCATATTAGCCTCCAAGAAAAGCTCCTGTTGTATACAATTTAAAAGCTCAAGAAGGGGTTTTTTCCAGCAGAAATGAGAAGAAATACAGCTGATGCTTTTGAGAGTTTAAAAAAAAAAAAAAAAAGAGAAAATAAGAGAAAACCCAACCAAATTCTGAAGCAATTTTTAGAATTGGAAAGCACCAAAACCTACTCAAGTCCTTGTTTAAGGTCACCTTGAAAACATGGAGATAATCAGGCAAACCCCTGATTGACTTTCTGAAGGTTGCACAGCACATCCTTCTACATTATAAGTAGAGACCAGCTAACACCTGATCCCCCTGCTTTAACCACTGAAAACAGAGCCAGTTGCTCACAGAGTGCACATCCAGTATTCACTGACAGGGGTGTACAGAGCCCTTTGACACATGAAAAGCAGGCACTGTTGGAGTGGCTGGGAGTGATCCACTTTGTGATGGAGCTGCCCACAGGAAAAGCAGCTAAAATTTTGGAACTTGAAAAATGGGAAGAAAAGAAGAGTAAGAGAATGACTCTTGTCTAGATTTCATAATTTCCGTCAAAGTAAGCAGTAAATTCCAAATACCAAAACTGACAGTTGTTTGGTATTCTTTTTAAAAGCACATGTATTTTAAAATATCATAATATGTATTTTAAAGTTTCTCCATGACCTTGCAACTTACAGAATCAAACCTTGCATTTCCCCAGCCACTGTTTCATGCACCTTTAACATACTCCAAAGAGTTCAAGCTGTTTTAAAATTTGGCTGAAGGGCATAAACTCTGCATGCTAGAATGTACAAACTGTTTTTGCAGAAGTGCCTCTTTGTTCTTCTCCATGATCTACTAAGATACTCTCACAACAGATGTCCCTGGAGTAGAAAGTGTCCAAGCCAGGTGGCAGTAGGAAGGTTTTCTCCAAGGAAATGTCATCAGCATTCACAGAAAATTGTCACCTGTTCAGAATGAAAGTTCAAGTTCCCCCTGTTTGCTTAAATTTAGCATCATGCTGGTAGTTCTTGAGAAGAAGCCAGTCCAAATAAGATCATTTGTTGTTTGTTGTAGCTCATGACATGGAAAGACCTCACCGGAACAAAAGAGAGGAGAAAGAAAGCTTCTAAGAACAACAAAACTACAGTAATATTAGCAAATATTTTGGTTTGAAAGAAGAAAAGCAAATTCTCAATTTCTCTTTGTTGGTATTCGTAAAAAGACAATTATAAATTTTGTCCTTAAATATTTAAACTTATTAATACAATTCTGCATAACTACAGAATCCACATTCTTCTTGCTCTTCTGGCTGCTAGTGTTTATGTCCCACAAAGTTAGGATTCCTCCATCTCACTTTTGGTTAAAATTCCTTAATTTTCCAATGTATACTACTCTTTTGCTTATAGAAGATAAATTTCAATTAGTCGTTCCAAAATCAAAGTCACGTTGAGCAAATTCTGCCCTCGGCCAAAGACAAAATGGAAGTGCAGAACAACAAGAGCTGGCAGTAGGTGAATAATAATAAGGGAATACCAAGTGGTGCATTCCAAAGCATAATTACAGCTGAGAAGTATAAAACACAGGCAGAAAATTTTTCGTGTTATCATTTTTCCAGAGCCGAACACGTGGTTATTGTGACATTTAGTGGCTATTGTTATCCAATAAGTTGCAATTCTTGAGATATTTAGTGTTACAATTTATTTATCAATTTATCACTGATGAGTTGGAATCCATCTGCTCCCTTACTGCAAAAGGGGCTGCTCCAGGAGCACAGGTGGCAGCTCTCTGTCGACCTTCTTAGCATCTACTCAAAACTGAATCAAGTTGAAGAAGCACCAGCCAGACATAAGTGTGGGAATCACTATGGACCCCTCTTGTTTCTGCAGCTTTATGAGTTAGAGAAGAAAGAAAGGAGAGGGGGGGAAGTGAATTTCCACTCCACCTCTTGATTCAGATGGTTTTCTCTTAATGAAACAAAGAAAAGGAGAGAAAGAATTTTCAAATGCTTTGCATATGAATAGTGTCTAGAAGCACTAGGAAAGTCCCTAATAACCGGCATCCTTTGTGGGGAATTTTAACACATCCCACTGTCAGAATTCTTTTTTTAAGAGCCTCTTCTACATAAATGCATTTTTCCAGCTCCAAGAGACAATATTTATTTCTTCTTGACTTGGATAAATAGCTTTTGTTTGACTCCTTTAAACCCTTGCAGTGCTGGAATTCAGACTAATCAAGACAGGACTAAACACTCCTCAGGCTTTGTATCCTCAGGTACTAATGTATGGCATGGTCACTTACTGGCCATCTAGGGGGAAGCTGAAACCCTGTTTTACTACCAAAAGGAAGTAACAGCCACAAGCAGAAATTAACAGAGGAAATAATATGCCCATCAGTGGACTTACACCAGTGACAGATTTCTCCTCACAGCATTCATCCCAGGCCTTATTAATAACAGGACTTTTTCCCCCTTTAATCAAGGTACAGATGGATGAGACAGGCTTAGTGATAACAGCTGAAATAAGGCAGGACTGTTCCCCCCTCTCCCAACTTCACATGTGCTCATCCTTAACAATAAACTCATCCTTTGCTGAGCAGTTTTAGTCCACCAAGGAGCAGAAAACCCACTCAGTAAAAAAAGCATGAGTCCTTTCCAACCCAGTTAGCAACCTGGATTGGCTCCCCAAGGAGTCAGGCACTGGGCTGGAGCACAGCCAGGAGCACAACCACTCTTTCCAGCAGGTAAAATTGTGAAATTTGCCCTGGCTGTTGCTGCTGGACCTCAGTTCTACATGACACCCTGTTCAATCCTTTACAGGAAGATCACAGCCATTTCCCACGTTCCTGTATTCCCTTCCCAAAGCTACGTCCTGACCCTACAGAGAGAGATTGGCAATATGCCCAATAAAGGGAGCTGTGAATATATTACTGGCCCTGAAGCGCAGTGGTGTTGAAGGAAGCGTGAAGTGACATCGTAGTTACTGTCCTTACAGCCATGGAGCTGTCAGGGAGAAATGTGCAGTGACAGATCTTTGGCACTGTTATTTGACGTGGAAATCAGCAGTGTATCCTTACTCAAGTCTCCTCTCACTGCCCAGGAAGGAGCAGGCAGGGAGGGAGTGCTTGGTGTTTCATCTGAGGCGTGGTGTGTCCTGGGGTAGTGTTACTCAGCTCTTCTTGTTTACAGAGAAGCTCCGAAAACCAGTCAGGTTCCTAACGCCTGTTCCTCAGGGTAATTGATACAGATGGTGGCTGGAATAAAGTACCATCCTGAACTGCTTTTAGGGACATCAAAGGAGGCCACTTTGAGATCACTGGGGCTACTTTGGGTGTGCGCTGGTTGCACTGCGGGGCACGTACTTTTCCTGTCCCACAAAGACTTCAGAAACCATAGAAACACAGCTTAGTTTCATTGCTAACAATGCCACGGCAGTCAAAGCTCCCTTAGAAGGGAACATTTGGTACCTGGGTTATTTAGTTTTAAGAGTCCTAAGCCTTTCACCTTAGTCTGTACCTGGAACCACAGTTCACGTGGTATTTAACGGCAAGCGGCTCAAACCAAGTTGCCATGACCAAAACTACCGTTTTAATATAGTATTTCTTCACTTTGCAATTGAAGTCAAAACGTACTTCAGATTACACATTTCATGCAAGAGCACACAGGAAATATTTAGTGAAAAGCATTAGAAAGGTATGTTTAATACCATGGTAGTTGTTGCATACAGAAGCAATGTGATCACATTTCTGGCAGGTGCATTCACACCCTTGTTTCTAACGAAACAATTGATAAAAGATACCAAAGGAAGATATGGCATCAATTAAAGTGTGTATAAACTTATCATGCCACGTTCAGAGACAGCTAGAATAAAAGAGGTTCTGAGTGGCAGGAAGATATGATGAAAATAAAGACTGATCATAAAGAGAAGAAAATAGAGTAAGTCCAGAACTGGAAACTACACAAGAAAAGAAATTTAATGGATTAGCTCTGATGAATGGACAAACACCATGAGCATTGAACGAAGGGTATCTGAATGAATGATACTGAATGAAAGGCATGAAGGATACTGAGAAACACTGAATGAATATGTCACAATGAAAGAAGCTGCTTGAGAGTCCTCAATCATTCCAATGTGATAAATACAGCATAAACCAATATCAGTTCAAAGTCTGCCCAGTCCTCAGTCATGCATCAGCAATTCAGCACTTTATTTATGGTGGTGTAAAAATATATATTTTTTTGGTTCTTTGGCTTGGGACAAGAGTTGCTTATTCCTTCAACTTAGGCACATTATTTTTTGAAAGAGAAAAATTGTTCATAGACATTAAAATTTAAGTCTTCTGCTTTATGCTGAGGAAGCTTTCCTGCTTGCATCATTACCATATTGATATGCTTACAAACTTTTTTGTTGGCAGAAGTGCTACATGCTAAGCAGCAACATCCTATTGAAAATCGAAGACGTGATAAAATCGCGCCCAGAATAGACTGACAGGAAAGCCCTTCCAAAACAGCTGTGTTAGCAGGCTTAGCAATTTGATCTTCAAATGATATACACCTCGGAATTGTATCTTTATCATCTCTGTGGAACATTGTTAAGAATATTTTATGACGGTGGCACTAACTGATGCTGCCCTGAAAGGCTGAACCAGCACATGAAAAGGGGAGTCTTTTCCACCCACGCCAATCTTTAGCTCATAGACACTCGTACATCATATTGCTTGTGATTTCCAGAGGGAAAGCCTGAATTCTGGAATTTTTTTGAGTTGTATCTACTTGTGCTTGCAGGGCAAATATCATGGTAATCCCATGCATATAGCAGTGATCATCTCAAACTGCTTAAGAGAAGAAAGAAGAATATTGGCTGCAGCCAGCATGCCTGTACAGGTAATGAATTATATTTCATTAATCTGCTCCATGTTAATCTGCTCACATGCTTTTCAGACCAAATCCTGTCCTCTCATTCCACTGAAGTGATTTGTGTGCACTAGGCGTTGCCAAATGTTGCCCTTTAAACTCACATTTGAACTTCATTAGTGGCTCTTCTGCTGGAAATATTGCTATAAGGGACTTCCATGTCACAGCTAATCTTCAAAGACTTTAATCTGTAGGAAAGGTTTTAAAGAGATTATTCTTTGCAAAACAAATGTGTGTATTTTAAATTATGCAATGCATTAATTCATATTAATTATGGAATGCATAAGACATTCCAGTCAATATTTTATAAAGCCATTGATGGTTTTTATGTTGTTTGAAGAAAGAAATAATTCAAATTACACAGGAAACTTATTTTTGGGAAGTTTTTACATGATTAAAACTCAGAGAGAATTTTTCAGACAAATGTGTTCTTGTTAATCACTTATGGATGCAATATGTATTCCTATATGAGTCTTGTGCCATGAACCTTTTTCAAAAATATAATAATCTGTGTTTAATTTACTAGATGCTTAATGTCTGCAGCATACCCACACCTTTTCATCTCTTGGATTTCAAAATTAAAGCTGCATGTTTTTCAAATCTGTAGAACTAAACAGGTCTGTGTGTTTACAGCAGTCTCCAGATGGTTGAACACTGGCTTCTGAATTCCCTCTCTGTGCTGGAACTTGCAGTACATTTTCTATGACCTATTATTATTATTACTCATCCACCAATTATCTGTTCAATGTGTTCCAGGGGCCACTGGAAAAGTCTCTGCAGAACTCTGTGGTTTCAGAACGTCAAAGAAATGTAGAACACAAAGTGTCAGCCATCAAGAACAGTGCTCAGGTAGCTTTTTTGTCCTGTGTGCTGTCTCTACCCTCACAATTTTCATACAGACAGACCTGAACTACCTTTAAGCTGGGTAGGTAGCACAACAGTTTCTGCCAAAGGACACACCAAGCAGTTTCCCTTATTCCAAGGACATCTGCCCAGACTCAGGACACACCTCAGGTGTTAGCAGCTGTTGGGTTCAGTGTGAGAGCTGCCTATTTTAAAACTATCACACTCACCCCTATGTGAGTTGTAGACAGACCACTGAGTGCAGTAAGAGCATGACTAGAGTCTCTAAAAAGATGTGAGGTTGAGAAAAATGTGTTTTTGCGACTTCACTGTCTTTAGCTGGGTCAGCAGTAGCTTAACCTTCCCGACCTCTGAGTCATGTACCGAGACCTTTGTCGAGCCAAGGCTACATGACATAATTACGTGGTTTGGAGACGTGAGGGGACAAGAACACTGGGAGCTGATGGTAACCACTCTCCAGGAGTTTCTCGTGCCATTGCAGGGCAGAGCTGGGCTGAGTCAAACCTGTAGCTCTGTCCCAGAGACCTTGAAAGCTCAGAGAGCACCTGCCTGTTCAGTTTAAAGCAGGATAAGGATTCAGATTACCCATGGCTTTTTTTGCTATGCCAGCCCCACTTTCAGCTTTGCAGCAGTCTCAGTGTAGAAACTCTACTTGAAATACCTGTCCATATGTTGTTGAAGAGTAACACTGTTGGTATACTGGAAAGAGATCCTAGCAGCATTCTCTCATTTCTGTCTCCTTTCACAGAGAAGAAGGGTTAGAGAGATAAAACCCTTAGA
Source organism: Chaetops frenatus (assembly GCA_013400775.1). Taxonomy (NCBI): domain Eukaryota; kingdom Metazoa; phylum Chordata; class Aves; order Passeriformes; family Picathartidae; genus Chaetops; species Chaetops frenatus. The sequence continues at coordinate 103,377 of VZTR01012416.1, read as the reverse complement.
AAGATAAAGGTAGTTTCAGAAGAATGTAATACTAGGTCTCTATCTACACATAAAGTTGTAAGATAAGAGTTTCAGAGCTGACAAAGCAGCAGCCTGTCCTGCTGCTCCTTCTGCCTGTGTGGGGAAGCACAGCCATCCCTGAAGGACCAGTGAAAATGAGAGCATTTTCTAGATACCAGGAGGTTTTTTTTTAGTAGGTAATTAAGTTGAACACAGAAATTAGCCAGCTCTTCGTGTATGTAATTTCATACTTTACACATAGAATTTAAAACTTCAGTCTCCAAAATAAAGAGTAAACCAAAATGGCTAATTGTGTATGGGCTCATTTAGCAAACAAGTTTCTGTATTTTCACAGACACTTAATGTGCACATCTTAGGGAACTAAAAAGGATTGTTTATGAGTTGCTGGCAAAATCAAGGCTTCCTATAAACAGCACAGAAGCAGACCTTTGAAGTATAACAGATAATTTCCTACAGTTTTATTTTCCTTCTTTTGATGGGCTTTTATGAATTATCATTGATTGGCTACTAGAAAATATCTTCCAAAATTTTTTTACAGCACATATGAAAAGAAACTTTCAAAATGCCAAAGCAGCAAAAATGTTTCATTTCTTTATCCAAATTCTTAAGACATTCTGTAAGCTCTACTCCTGTGTCTGACCACCTTTTTTTGGCTCTGCACACCCCAGTTCCATTTCTATTTAAGTAAATGCAAAATTATCCCTTTGCCCTGCTTCACAGTTTCAAGAAGAGAGTAACATTATAGGCATAATAATTTTAGTTTAGCTCAAGCTAACACAATCATTCCTGCTTTCCATATGTCGTTGCACTAGTAAACAAGAAGGGATAAAGCTGAATCAACCACTGTCAACTGCAGGATAGAGGATAATATTTGACTTTCTAAACAAGTAAAATAAATCTATAGCTATAAATGTGTAATTATTATTCAATCATCCTTTTTAAAGTTTACAAGATAGTAAATGAGGGTTCCCAGACCTATTCAGCAGTTTTCAAATGGTAAGAAAGGCAAATACTACATTATGCATTTGTTCATTTCTTTCCTGGGAAAGATGACTGACCAAGATGTGAAATACTTGGAAGACTTGCAAGAGGAATTTGACTTCAGGTATAAAACAATACAGAGCTTAGGTAAGAGTTTTTATACTAATTTTTAGATTTCCTAGTAAATGGCTGATTCTGCAGTTATACTCCAGCATCAGGGGATTTTGTGCATTATTTAAATAATATATGTAAACATAAAAATGGATCTTTAGTTTCTATAAAGTTGTTGTCCTGGAACACAATGACTCTTTTGGAGTTAAGAGGGTAAAGAGGATCATGTTAAGAAAGTATAGTTATTTCCTATGGATAAGCTGCACAAGTACATTTCTTAATTTACAGAACCTATTTTTGAATTACCTCATTTTTTACATGGCCCTTCTTTGGCAGAATGTGGAAGATACTCTTATTTCCCAGAGTTGCACAAAACTGATTTTTCTAGCCTCTAACTTGGGTTTCTGTTCTTTTTTGCCACAGTGGTGATAACCAGCTGGTAGGCACTCTGAATGCATGTTTGACCAGCCTGTGATGGTTGAGATCTGCACGTGGCAACAACAGTCCTTGCATGATCTCTTTCAGAAAAGAAACTGGGGTCCACTTATGTCTGCTCAGATACCTTTCTATTATCTTCCTTTGAACACGCAAAGATACTGGGCTTGAAACACCCAAGTCCTTAAGCACATCAATCCTAGATGTGGAAGGCTGGATACAACCCAGCCATTGTAAGAGTTGCCACGGTTTGATGAGTTGCTGGTCATCAGGCCAATCATAATTACGGAGCAGACAGATAACTGAAAGCTGCCCCACTTGCAAAATAAAACATGCTGACATAAATAACTTTCAGGGCTTAAAATTTCGCTGCTCTGCTCCAGCACAGCCAGCTCAGTGTGGGAGCAATTGCTGTGGCTGAGCTGGTGATGGTTACTTGTCTGCCTCTACTGAAACATCTACCCTAATTCAATAGGAAGGCATCAATCCAGAGCTTAGCAGACACACGGTTGGCACTGATTTCTTTTTTGAACGTAGCATGAAAGATGCAAAAGGTCGGGGAAAGTAAGGGTGGGGAAGAGCTGCATGTGAAAGAGCACGGGTGAGTTTGAGGACTCTTGAAACTAGTGCATGATCCAGAGAAGGACAAACATTAGAGAGGGGGAAATGCCCAGTGACCAGGGCTCCTGGCTGCTGAAATTCCCCTGGCGATGAACCCTTTATCTGTTTCGAATGCCTCTCAGCCAGACATTGTAATTCACATCGAGTCCAAAGAGCTTTAGCCTAACTGCTGACACCACGAGCGTATTTGTGTGTACAGATCAATCATTGATCCAAGCCAGATGTACATAATACACAGGAGTATGCACAGGGACTAGGAATTCAGAGAACTCTGGGTATCATCTGTACGTTTTCTGCCTTTTCCTGCCCCACACACACATCTACAGACAGGATCCATAAAACCTTATGTTGAACTTGTACTAAAGGTAGCAGCCCTTCCAAATGAAATATGCTCTTACACAATCTACTGATGTCCACAGTTTATTTTTTCACTAGTTCATGCTGCAGTCTGTTTTTTTTTCTCCTCTTCTCCCCTTATCAACAGGCACTTGCACCCACACATGTATTTATACTTATTTTTTTTCGTCCCCTGCAGAGCAGAATGATAAAAACAGCGCCCTCATTAAACAGGAAATGTTGGCGTTGCAGGCAATGCTCAATACTTTAGACTACAAGAGAAAGGTTAGTGACAATGTTTTGTCATTTGTGGTTAATCTGCTTTCTCCCCTTATTCCCACACCAGATACTCAAATGCGTATGTGTGCCTTTTAAAATTCTCATCTCAGAAGAACACACGAATTACACGGGAGTTAAATATTTGCAAAATGTTTGGGTGGGTCTGGGTGATTTTTGACTAGAAGTTAAGATACTGGCAATTAAGTAACAGCTCAATCAAGGATATGGTTCTCCACACCTTAAGAGTGAAGCAATTTGTTTGAGTCCATGGTGGCGCGGGTTTATGATTAAATCAAGCAAACAAAAAACAATGCACTGTATATGACGCCAAACAAAAGCAGAACTTTTTGAACTTGACAGAGGTTGTAAGTGTCAAAATCTTGGAGGTGTTATGCCCACAAAGAATACAACAATCTTGCTTCCTACCCTCCCCAAAAATTTTTTTTACTGAAGAAGAGTTCATAGAGATTCAGGATAAATGTACAATAGGTGATGAATCCTGCCACTGAAGCAGTAGGAACCAAATATGGTTACTTTCAGAATAATTGAAAAAAATGTAATCGGCGCTTCATGATAATTGCTGAATTGCAGCTGTTGCCTGTGGTCAGTTAGTGACACCTTTTCCCATTCTACAGGAAGTGCTCAGTAAAATAGGGCGTGTGATCCATGAGATGGACATGCTGATGAGCAACATGCTGACTGAGGAGCTGCTGGACTGGAAGAGACGGCAGCAGATCGCCTGCATCGGGGGCCCCCTCCACGGGGGGCTCGATCAGCTCCAGAACTGGTAAACCTGCCCTGACCTTGCCTTTCCACTGAAAACCACAGGAAATGATCTGCTGCACTTGAAATGATCATTCCTTTAGATCAGCTGCAACAGCAGCAAATTCACCAGCAACTAAGAAAGTAAAATAACTAAAAGGTGCTAACTAACAGCAACGTTCGCTATTGGGAATTAACGCTACGGCCGGCTGCTGAGCCTGACTGGTGGCAGTCACTCATTTTTGGGTTTGACAGTTCCTGCAGATACGAGAGGCGTTCTCTCTCGGGAGTTTTGCTTGAGTAAGAATGGTGCTGGCTGAGTTTGTCATTGAAGACAGTGGGAGTTGTGTCTAGGCAGGAGCTGGGTAGGTGCTTTATTGCTTTGACTCACTCCTCCAGACTTCACAGTGTGCAGGGAATTGAATGGCAGTAGTCCCTGTGGTGGCAGCTCTGAAGTAATTGCAAGTAGACAGAAAATTGCGTTACATTTAAAAGATAACGTACTCAGAGAAAGCCAACGTAACATCATGGTCATTACTCTCCCGTCAAAACTCTCATATGGAAAAGGTGAAGTAAAAAGTAAGAAGTGAAAAGGAAGGAAAACTACCAAGAAAACTTTAGGATTAAAAAAAACCCCAAACCTGGTTTTTTTCCTTTTTTTTTTTTTTTTTTTTTTGTGGTTTTTTTTTTTTTTTGTGCAGGTTTCTCTTTTTTTTCCCAATGAAGATGCTAAAAATAGCTTTAAAATGTAATTTTATAAACATATACCCTATTGAACTGTCAGCAAGTGTGTTTGGATTTCTTTTTCCTCACTGCCTTTACACTTCTTCAGTCTTGTTAACTTGCTCATTTTGTATAAATATTACTCTTTTAAAGAGTAATGAGCTTTGCAAAACTCCTGAGCTGTAGGAAAGAATTAACGTTGGCACAAGCACCCTACACGTACAACATCAGGACCATTTATATATTGCTTCCAAATTGTCGCAGGCAGTGTTGCGTTGTTGTGAAAATATTTATTTTTGAAGATAAAGTAGGTGATTTGCCCAATGTATTTACATACTCCTGTAAACAAAAGATGAGTGGATGTGAGTTTGGGCAAAGCTGGAAAGCACCACTCAATACAAATTCTGATTTTCCCCAAGCAAGAACTTCAGTAGTTCTTGTGTTCTAAGAAACGGTTTACAAGAAAGACTGCAAACTGATTCTTTGTCTTGCTGTAGCTTTACCCTGTTGGCAGAGAGTCTCTTTCAAGTCAGAAGGCAACTGGAAAAGCTGGATGAACTTCTGACCAGGCTGACTTATGATGGGGACCCTATTCCTGTGCAAAGACCTCAGCTGCTGGAAAAAGTCAACTTTCTGCTCTACAACCTTTTCCGGAAGTGCGTAAGCCACTGCCAATGCACAGAACTTCACCCCAGCTGGTACAACAGTGAGAACACACTGTTGAGAAAAAGGAAAAAAGCTTGAGTGTCTGAGTGTTTTAAGGACCAGGTTCCTAATATAAGAAGTATGTATGGCTGTCATCAAAACTCATAGAAACTGAAGGTTCCAGTCAGCTTTTCATGGGTAGCATTTAAGGGTTTGTCATCAAGTTCTGACTCTTAAATGAATGCCAGAAATCCCCTTATTCTGGGAGGACTTATGTATATTCTACTGAGGAAAGTTGTGGGGGTTTGTGTTTGTGATTTTACCTTTTTTTTTTTTTTAAGTAAATGTCCCTTTTCTTTCCTCTTCCCCCATAAGCTACTCTTCCTGCTGCCCTCCCAACTCACCCTTCTATTAATAGATAAAATATTATCATAATTTCTTTTGTACTGGCTATACTAGAAACCTAGCACAAGTGAGTCTCTGAAAGCAAAGTGTGCTCAATTTTTTTCTACATATATATATTTTAAAAATATAAATGATAGTTTAATTGTGATAGTTTAATTTCACAGGAGCCATGCTCACTGTATGGCCATACTCTGTTTTATGGCTGATAAAATTTTGGAAGACCAAGATTTTTATCTTCATTTTATTTTAGGACTATAGAATTTGGTGTGATTTTCAATATGTTCCAAATATGTGTTTCTTATAAGAACAATTTAAATGAAATTTGGACCACTGGATCATTTTGAGAACTGAGGGTTGGAATGCATAGCTCCCACTTCAGCATCTGTAGAGAAATAAGTCTCTAAGAGATAGCAACCCTTATTTTTCTTTCCTCCTAGAACAGTTGTTTGTTTATACAAATTCCTAAAAATGAATTTGTTTCATCTCTTCTCACACAGCTCCTTCGTGGTTGAAAGGCAGCCCTGCATGCCAACACACCCCCAGAGGCCAATGGTTCTCAAAACTTTAATACAATTCACTGTTAAATTAAGGTAAGGGAAAAAATCTGATATAAACTCCTTCATTTGTGTGCAGTATTTTATCCTAGAAGAATCTAGAAAGCAAAGCAGGCTAACTTGTGTTAGGGATCCTTCCAACTGCAGGGAGATTTTCTGGAATGGGGATATAAAGTCCACAGAATCTGCCACGCAGAACAAGTGGCAGTAAAGAGTGAAACATGAGGAAGAAAGGCACATTGAGGCTAAAGGCAGCACCTTCAGGGTTCTGTATGCATCAAATTCCTGTTTTAATGCCTTTACAAACTGAGTAAATAATGATCCTTATCACACAAGCCAGAATCAGAATACTCAGAGCCACTTCTGCACAGAAGAAAGAGGAACTGCTGTATTTTGGGGGTCTCTGGTGAATCAGAGACAAGTTATTTCTCTCCCAGAAGCTCCTTGCCTGACTCTGTGAAAGAGCAGAGATTGGGGAGGAACTCTCATTTCATTTCCACCTCGCAGCACAAAGTGCACGGAGGGTTGGGGGTGAGAAAAGGTACATGAAGGAAAGCACACACCATCTGTGGTGCAGTCAGAGACGATACAAATCCAGCTCCTAATTATCACTACTTGGGTGTCTCTCCAGCCATTCCCTCAAACACTTGCTAACTCTTCCACACACTTAGAGGGAGGGCAGGGCACCCACCACTGGAACAGCCCAGCTCCTCTTTCTGAGTATTCAACCCTGTGAATTGTGTTATAAACCTAGATGCCTAATCTGTGTTCAGATTATAATAATTTCTGATGCTTTAATCTGGAGCAACCAGTCAGGTGTTTTCTGGTGAGACATTTTTTTTGTTAATACTCACTCTCATTTTCTCTTTTGAAGGTTGCTAATTAAATTGCCAGAGCTGAACTACCAGATCAGAGTGAAAGCAACTATTGACAAGTAAGAAACTTAAAAGTGAAGATATTCTCTTTCTCCCTACAGAGACAATACAGGTTTTTTCAGTGGCTACCCTATCTGATTTTAAAACTGCTTTTAAAAGGAAAAGAAAAAAAAATTAAAAAACTTAGCAGTTAAAAGATCAGAGTAACACTTCTTTTTTATGTGGAAGAGTTTTGGTTTTTTTTTTATAAACTAAGCTGCTAAGTCTAATTGATAAATTGGAGGCAAGAAGTCAATTTAAGATTTGTCTCAAGACTTAGAAAAAATTCATCAGACTGATAGAGCAGCATCATACAAAAACTTGAAATCAAACTATATTGCATTTACAGGATAGCTAGGTTTGAAATATCTCCAAGCTCTCACCATGCACCATCCCCAGCCCTAGGTACAGCTACCTCCCTCCTTCTGCCTGTTGTGCTTCTGCAAGCCCCTAAAAAACACCTTGACTCCATGGACAGAGATGGTGGCCCACAAGAAAGAGGGAAAAAACCCAGTGAGGAGGGAGAGAGAGAAGTCAGGGCTGGTTCTCTCAAAAGACATGTTGGATAATAAATAGCAAGATAAAATACACTACGTACATATGGCCAGATGCAAAAGTCTAGATGGACAGTATGCATTTCAGCTCTTCAGTTTAAAAATTGTGGTTGTGTTGTCAATGCAAACCAACTTTGACCACCAAAATCTGCCATCTCAGACATGCTTCTCTGTATAAGTTCTGTCTTACACATTTACTGATTCACAATTTTTTTTCCTCTCCCCCACCCCTCTTCTGTTTTAGGAATGTTTCAACTGTAAGGTAAGGCAATAAAAGTACCATAGTTATTAAATTTTTTCCAACACAATGGTATTTGAGTACATAAGTGTCGTGTCCTCTGCAGTAACCGTCGATTTGTTCTGTGTGGAACACACGTGAAAGCCATGAACATGGATGAGTCTGCAAATGGAAGCTTGTCAGTAGAATTTCGACATTTGGTAGGTTTGACAGCTTTTTTACCATTGTGTACTTCTGGTAGATTCTTTAGAAACTATGATTCTTTGGAAACTATGGAGGGAGAACCATGTTACTGTCAAGGCCACACTCATTTTCTTTCTGCTTATACAGGAAATTTACTCCTAGAACCCTTTATGCCATTCCATACTTTATCCATTCCATGAAATAAGATTATATATTTTCACAGAAATGACAAAGCAAATCCTAATTACCACCAGAAAAGGAAAGAATAATCACGCTGAATTAAAAAGCTTCTCAGAAACAGAGTTTGGTTAGAAAAACCCCAAAACACCAAACCAACAACAACAACAACAACAACAAAAAAAACCAAACAGAAAAACCCAACACACAGAACAAACAAACAAAAAACCTAAACCACACCACAATTTTCTAGGGGAGATAGAAATGAATGCTTGAAATCTGTCGGAAATTAATGCCTGTGATAACAGCCTTGTGAGAGACTAGAGCACTGCTTGTGTAACTCACTCTGAGAGCCCAGTGAGTCCTGCCTGCTGACTAACACTCCCTTGCCTGTGATATTTTTGGGGCTTAACCACAGATGCAGTGTATCAGTGTAGGTTAGCAAAAGGAGATTGAGATCTACGTGTTTTAGAGCTTTTTTTGTGTTATGCACTTGGCAAGCGCCCTAAGCTTTGTTACATTAACTTAGTTTCTTAAAAATTCTTGAAAAATATCAGAAGACTCCTCACTGAATAGAATTTTCAAGGTACAGTGTCAGACTCTTCATAAGACTTCATTTGTATATTGCAAATAAAATCTTATTATGACTAAGAACATTCTGGTTATAAATTATGCTCTTTATATGTGCTTCTGTCTATAGTTTCTCTGACACATAAATATTGCTTTGCTTTATACAGCAACCCAAAGAAATGAAAACAAGCTCTGGAAGCAAAGGAAATGAGGTTTGTGCACTTATTTTACATGTTGGTTTTGCTTACTCTCACAGGTATTTCATATTTGATTTTATTTATATGAAAGAGTTGTTAGATTTTGAAATATATACTAAGTACAGGATCCAATTATTTTAAGTATGATGAGAACTGTTTGGAACTACTCAAATTGTAATTGCTTGCCTTAAGTCTGTATATTGAGAAAGTTACAATAGAAGGTAGAGAGTAATAATCCAAACGTGTGCGTTCCTCTCAAAGGTTACCTTTTTGGTCATTAACATTTTGAAAAAAAACCAAATCAAGCTTTTAAAGTTGTGTTGTTTTGTTTTTTTTTAAATTTGTTGTTGAGATAATTGTTTCCTATAGGAAAGGCCCTTTAAATATATGTTCTGCTGGCCAGGTTCACAGCTGAACTCAGGGTATCATATGTGCATCGAAGGGGTTTGCTGCCTCAGCCAGGACCGAAAATGTGCTTAATCTACCAACACTTGTCCCAACCTGGTCGTAGGTTTCCCTCTCGTGGTGACTCTGTGTATGGCATGGCAGCACTAAAACCAGCATAACTGAGGGTAAAGTTGTATTNCCAACAGGAGCTGAAGCCAGATCCCACATACAAAAAAAAAAAAAAAAAAAAAAAAAAAAAAGTATAATCACTCATATCACAGCCAAAATAGTTGTAGTTATACAAGCACAACAGTTCTTTGAGGTATTCTTTAAATACAAAGCAAAAGGTGTGATCAGCATGAAGAATTTTAGCAAAACCTAAAGCAGGAGATACTTGTGCCTGTTTCACACACATTTCTGAACAGAACAACTCACAACCCGATTAGGAAGACTGAAACTCAAGGCTCACCTCCCAGTTACTTGGCTACTCACAAAATCACTGACACCACAAGCAAATGCAAAAATGTGGGTTAAGAAGTGTTGGCACTCCAGTTTTGGCAGCATTTTCCTCCCTCTTCCACACATTGTGCCTTTAAAACTATCTAAAGGTGTTATGGAGCTGAGGAGAAATAGGACAGCTGAACTGTGGCCTGGTTCACTACTGATTTCCTCAAACAGAGCCTTTCCTTGGTCAAGTCAGTCTGTGAAAGTGGTTTTGAGCAGAACAAGAGTTGAGATTTTCTTTGTTAACAGCAACTACAATGCTTTCAAAAGTTGGTGTGTTATAGGATATTCAGTATGCTAAAAGCGTAGTTAAATATAACTGGCCTCATTAAAAAAAAGTGGAAGTTCTTTATTTTAGATTTGTCCTTTCATGCAGGATGTACCTTTTTGCCTAGATGATTTTTCCATGAGAAAAATTTGCTTCTGCAAAATCATAATGGGGGGAAGAAGGGTAGTTTCACCAACCCTTTTCAACTTTGTGTCCAATACAGGTTGAGCTGGATTGATTCAACCTGTATTAAAACATTTGAGCTCATTTGATAGATGAGTGTTTCATGTAAAAGCCTTCAGGTCTAAGCTGGATTTTCCCTTTGCAAGGCAGATTTATTATTCAGATGCCTAAGGATCTCCTGTGGTCTCAATTCCTCATTTATTCAGTATCTTGTTGCAGTGGCCTGTACATCTCCTGGAGGAGGTGCTCCATGGCAAAGATTAGGCCACTAGGTCCTCTGCCAAAAAATACTTTTATTTCACATTGACTGAAAGCAGAATATTTCAGTAGGGGAAAGCATTGTGATTTGCAATTTTTTATTTCTTTTTTAAAAGAAAAGTCTGACAAAAAAAATGCACGATGGGGGGAGAAAGACCAACAACAAAGAAACCAGGAAAAGGACAAATATATTTTTGTACTTTGAGTTCTGGGAGATGGAAGTGTATTTCGAAAGATCTGTTTCCCAAGGGACAGAGATTTGGATCTTTACAGAGCCATGCTGGTTTGTAATCAAAACAAATGCTTATTAATCAGTGATGAAAACAGATTTTATTCTTTTTCCATCCAAGAAAAGCTTGGGGTTTTAATACTAGATTTACTTTGGATTAATGATTTAGGCCTCTACTCCTTCAACTAGTACCATCTCAGTGCACACAGCAAACCTGGATGAAGGCCTGTTTGTCATTAAAGCTGTGGCTATTTGCTTTGTTTCTAATTTGTTTCTCCTTTAAGTTGAACATCTTTGTTCAAAGTACAATTGTCAATCAGTAAGGAGACTTCAGGAAAAGGAAAGTTGGAGACAACCAATTTTGTCAGATACATAAAATTATCTGTTAACTTCTTGTGTGCGAATCTGTGTTTAAAAGTACCATTTCAGAAAAAGTTAGAAGTTTTTAAGTACTGCTTTAACAATATCAAGGGGCTCTTTTAGATTCATCAGAAAAAATACCAGACTTCTGGACTAACTTAATGTCAGAGTTGAACAAACAAATTGTTTCCTTCACTTCCTTCTCTTCCTGTTCTGCTTATACATAGGATGTGAATTTTCTTCCCAAGTGTAACCTCAGCAGCTAGATCACTGAAACAGTGTTAAAGAGCAACTGTGCACTCAGAGCTTTAAAACCTCTTTCCTCCCTCAGGGCCCTCACATGGTGACCGAGGAACTACACTCCATCAGCTTTGAAACACAGGTTTGCCTGTACGGATTGACCATAAATTTGGAAGTGAGTATTTGGGACAGATTTTTCTGGGGCAAGAGCAAAAGGCATTTTCCAGCAGTTTATAGAAGAACAACTGTGTTGGGCCAGATCACAGGTCTGCCTGCCCTCGGTGAGGCCCTCAGCACTAACCACAAGCAGGCACAAGATTTCCAGAACTCCTGGAAAAGAAGTCTATGCTTTGGGAAGAAAGAGAGGCTAAAAAGCCAAAGCACAACACAGCACTTACACTTTCCTCAGCAGCATTTACACACTGCATTCATTCTCTCCACCAGACCAGCTCTTTGCCTGTGGTGATGATTTCCAATGTCAGCCAACTGCCCAACGCATGGGCCTCTATTATTTGGTACAACCTGTCAACCAACGATCCTCAGGTAGGTCAATCCTCAGTATGCAAATACTGACTTCCTGCATTTTCACATTTGTATTATTTGGTTGCTAAATACAATAAGTATAAAAAAAGATGTGTTTCCCTCTTGAACTGGCCTTATTTTTTTCACATATGCTGTTATCAACATCATACTTTAATGTTATCCTCTTTACCTTTCTTTCCCTGCCCAGATATAAAACCACATGCACCTTTAGCTTGTCTTTTTGTAGCCTAAAGTGGTAGTTCTTTAAGGAAAGGTGACAGCCCTTCTCCATAACTTCTCTATCTTCTGTAGTTTGAATTTATCTCTCTTGGGTGTGGCTGACTAAAACTAGACCTGTTAGAAAATAATTCTATCAGTACAACTCCAAACCATGAAAGCAGGCATAGAGGTGAGTGCTGCTTTCCCCCATGGATTTTATAGGAACTTGTGCTTTCTGTGGAGAAGATTACAAATGTTAAGTAGCAGCTTCTAGTGGCTCTAACCCTGAGCAAAAGCAGAATAATTCTTTCTAAGGCTCCAGCTGTCTCAGCACATATTTTAGATTGAGTGACTGTTACTGTATTTGCAGGCTGTGGAGTGGTGCTGTCAATGGCTCTCAGGCTTTCGGCTGGGGATTAGTGCAGTCACACAGATGCTCCAAGGAGGGAAAGGGTCAGACAGGCTACCATGGTGGCAGGCCAACAGGCTGGGCTGCATTATCACCCTGTGATACTCCAAAGGGCTTTTAGCACAGTCTTCAGTATGTCCATGGTGTGTATAGTCCAAAAAAAAAACCGAATTAAAAAACTAAGATAAGCCAAATGATTCAACAGCACATCACCATATCAGTATGCAATGGTTTAAATTTCCATGCACTAAACATTAAAATATAGTGATAATATCTAGGTTTTTTGGACAAGATTTAAGCATATTTTCACTGTCTATACACAATACCAGAGGCATAGCAAAGTATTTTAGCATCCAAGATGCACTCAGGGACTTTAGGTCTCTCGAGGAGTCTCACCCTACAACTCTGCTTGGGCACCCCACTGGACCCTGCTGGGTGTCTGCAGGTGGGAGGGCCCACACATTTGCCCCAGTGCTTCCCCACACACAGAGCTCTCTTTCAACACTTCCAGATTCTGCTCAAGTCCTTGCAGCCTCCTCTTACAGCCTGATATGTATTTCAGGCTGCTATCTAAACAAAGCATTCATTCTGCTGCAGAATTTGTCTTTCTTCAACAACCCCCCTGCTGCCACTTTGAGCCAGCTCTTAGAAGTACTGAGCTGGCAATTTTCATCCTACGTGGGTCGTGGACTCAATTCTGAACAGCTCAACATGCTGGCAGAGAAGCTTACGGGTAAGTGTGTAGAAATATACAGATTTTATTTTCTTGGGGATTCTTATATTTGATAACTAAAGGTAAGGGTTTTAAGCACGTGCTGTAGTTTAGCACCAGCTGGCAAAGCCCCACACAGCTACCCATTCCCCCCAGAGTGAGATGGGGAGAGAACTGGAAGGGTAAAAGTCAGAAAACTCACGGGTCAAGATAAAGGCAATTTAACAGGTAAAGCAAAAGCCACACATGCACACAAAGCAAACAAGGAATTCATTCACTGCTTCCCATCTGCAGACAAGTGTTCAGCCTGGAAATCAGAGCTGGATCCATCACACAAAGGAGTTACTTGGGGACACAGATGCCATCACCCCAAACATCCCCTCCTTCCTCCTTCTTACCCCTAAGTTTACATGCTGAGCATCTCACCATATGGTGCAAAATATCCTTTTGGCCAGTAAGGATCAGCTGTCCCAGCTGTGTCCTCTCCCAGCTTCTCAGCACTCCCAGCCTCTTTGCTCGTGGGGTGGGGTAAGAGGCAGAAAACACCTTGACTGTGTGTAAGCCCTGCTTGGCAAGAACTAAAACATCCCTGTATTCCCAACACTGTTCCCAGTACAAGTCCAAAACACACCAGCTACTGTGGAGAAAATGNCACACAAAGGAGTTACTTGGGGACACAGATGCCATCACCCCAAACATCCCCTCCTTCCTCCTTCTTACCCCTAAGTTTACATGCTGAGCATCTCACCATATGGTGCAAAATATCCTTTTGGCCAGTAAGGATCAGCTGTCCCAGCTGTGTCCTCTCCCAGCTTCTCAGCACTCCCAGCCTCTTTGCTCGTGGGGTGGGGTAAGAGGCAGAAAACACCTTGACTGTGTGTAAGCCCTGCTTGGCAAGAACTAAAACATCCCTGTATTCCCAACACTGTTCCCAGTACAAGTCCAAAACACACCAGCTACTGTGGAGAAAATGAAATCTACCCCAGCCAAAACCAGCACAGCATGACCTGCACTTCCAGGGCTGATGTCAAAAATGTCACAATGACACTCTTTTTTCTTTTAAGAAAAGCAGGCATCAGCTTATTCTTATCACAAAGTAATTCAACTTTCAAACTTCCAGGCTGCTCAACTGAAAGAAGAGGGCATCAAAGTCACACTGTACTGTGATGTTATTTTGCTTCCTTAACAATTATCTCATCCATCTGAAATCAAAAGGAAGTATTTTTGCTTGCTTAAGAGGTTTGGTTTGGGGTTTGTTTCATTTTAAGCACCTGTCCTTGTGGGTCTGTTCACTTCTGGGACCTCACCAGAGATGCTTCACTGGTGTCAGCACAGCAAAGAGGCCCTGCAACCTCAGCGAGATGAACCATTGACTACTCTGAGACCTAAGTGTACCCCAGCAGGGAGAGGCTCTGGGGAAAGCTGAGAATTTACATTGAGGCTAAAAACTGAAACTGAGCACGTAGTGTTGCAAACACCAAGTCACGGGCTACTTTAGGCAAATATTCCCAAAATTTTGATAACCACCTGCTTCAAAAGAATACAGAAAAACAGATTGACAGTCCCTTAGCATTCCCTTATCCTTCCCTCCCTGTCTGGATGTCCTGTACTTCTCCCCCTTCACCCCTCCCACCCAACTATACAGATATCAAGCTATACCTATTTCATAACTTCAGAATAATACATGCTCCATTTGGGCCTTTTTTTACCTCTTTTTTGTTTTTCTTTTCAGGACAACAAGTCAATTACAATGATTATCAACTATCCTGGGCAAAGTTCTGCAAGGTACTGTTCCAAAAGTAAAACTAAACTCTTATTTTTCATAGAACCCACAGCCATGCCTATCTCTGTTTCTCTGATGCTGCTGATAAGATTCTCACTTGCCGTATGTGAGACTTTCAGCTCAGCACAATCACACTTGTAAAAATTTAACTAGGAAAATAATACTTCCAGAAGTGTAAAGTTTAGGATTACATAGCTACTGAGTTATATTGCTACAGATATCAGAAACTGCCATTAAAGTGTGCCTTATATATTTATGTAAATGATCAGTTGAAAGTCTTATCAAAGCATGCAATACATTTTTCACAAAGCATAAAGTAAGACTTTTCATATGTATAGTTTTGACCTAAATTATTTCAAGACAGTCAATATATGCAATAACTTTGATGAGGAACAGAGAATGTATTGGTAAAGAAGGGCAAGCTAGTTTAATTTGCATTAACTATATTATTTAAACAAGTACAGAACCTTGGAAGGAATTTCAACTTTCTCATCTTCTTTTCACTCAAAATATAATTGGAAGAAATGACAGATGTGATTTTTTTTTCCCTGAAAAATGAGGTACTTCCAATGCATATCTTAAAAATCAGTTGGTTTTATGTCAGGTTGAAAGAGAGACATTACTCAAAACCACAGTTCAGCTTGTCATTCTCACTTGAGCAAAGTAGCTCATTCTTATGAAACTGAGAAGAAACTGTCATGTGAACATTGGGTAACATCGCTCTCATGATTCTCTTCTTGTGTGTGTTGGTTTTGTTTGTGTTTTGTGGTTGTTTTTTAACCATTAGGAACATTTGCCTGGGAAGTCTTTTACCTTTTGGGTTTGGCTTGAAGCAATCCTGGACTTGATTAAAAAACACATTCTTCCTCTTTGGATTGATGGGTGAGCAACAAGGGAACAGCTATAAATTGATCTCTCTCCACTTTTTCTCTGTCCTTTACCCATCTCACTTTTAGCCATGCGGAGGAGTATTTGCAACAAGTTTAACACTTCTGTCTCCCTTCTCTCATTCCTAACTTCTGGAAATTGCTGCCAGGGGGCACAATATTGAATTTCTTAGAAATGCAGGTTTAGATCTATTCTTCAGTTCTGTCTGTGCAGTCAGGTACTGGGATAAATTTCACCAGGCTTCATAGTACTTTGAGCTGAATGCCATACTCCATGTGTCAATCACACAAAGCTTTGGTCATGGTCTCCAGGCCTTATAAAGCTTTGTAATCAGGTTTTGAACATCTGTATAAAGTCTGGCCAGATCAAGACCAGGCTGGATAGAGCTCTGGGCAATCTGGTCTGGTGAAAGATGTCCCTGTCCACAGCAGAGGGTTTGGAACCAGGTGAAATTTAAGGTCCCTTGCAACCTAGGCACTTCTATGATTCCACACATTGCATAGATCAAAGTCCACATTTTTTTTCCCAAAGTAAACCCATGATTTCCTGTTATACCTCAGGTACATAATGGGATTTGTAAGCAAAGAAAAGGAACGAATACTGCTGAAAGACAAGACACCAGGAACATTTTTATTAAGGTTTAGTGAGAGCAATCTGGGTGGAATTACCTTTACTTGGGTGGATCAGCTAGAAAATGGTAAGTATAATTTAAAGGGAAAAAACCAAACCACCAACCAAACCAAAACCAACCCAAAGTCTGCAATATACCTGCAGTACAGGAGCCAAGTTGGTGTTTGTTTTTTTTTTGTTTGTTTTTTTTGGGGGGGGGTTGGTTTTTGTTTTGTTTGTTTGTTTGTTTGTTTTTTGTTTTGTTTTGTTTTGTTGTTGTTGTTTGTTTGTTTTTGTTTAAAAGTAAAATTCACATGTGTCATGTCACAGTGTGGTTTTGGACAAGATACAAGTATCACAATTTCTCAAACACAAAACTCTGACATTCTACCTCTGAGCTCTTTATATTAACAAAGCTCTCTATGAGGCGTACCTGCTTACTGCAGGCTTTAGATTTGTTTCCAAATACGCAGAAGTTGCGTGTTGAAAGATACTAACATAGGTAAGAACAGCTAAAGCCTATGCAAGTATAAACCTCAAAAGAAAGGCAAAAATGTGTTCCAGCTGCAGGTGCTGACCTGCATGCGGGTTATGGTGCCTTGGTGTTTTTGCAGGAGATGTAACATTTCATTCCGTGGAACCCTACAACAAAGGTCGCTTATCTGCCCTGCCTTTTGCCGACATACTGCGCGATTACAAAGTGATCATGGCAGACAACGTTCCTGAAAACCCCCTGAAGTACCTGTACCCAGATATCCCCAAAGATAAGGCCTTTGGCAAACACTACAGCTGTCAGCCAAACGAAGGTTGGGCTCCGCTTCTCTGTTTACTCTTTCTGCACAGCAGCTGCAAAGTCAAGAGGCAATTTAAGGAATGTGGGGAGAGGAGGGAGAGAACAGATTAAAGGCCTCCTTTAATAGTCATCTTGAAGAGAACTGTTTTAACATGTGTCTGTCATTTAGGCAGCTTCATTTTGCAAATACATCCCTGGTCTTAGAGGTTACAGTAGAGTTGATGAAAATATTTAAAAGAAGCTAAGAAATGGATTTTTTTTTTTTTCCTCCTGACTGATGCATCACAAAATTCAGTGCTCGGGTGTTCAAAGGAGAGGAAACTGAAAAGCCATCCTGCTAATCAGCCTCATAGTTGTGTTACACTGTAGCATGCTGTCTCTTTAATTTCAGGAAAACTCAGTAATTCCCAAACAGCTTGAAAGCCCTACTTTATTTCATTTCATTCAATGGAACCTTATAAAAAAGGTTGTTTATCACCTTGTCCCAATATACTGCACAATTAAAAAATTATTTTGGCAGACAATGTTCCTGAAAACCCCTGGCAACTGCACTGGAAAATGCAAAAAGGCTAAACAAGGATGGTTCCAAATATGTTCAGGCCCACGTTCTTTTTTTGTCCAAGTTACAAGTCAGCTCATTTTTAGATCAAATTAATTCTCTCTTTGTTGAAGCCCTCAAACCTTTAATTTTTAAGTCTTCTAGACTTTCAGTATCAAAGATTACAATTCCATTTGCACTCTAATTCCTATACAACTCAAAAATATTTGGAGGCCAAAGTTCTTTTCTCCCTCTTCATTTTAAGTCAGTGGGCTTTGCCTAATTCTCCAATCCTCTAAAATCTTACTTATATGCTTAATTTCATGCAAAAGACATGGCTGAAGCTGTAGCTATAGAGACAGAGCTCCAAGCCTTTGCAGAAGTGAAATCTGGATGCTCAGAGTACCAAACTTAAAGAATTGTATATTTACTTTGAAGGCCTAACAAGATCTCTTTCATCAGTTGTGGTATTATATTGTGATTCATATCAAGGGAGCACAGACAATTCTGTGACTAAGACCTGAACTCAAGGACTAATGTCAGGATTCCCCTACTTTTATGGCTATTTATTTATGCAGGGACTTTTCAATTTATTATTGTCTGCAGCACTTCAAGCAAATAATCCATTTCAAATAGATAATAAAATTACTAGACAATATTCAATTTCTCTACTATTTATTCTAGTCTCAAAGCCCTCAGATGGAGGAGGGAAAGGTTATGTTCCTTCTGTATTTATCCCAGTCTCCAAAATGTAAGTATCTTCACAGGTGTCTTACACGTCAACTGTTATTTTTATCTAATTTACTTTCCCATTGCAGAGTTTCCCCTGCCTCCCTTCCACAAAATATTTTAAAATAGTTTGGCATAGAAACACAAGGCCAAGGACTGCTAAACACAAAAAAGGGAAGTAAAGAACTTCACCTGTACAGTGCTTTTCCCATTCATGGGGCAAAACATTTGTGAAAATTGAATGCAGATTTTTATGGTACTCTGATCTACTTATCTTTCACTGTCTCCTCTTTTTCTCCAGCAGCTATTATTAGGGTCAAGAAAAAAAAGAGGATAAACCTGACTCTATCTCCTACATTTTTAAGTGTATACCAGGTTGTTGGCACGTGCTTACAAGGCCACCAGCAAGCCTGAGTACAGGGTTAACAAACTTAAAAAACATTCACCATACTCCACTGACACGCATAAAGTTAGAGGATTTTAAGTTTTTATCAAGATTATTTTTGTATATTTTGCTTTTGTTTGTGGTTTTGTTCGCTTTTTTTCTTTTTAGCTTAAATGACTCTACAGAACCACATTCTCCATCAGATCTTCTTCCAATGTCTCCAAGTGTTTATGCTGTGCTGAGAGAACACCTGAGCCCCACAGCCATTGAAACTGCTGTAAGTTGTAAACTTTTCCATTCATAAGTAAATATTAAGCAAGCAGGATGTGTACAGCACAGATGCTGGTTAATAAAAGGCTGCCTGTATGATTACAAAAGAATCAGAGCTCTTTCATCACTAGCTGCATTACATTCTGAAACAATGGTGCAGATATTTCCTATTCTAAATGGTGCAGGATACTGCAAGCACCTTGGAAGCACTGGAATTGCCTGACATGCTGGCCAATAAATCATGAATGTCAGAACACAAAGATCCCAGAGTTCTTGCACAAATGAAGGCTTTACACTGACAAATACAAGTCACTTATACCAATTCTCTAGACAGCACAAAGGCCTGGACTTGCTCAAGGGAGCTGCCCAAAGAACATAATAATTCCCAATTCAGTAAACTTGCACAACTTCTTCATGCTGCTATTATTAATATGGGGTTTCAAAGCGCAAAATCAAAAGTCAATTAAAACACTTTCAGCAAAGAAAAGTAATATTAACTTAGGATACAGAAAAATTAGGAAAGTACTCTATGAACATCATATTTTAAAAAAAGTTTTCCTCTTTTCCTTATTGATTAGAAATAATGTTCTGAGTCATGGCTCAGAGTTCTTAGAGCAATAATGTACACCCAGCTGGGGATTTCTCCAGCAGACTTTTCTCAGGAAACACAGGAGTGGTTTGGCTCTAGCAGCTGTAGAAGAAAATGTCCTTTTTTCATACTAGCCCTTAACTTTCTGTATGTTCAATGATTTATGATCTTAAAATGGTTATGTATTTAAAACTCTGCCAATTCCCCTTCAAATGCCTCTCTGTAAACACTTTGCCTTACCCACAAACAGAACAAAACTAAACCAGAATCCTGACTGGCAATGATTGGAAGTGCAGTTAAACTTTATATACAAATAAATTAGTTCTTTTGAGGATCTGCTCAAGAGCAAAATACCTTTTTTTATTCTTCACTTTTTGTCTGCAATAGCACTCATGACAAACTAATTCTTTAGCTGAAAATGAAATAACCAGCCTGCATTAAAAATCTGCATTAAAACCTACCCCACCCAATCCAAGACAAGTCCCCACTCATTTCTGTTTTGGTTTATAACATGTGGAAATGGTTCTGACCTCCTCAACTGCACTTGTGAACTATGCACGCATTTGCTTTCCTGAAGTTTGGGCAGAGTAAAGAATAGTTGGATTCACTTTCATTTAACATCAGCCTCCAAACATTTTTGGTTTCTTCTTGCATGCACAGTAAATCTCAAAGCAGCTCTATTCAGAGCTTCAAGATAAGCTGTGACCATGGCCATCGTTCAGGGTCATAACCTCACAAAAAGAACATGCCTGGTAGCAAACTGCAAGAGTTAAATACAATTTTAAAGGTACCAAGACAAGTGGTTCAGTGCTGCTAGATGGTAAGTGATACTTCTGTAGGCTCTTACTAGCAATGTTTTCAAGTTCTAGAAATTTCATGCGAAAAATAGTTCTAGAAGATTTTTTAAAAATTCCTTCCTTCCCTTTTCCATTCTATTTACCCTGCTAAATGGAAACAAGGAAAATATGGAGGTTTTATTCTTTATCAGAGTCCCCCAGCAATCTACCCTGCTGAAGAGCTGGCTAAGTACAGCAAGCAGACAATCTGCAATATTATAGCAATAGTTATTCTCCATGAAATGCCAATAAAAAAGCACCATGTGAGATACTGAAAACAAGAGTGAAATCTGCAGCACGACAAAATATCCTGCAACTCAGGAGCTCAGTCTTAGCAAGATATACTGTCTGTAGTTTTGCTGAATTGCCTTCTATTTTCCCCCATCCAGCTTCCCTTACCCACCAAAAAAACAATACTCCAGGAAGAACCCTGCCATACATATCCACAGGCTGCAAGAACCACAAAAGTTCAAACAAAAATAATCACCATCCTTATTCTTATTACAAGTTTCCCACACAGTTTTTTCTAAAGAGCATTCCTCTACTTTATAAATAACTAGAAACAGTATTTTCAGGTCCTTATCAGTTTGTATTACATTGTCAAAGTGACACTGCAGTTACTTTTGAATGAACAGCTGTGAGTGCCATGAGACTAATCTTTTCCTTCTTCTCTTCTAGCTGAGTTCTCCTTACTCAACTGACTGAAGTTCACACACTGGAAAAATTCGTAATCGTGTGAACACTGGATGGGTTTAAAAAGTCTTTTTTTTTTTTTTTTTTCCCTGTTACCTCTGAAAATCAGCTTTTCCTGGAAACCATTATGGTATTCTTAGGCCTTTTTCTGTTATCAATAGCATATAAACAAGAAGTTTTCTCCCTAGGGATTCAAACGGCTTCTGCACATCAGATTTGCTGTTGTCACTGAAAAAAGACCAAATCCTTTCTGGCTTGGGAGTCATTTGGCTTTAGTGGGGTCCCAGCAGAGCTAAATTTTACTTGGTAATTTAACTAATTTCCATAGAATTGCTGTAAATAAGAGAGCAGAAGGAGAAAATGTTTTGCTTCTGAAAACAGCATGTAAAGATAACTAAAGCCATTAATGTGTTTGGAAAAATTAGGATTTATTATGTAAATACTTTCTGGTTAATCATAATCTTGTACACCACTGATTTAGATACTATTTCAAAGCAAAGATTCTCATTCCCCTGACTTTGAATGTTCCAAAGGTGTCTGGGATTTGCTTTTCTCCAAAGATGAATTGCCTTGATCATAGATTTTTATCTGACACCACAGCAGAAGTTGGGGAAGGCAGGTAGGCAAGGCTGAGGAGACAAGGGAGTTCCAGAAACAAAGAGAGACAAAACTTGTAGTGTTAAAAAGGCCACTGGAAGAGAGAGTTAGTAAAACTTTCCCCTCTCACAAAATAGTTGCAGAAGTAAATCTATTTGGGCAGGAAGCACTCAGATACTAGAGCAAGTACTGTCAGAAAGTCTACAAATAAAAAAAAATCCTGATCTGATGCAGTTTGGATACTAACTAGCCAATGTCAATAGGGAAACAGTTTTAAAAAACAGTTACTGAAGAGCTGCAGGATTTGCTGACCACCTGACAATTTGTGCTGCATGACAGGATATTACACACCTGTCACAGGCTCATTTAATAAGCAGGACAACTAGTGTTTGTAAAAATGGTAAATCGTCCTTTTTCAATACTCTTTTTTTCTTTCAGGGATGTTTATTGCTGAGTTTGGGTTGTTTGGTTTTGTTGGTTTGTTTTTATTCCCCCCAGTGTTATCTCTAAAATCTCTGTTAATAGAACAGGCAACTCCAAGGCCACTGTGTTTCACAAATGCCTGCAGAATACATGGTTAATGCATGCAAAGTTCTTAAAATATAAACCCTTGAACATTTGCACCTTACTGCTTTCTCAAGCAGGTATAAATGAGACATCTGCAATGAAAACGTAGCCTCCTTGAATCAGTAAGACATGGATTTTACTTTCATTTCTCCTTTTACCCGTGCTATTTAGGTTAGTTGAAAGTGAGCAAGTGGAAACAAAGTAATGAGATATTTTTGTGATACATGGAACTGGATTTCAAAGAAACAAACCCATCTCTGTTCATTAGCCTGAGTGATTCAGTTGCACGGAAGTTCAGCAAGCATCACCTATAAAATAAAAAAAACAAGAGCAATTCTGTATATAGCATGCTAATAGCTTTAATTTATATAACCAGCATAAATAAAATCAGATTTTGGCTTCAAGTTGCATAGCCAGACCTCTGTGGGTTTTTTTCAAGGCACAACAAAAACAGTCTTGCTGCCTTTTTGCTGACCTTAAACTGAGCTGCAAACAGCAACAGATACTTCTAAAGCAGGAAACGTGACCTCTCCTCACATCAGCTACTGCATGCCTATTCATTCTAACCTCTTCTCACAATCTTAATAGAAAGAAACCAGGGGATACCTTATATTTTTGACCATCTAAAGGTCTTGAGAAGCACTGTAAGAAAAGATCAGGCATGGCGTGAGAAAAACACTCCTTTTCCTTCTTCCCTGCTCCCCATGCAAGGCAACCCTTGAAGACTCTCAAGTATTAATTTCAGCCCAATATCACTGGTGTTTCTGGACAGCATCATGGATCAGGTTTTGGCATGACAGCTCCTGCTAGTGCTTCAGAACAGATTTTTGCAGAGGGTAGGCTCAACATTTCATTGAAAAGATGCCACTTGAGGTCATTTCACTGCTTTAAAGTAACACTGGAATAATTTTCTGTAGGATTAATATATACAGACCAAGCCTCCTCCCATTAAAGAAGTGAGAATCTTGTCCTTACGCCACTATGAGTAAGAACGTGGTTCTCTAGTAAAATAGTGGAGGTCGGGGGAAACACGAAGAAGGGGTGCCCAACTACAACCAGAAAAATAAAACATCTGATTTTAACTACTTTTACTAATTGTGCTTGTGCTTTTGCTGTGTTTTGCAACAGCAAAGTAAAAAGAATGTGATTGTTTTGTGTTTTGTCTTGGTGCGTCACTGTAATGATCCTAATTAAAAAAAAAAACAACACCATAAAAACTGTCAGTTATCTTCTTCCATAGTTTTTATTCATAGCCGTATTTATAGACCTACTACTCCCTAGTATTTCACGCCACGAGGTTTACCAAACAGACCTCCTATTTTTTTCTTTCATAGAGTAAGACCTGCCTTCTCCATCATGAGGAGGGAAGGGGCACAGAGTACCCTGGAGTCCCGCAGCAAAGCCTGGACTTTAATACCCCGGTCTTTGTCGGCTTCCAACACCAGGCAAAAACCCAACCAGGCTACGCTGGCCAAGAGACAGCGACAGTGCCCCTGCGAGCAAGGCTTACAAGAAGGGCGGCACGAAGGGCAGGGCAGGGCAGGGCTCAGCCGCACACGGTGTATCTGTGCCCTCAGGGCCCCGCTGCCCTCAGGGCCCCGCGCTGGTTTCGCTTTCGCCTTCGCCGCCCCCGGCCCGCAGCCTTTCCCAGAAGTCACGTGACGCTGCCGCTGGCCGGGAACGCCCCCCGGGCCGCCCCCGCGCCTGCGCACTGCGGCGCGCGGCTCCCCGAGCGCAGCCGGCAGCGCCGAGCGGGACCCGAGGTGANCTGGCGGGGTGAAAGTCCGCTGTTACTAAAGCTGTCGCGTCCTCAGACTGCCCCTGCCCGCGGGACACCCACCGAGCTTTGCGCTTTGGTGTCTTTGCACCTGGGGCAGCGGGGGGCGTCTCCGAGCGCTCTTCATTCCTGTCAGGGACACCCCTGCTCTTCTGTCACCTGTTGCATCCGCTCCCTAGCCCAGCTCCTGGCTCGTTCTCCACAGCTCACGCTCTCCGACGCCTCTCCAGACCTGCCCTGCCCGGGAGCGCTGGAAGCGGACCCCTGTCCCCGGCACACTGACGCTGATCCCGCCGATCCTGCTGAGCCTCCAGCATCGCTGGGCAGCCTGCCTCTGCTGAACAGGTGCGGTGCTCCCAGCCCCGGGGCTGAGCCGGCCGGGAGCGGGGTAACGCGGGCAGGGAGCCGGCCAAGGGCAGCGACGGTGCCCGCACCCTTTGCTCCCGAATCCCGCTGCGTGGATCGGCCGCGGTCCCCCGGGAATGGCAGGAAAGGAGGTAGAGAGGGGCCAGGAAGGAGTCCTGGGGTGCATCGGGTGGCCAGCAGGTCGAGAGAGGTGATCAGCCACCTCTGCTCAGCCCTGGTGAGGCACGTCTGGAGTGCTGCGTCCACTTCTGGGCTCCTCAGTACAAATAACACGAGGAGCTACTTGGAGAGGGTCCAACAGAGACCACAAAGATGGTGAGGGATCTGGAGCATCTCTCTTACAAGGGGAGACTGCGGGAGCTGGGCCAGTTTAGTCCGGAGAAGAGAAGACTGAGAGGGGATCTCATCATTGCATATAAATATCTCAAAGGCGGGTGCCAAGAGGATGCTGCCAGACTCTTTACAGTGGTGCCCAGCAACAGGACGAGGAACAATGGCCACAAACTAAAACACAAAAGGTTACACCTCAACATGAGGAAGAACTTCTTTACATTGAGGGTGGCAGAGCACTGGAACAGCTGCCCCGTGAGGTGGTGGAGTCTCACTCTTTGGGACTGCTACAGCACACTCAAATGCTGTATTACCTGTAATCTGAAAGGCTCGCACATCAAAAGCCCTCACTTTAAACATAACATTTTTAACTGCTTTGCTTCTCACACATAGCACATGCCACTCAGCAGCCGAGGGCGCTGGCATACGAACACCCTAAAAGGACTTGGCAGGAAGGGGCATAGAAGATAGTCTTTCACCCTGATACTGCCCTGTTCTTTTGGATAGGTCTTATAGGCAGCCATTAAAAAACAATGATGTGAGTGGATTTGCATCTCACCACCCATATCCTCAGCCTGGACTGTTCCTTGGACTTACCTTTTCATGCCATTTCCACTGCAAGATGATAACCTGCAGCCTAGAAGGCTACCTGATCTGCTGCTAGAGACCATACATCAGAACATAAAGCCAGTCTGTCACAAAAGTGTTATGACTAATAGAAGCCATTCTGTACAATATTAGTTCATTTAAGCACTCTGTATCTGCTGCACAGGTTACTTGAATTTAACCTTAAAATGTGATCATGAGAACTAAAGCATATAGCAGAAAAAAGCATCTTTCCAGTACTTCTCGACTTAAAGGTCTAGTCTATTTTCTTGAGATCTAGTCCATTTTAAGAGTAGGCAAGTGGGAAGACAAATAGCAGCTGAAAATGGGCACTTAGAGCGGTCTCTGATTTTTCACTCACACTCTTGATGATGAGGAATAAATACATCTGCACAAACAAAAGGTGAAATTGCACATGCAGGATCTCAGTTACTCAAAGTACAGGTATCAAGCACACAGGTCCTCATTCCCATATCCCTGATAAGCAAGAGAGCACTAACACTAGCAGTACCCTAAATGCCATGAAAATGGATTCAGAGGAAAAGAAAGCAAGCCACTCGCTCTCTTCCCCATGTAGTGGGATGGGGAGAGAGTCAGAAGGGTAAAAGTGAGGAACATTATGGGTTGAGAGAAAGTTTAGTAGGTAAAGCAAAAGCCATGTAGACAGGCAAAGCAAAAGGCAGGTGTTCAACCATCCTAGAAAAGCCAGGCTCCATCACACCTAACAGTGACTTGGAAAGACAAACACCATCATGCAAAATGTCCCCCCTTTCCTCCTTTCCCCAAGCTCTACAAGCTTGGTGCCACATGGTCTGGAATACCCCTTTGGTCAGCTGGGGTCAGCTGTCCAGCTGTGTCCCCTCCCAGCTCCTTGTGCACCCCCAGCCCTCTCACTGGTGGGGTGGGGTGAGGAACAGAAAGGGCCTTGATGCTGTGTAAGCCCTGCTCAGCTGTAACAAAAACATCCCTGTATTACCAACACCATTTCCTGCACAAATCCAAAACACACCCACATGCTAGCTGCTGTGAACAAAATAAACTTTATCCCAGCCAAATTCAGCACACCCTCCAATTTTGTCAATGTACATGAAAACTAAAAATTAGGGGTTTTTTCACCAGTTGTGTCTAAATACGACTTAAACATTTACACTAACTTTTTTTTCACCCCTTCCTCAGGATGACTCAGTGGTACCAGCTACAGCAACTTGATTCCAAGTTTTTGGAGCAAGTTCACCAGCTATATGATGACAGCTTTCCTATGGAGATCAGGCAGTACCTGGCACAGTGGCTGGAAAACCAGGATTGGTAAGCACAGAAATTAATTAGGCTTTGGGTTGTGTGATAAGCAGAGCCTTCAGATGTGCAGTTACAGGCAGCAGCAGAATGCTGGGGAGGGAAGTTGCTAGGTGAACCTTTGCTGGTAGGATGCTTCAGTAGCTCTGTGGGTGCTCCAGCCTGTGTTCCTGGCCCTCTTCAGGGCTTTCTAGAGGGGCCTGATATCTGGAGTGGGTGTCCTTGCTCATGTTGCTCTCAGTGGTCTAGACCAAAAGTGACTTGATAGTTAGTGCCTCAATAGCTGTCTCTCACTCTTCAAAGAATGAACTTCTGCCAGACTTTCTATGGAGTGTCTTCTCTTTGAAGAGTGGTACAACATGCACATGCATCAGAGTCTCTTTTAGGTTCCTGATGTGCATGCTAAGAGTAAAATAATTTGAACAGAATGTGGCAAAAATAATAGAGAAACAACATTTCTTTCTCAAGGAAAGGAAAGTCAAAGTTAAAGAGAATCAAACTGGCTTACATTTGAAAGTAATTCTCACTGCTTGCATATTCTACAGCTGGATCTGGGGATTCAAAATCAAGTGCATCTGTATGTATTTCTTGGATCTTGTATTGGAAGTGTATTTAACCCAAAGATGTTTTAAATTATTCTAGGGAACATGCGGCCAACAATGTATCATTTGCCACACTGTTATTCCATGACCTGCTCTCACAGCTTGATGATCAATTTAGTAGATTCTTGATAGAAAACAACTTTTTGCTACAGCACAACATAAGGAAAAGCAAACGTAATCTTCAGGTAGGCCTGGGTTCTGTATCTATACATTTGCTTGATTTGCTTCAGTGCAGTTGGATGCCTCTAAGCAACTATCCTGCTGTGAGGGATTTTCACAGAGGATATGTGAGAATCCTGATTTAAAAGCCAGAATTCAAGTGTTGCTCCATTTTTGTTTTGATTTGCTGCAGTTAGAAAGTTACAGTTTAATTATCAGTACAGTTACAGTTTGAGAACTCTAGGAAAAAGAAAACCCCCCGGATAGCACCATCCTGAGCAGACCAGTGCAGTACTCAATCCACAGCATATTTCAGCTTTGTGTGCAGGTTAAACAATAAGGGTGAATTTGCATCCAGCCTGGACTATGTGTTAAACCAGCAGCCATACCAAGGTGTGAGAGGGTAGCTCTTGAGGGATGAGTTCTCTCTAGGACGGTAGGGTAGTATCCCATGTCTCCCAGTGATGTCTCTGACCCTCTCCTGTTGTGTTGTGCCAGTCCTGTCTCTTTATTTGCCAATGAACTACAACAGGAGCTCGCTCTTGGAGCTGGTTGTGGCCATCACACACTAATCCTGGAGCAAGCTATGACCAGTGTGTCCCCTGAGGCTCACACACTGGTCACTCCCTAATCTTTGCCAGCCTGAAAGTTACTGAAGGACAAGAAATTATGTGCATGGACTTTAACAATAGGCTGTGTCTCTAATGCTAGGATAACTTCCAGGAAGACCCAATACACATGGCAATGATCATCTACAACTGTCTGAAAGAAGAGAGGAAAATACTGAACAGTGCCCAGGCATCAAATGAGGTAACAGTCTTGAAATGTCTGCTGCAGTTGTATCTCCCCTTTCCTGTTATTTAGGACAAGGGAAGTGGATGAAGACTGTCAGGGGAAACAGGCTGTCCACTCTCTGCCCAATAAGAGGTTCCTTAAGAAACAGAAGAGTGGACACTGATATGTACCACCTGGACAGCATGGCTTTTTTCTGCTGAAGGAAGCATTTGAAGGATAAATGGCCAGGAAATAATTTTTATTCCTTGAGTGATGTAAGAGCTATGCTGGTTGTTTTAATGCTTTTGTAGTATGATGTAGCCTGATGTGCTAATTTGATTTTATTTTAATAATCACTGCTTAACTTATTTATCCATCAGGATTTTGGGTTTGTTCTTCTGCATTTTACTCCCCAATTTATTCTCTGTTAAGCAGCTGAGCATGCTTCTCTGGACTATCCCTGGGAAAATTATGCATCATTCTCCTTCCCAGTTGTCTCCAAGTGTTTCTTTCTATTTTTGGTGGAGTTTTGGGGTGTTTTTTTTAATGAAGCCTATTTCTTTCCTCTGAATTATAGGTAAAGCCATATCTTCTCCTTTGTCCCCTGTTCTCCAGCTTCTCACCTTTTTTTTCCTTTGCAAGAACTGCTTTGCAATAAAAATTCTGCAGCTGAGAAAGGCATGCAAAATGTATAGATAGCTGTAATCCACTTACGTAGAAATAAAGTGATGACTGACCAAGCATGTTAATTCCCAGTGCTGAAATACCTCAGTTTACAGCAAGGCTTTGAATGTGCAGTGTGGGAAGAGCACTTGGGCAGGGACTTCGAACAAGGAGCCCTTTGCAACAGTGTCCAAAGCAGCTGCTCTAAGAGTGTGACTCTGACACAGCCCCTGTAGCTGCAGCACAGCTGTTCAGTCCTGGCGTGTGACATAAAGTACTCGCTGCTGCCTTTCCAGTGTGCAGTGCATTTGTGTTATCTGAAAGGGGAAAAGGAATTACAGAATGATTTGGATTGGGAGGGATTAGAGATCATCTATCTTCCACTAGAGTGGGTTGCTCAAAGTCCGGTCGAGCTTGGCCATCACTTCCACCACTGACTTAAATCCATGACAGGGTACCTTTGGCAGTTCACCAAAATAAATCCTTTGTTTCTTTCAAATTCACCTTAACTTCATTTTTTTATACTACAAAACTGTAGTATGATTCATCAGAACAAGCCATGCATCCTCAGGTTATCTGTCAACAAAAGCCACTAATTTACATTAATGAAAAAAGTAATGGGTCACTCTGGTTTGATTTGTTCTGCTTCTTCCCTCAGATGGAAGTAGGGAGTATACAGAACACTGTGATTGGGATGCTGGACAAGCAGAAGGAGCTTGATGCCAAAGTTAGGGCTGTAAAAAGCAGTGTTACAGTAAGTATAATATAACTTTTCATAGTAGTGCCTGTTGATTCGCAGATAGTGAAAAGCTTTCAGTAGTACATTAGACTTGATAAAACGAAAAATAAAAGTAAGGTGGGGGTTTTCAAGTCCATAATTAGGGATTGTCTCATGATAGAAAGTACCTTGTGCCTAAATTTTAGCAACAAAAGCATTTTACCCATCTGAAATACTAGCAACTGAGGAAAAAAACCCTCGTAAATCTTATACTGACCAATTTGTTGCTAATTAGATGTATTTTTTTTAGCATATAGATGTTTGTCTCAATAACTACAGTCACAACAGAAAGCTTTTCTCCAAATAGTACTTAAGAATTTGGAAGTTTAAAATGCTATGTGCTGTTACAAGTTTTTCCACTTTAGCCTAGGTTCTGCTGACCTCTGTGAACATACATGCCTTGACCACAAGGACATTTGCATACTTTATAGTTAACAGATTTCAGTTAGCTGAGAAGGAGGAAGAGTGAATAGAAGGTGATGAAATTTAAGGATATTTCCTCTTAGGGAATTCCAGGAAAAAGCATTGCTACAAAACTGGCATGCCTATCAAGGGCTGGTATCAGGCAGTTCCTAATCAGATGTAGTCTTGTATTACTTGAAAATATTAAATCATTGTGGCCACCCTCACTCGTGCATTACAGGATGTGGAGCAGGACATCAAGGCATTAGAGGATATGCAAGATGAATATGACTTCAAATGTAAAACCCTACAGAACAGAGGTGAGTCATTTTTCAAGGGCATCCCCTATTGTGTATAGTTTGTCAGAGTAAACTGCTCTTTATGTCAGGACACTGAACCTAATGATACAAAACCAAATTTACTGGTAGTGTCTCTCCCTTATTAACTCTGCTTCACACTGAAACCTAAGTTCCTGCATCTGTCTTTTGTTCCAAGAGAGTCTCCTTGTTAACACAGCATTTCTTTGCCCTTTACATCCCTTTGCCACTAGAAGTAGCAAACCCTGTAGGCTCTGTGACCATTCATGTTGAATGGTCACAGAGTTAATTAGTGATGTTTCACAAATGCCAAAGTACCTTTAGATTTTCTAGGCTCTTGTGCACCAAGGGAAACACACAGAATCCACACTGGTCTCATTATACAGATCTGTCTCTGCTGTTGAATTCTTTGTTCTAGAAAAGGCTTTAGTTTCCAACACAACTTGGCAGAGCTGACTATACCTCAGAACAGAGACATGTTCAGAAGGTACTAAGGGAAGCACTGAGCCACAATCTTGCATTTTGTATTTGTCCCCTTCTCCCCGCCCAGAATTTCCCCCACCCATCCTTCAGCCTCACATTCACAATTTGGACTTAATTTACAGAACACGAGTCCAATAATATGTCCCAGGAGGAATACAAGAAAGAACAGCTGAATCTCCAGCACATGTTTTTATCACTGGACTGCAAGAGAAAGGTAGTGCTCAAGTTTTCTTTCAGAAGTCAGCAGCTCTTCCTCTTAAGCACACATTCATTTTCATTGAATTGACATGAATTAGCAGTACAAAGTTTTTTTTAATATATCAGTTGAACTGAGATCTTTACAGAGTTTTTTCAAGATAGATGAGCACTAGCTAAAACAGTACTTAGTTCTCCTGTATGAAGTATTTTTAATAAGCAGGGTAATCTCATCTTCTCCGTAGGAGGTGGTGAATAAGATAGTACAGCTGCTACAGAGCTCAGAGCACACACAGGCTGCCCTTATCAATGATGAGCTGGTGGAGTGGAAGCACAGGCAACAGACAGCATGCATTGGTGGGCCACCCAATGCCTGCCTCGACCAGCTGCAGAACTGGTAGGTCTTTTGTAAGACTACATTTGAACCGTGTTATGAAGGAACACCACATGTAGGAAATGTCCTGATTGTTTATATTAGCCATTTTCATTCTGTCTTACCATTACTACATTCATTTGATTACCTCACCACCTTTCCAGTGAGCACTGCCACATCCTCAGGGACAGTCACCTGGCTGGTGCCTCTGCATTAGTATAATGGAAGAACATGCTAAAAGTAATAAGATCGTGTCAATTGTAGGTTCACCATTATTGCTGAAAGCCTACAGCAGGTTCGTCAGCAGCTCAAGAAGCTTGAGGAACTGGAACAGAAGTTTACCTATGACCCTGATCCCATCACAAAAAATAAACAGCTTCTGCAGGACCGAACACACTCTCTTTTCAAACAACTCATCCAAAGGTAATAGACCAGAAGGATCTTTTGGTTTTACCGTGAATAAATAGATGAAGAGCACCTTCCGTACTGTTCCCTCAGTATTTCCTGCATACTAACTTTTCATTTTACAAGGTTTTCCTAAGTCTGTCACAAACATTAAACTGGATTACTGCTTTTGAGTTTTACCCTATCTAGGATTTCCACAGGTTAAGGCCTGTGGAAAAGGTTTGTGATCAGTCATAATTGTTAGCAAGAGCTTTACTGCAGTACACACTGATTACAGAGTCAAACCTCCAGTCTATTAGTCCACTTCTTGCTTTAAGCTTCAGCCCTGCAAAGTTCAAGTGAAGAGAAGCAAAAAATCTGCATCAAGCTGTGCCCAAGATAGATATACACTAGATTCTCCAGTCCTTTGTCACTGGACACATCATCTTTGCCTCCAGCACGGGGAGGCCAGCCCTGCCTCTGTACCACCTCTGTGATGCATGGTACTGTTGCTGGTAATTGCCTCACATAAAGTCAGAGTCTCATTCTGTAAACATACAGTAGACAAAAATTTGGGGTGTATCAAAACAGTATAGCCCTAGAAGTTTGTTTCATTGGGTAAGCTGGCCCTCATCAAATCCCCTGCTAGTGTATCCATCTCTTGGGCACTTGTAAGAATTCAGGAAGCCCTGGGAATCGCAAACAAAGCAACCCTCCTCACTTGCACTATGCTAATTACAGCACGGTGTTTCCTTGCTGTTTGATCTCAGGGAAGTTTGATGTAGCAATCTCCCTCCCTCAAGCCATCAGTGTATTGCAGAAAAGCCAACACCTAACAAAATCACTATTTCTAGCCCCACTGAAACAATTGAACTGAAACACACACCTCTGTGTAGATTGAAATTGAATTAATAAAGTGCACAGTATTACTAGTAAATCAACATTCTTTTGAAGTTCACTTTTTATGTGGTTTCTTGTTTAAGGACAACACAGATAAATCATGGTGCCTTTAATCTGTTCTTCCCATAGCTCCTTTGTGGTGGAGAGGCAGCCTTGCATGCCAACACATCCTCAGAGGCCACTAGTCCTGAAGACAGGAGTGCAGTTTACTGTGAAGCTGAGGTATGTTTTCCCCTTTCCTAGTTCCTGTTTTGTGGCAAGGCTTTCCTGTCACTGGCTTCCTGCAGCTAAGAGGATTGCACAGCCTGCCCTGCAGCCCACGGGCTGAGGCCAGGAGGAGGGAAGTGCCATGGGCAGGGGCTTTTTTCTGGCAGACCTTAACTCACACTCAGCTTTCACTCTTCCCCAGAAGTGGGGTGTACTGAGTGTGTAACAAGCACAACCAAACAGCAAGAAGACACATGCAGAGGACTTTGTCATGCCAAAGAGTAACTCATTTGCCCATTTAGTGTTTCATCTCTAAATACTGTCTGGTGTGGAGCAAGCTTGAAGCCTGCATGTGGCCCCAAGTGTGCTCCTTAAATAGCTGTGGTAAGCAACATAATAGAAGAGAAACCATCTTTTTCAATTGCTGACATCAAAAAAAGATTCTTCTCTTTCCAGATTGCTGGTGAAACTGCAGGAACTGAACTACAACTTGAAAGTGAAAGTTTTATTTGATAAGTATGTTGCATTTATTTCATCCCTCTTATGTCATGGTAAACAGTCTCCATGTTCAGAAACCAAAGAGCAGTCACATTATAAGTGTTGAATTGGCCAGCAGCAAGCTGATTCTCTGTGGCAGCAGGTACATCCTTCCCTTTTTCTTACCCATTCCTTTGCTCTAAATCTCCCTCTGCCACATATCACAAAGTGCAGATGGCTTCTCAGCATCACCTCCACAGAGGAGAGCTCACTATGTTAAATCAGGCACAGGGCAGCACCTGGGCAACAGCCACGGCTCTGCTGGGGTGTTTCACCTGCATTAGCACCAGGTGACAGTGTAGAACTGGACCCCACCATTTCCAGTCACATAATTTCAGTCATGTCTCTAGAATACCTTATTTTTGGATAGTGCCTAGTAAGCAATATAGTTATCCTCAAGCTGCCTTTGAAATAGGGGTATAATCTGCCTACCTGTAACATAGGACGTGTTCTCAATCAGAGAAAAAAATCATAGCAATTGAAACAGATTCTTCTGTATTTTGCAAGCAGTTCAAGAGTTCAGCACTTATTTCAAGGGCAGGGAAAGAAATGTGACAGGCTGTCCAAAATAATGACAGGGACTGTGCTTTCAAGAATGTAAGTGGGTTTTTGTCTTCCCAGCCAAGTAATTTTGGTCACTTGAAATGGCTCTAGGGTCCAGAAATTTGCATAGAATAGGGAATAAGTTAAAAAAAATTCTTACGTGGTTGTGAGAGGTGAAGTTTTGAGAAGTGTACTAGACAGAATGTAACTCAGTAAAATCCCAAGTGCTGGGAAAACCGATTCAGCAATTTATTCAACAAGTGTAAAAGGAGATTTAGAGTGGCAGAATTACATTTTTTTTCCTCAGAGCAAGAGTTAAAATATATTTAATAAAAGAAAGTACTTTTGATTATAAAGCCCCCACAGCAATATTAAGCCTCAGGAAAACAAGCTGTGTAGCACCATATTTATTTTCACTTCTTGAACCAATTGCCTCATCTTTTGCACAAGAATTTCACAAAAGCATTTTACCAGTTCTCAATCAGTTCTGTCAGCTACTACAACAGGAATGTTTTCTCTGTGGCAGAATCTTTCAAAAATTCTTATTTTGTCTTATTTTTTTTCCCTTGGCAGAGATGTAACAGAGAAGAACTCAGTCAAAGGGTATGTGGCATCAGAGTCTGGTATATTAATGTTAGGTTCTTTCAATGAATGTAAGATCTAATTACGTTTTTTCTCTCTTCGTGTAGGTTCAGGAAATTCAATATTTTGGGAACAAACACAAAAGTAATGAACATGGAAGAATCTACTAATGGGAGTCTAGCAGCAGAATTCAGGCATTTGGTAGGGGGCTGGTTTTTTCTTTCTATTACTGATACAGCCATTTACATTTTTGGGTAGAGTCTGGTAGGAAGGAAACAAATTGCTTTGGTTATTGAAGTCATTACTCATTTTTGTGTAAAGAGGAACTGTAATTATCTCTCCTTTTTCTTTATGCTGTCCTTTTTGAAATATTTGGCCTGTTTCAATCAAAATATTACTGAAATAGGAACAGGAATGCAAACAAGTATTTTCTGCCATACAGCTTATGCTGCAATGGGTTCTTTGGAGGAGGAAGTTAAAAAAGCCTGGAAAGGCTGGCTTGGGCCTTTCAGAGGAAGGCCCATAGGTAGAGAAGCTTGGAATAGTTTACAGAGCTTTGAGTCTGGAGGATGAACATTTTCAAGGAGTGGGCAGCTGCAGGGAAGTCAGTGCCTCTGGCAGACTGTACAACACTGTGGATTGTGAGGGAACAGATTGGATCACTACGGCAGGAAGGGAAAAATGCAAGTCCAGAAGCAGGGAACATGGAACTCTTCCTTGTCCAGAACTGAGACACTCTAGAGTTTATCATCCAATTCAGGGGGCTATTTTGATAAACCAGTATTCCATCTGATCCTGATTTCATACTGCTTCTGTTCTTAAAAGGCCTCTTACATAAAGGCACTGCATCATAACTGCACAATGTTTTTTCACAGATGACCAGTTTATAAAAGGGTAGTAGTTACCTACAGTTTAATCTTTTGGCTCCCACAGCTTAGAACCAAATAGAATCAGACACTAGTGCAGCAAGTTTGCATACAGTTGAGCAAGTCGAGCATGCAGACCTCCTCTACCACTTCCATTTGTGGCTGACATAAACGAGTGACAGGTTTTTTGTTCATTTGCAGCAACTGAAAGAACAGAAAAACACAGGGAGCAGAACAAATGAGGTAAGCAGCACTAACCGTTTCTTTGTAAAGTTTTAGCATGATACTAGCAAGGCATTCATTTAAGACAATGCTCTCTGCTCAGACCCATGAAAACACATGTGGGATGAGAGATCATAGGAGTGCAGTGTTTCTACAAAGTGATCCTTGTAGGAAGAGTCTGCAAGAAGAACTACTGCTAGAATGGGAGTGAGGAACTCTCCTACACTGGCATCTGCCTTTAACAGGGCTTCCTGGCCCGCATGGATTTTTCCATGGCTTATAGGGCAGTAGCCACAAAAAAACCAAAAAACGTGCCTGGAGAGGCAGTTTCAGGAAGTCATCAGTGTCACTCGACTTTGACCTGTAAGCTGTTTCTGAGGTCTAGAGCATGTGACCGTAGGCAAAAAAGAGTTTTCCCCATGAGAAAGCTCCATTACCTTAGAATTTTCAGTCCCTGGAAAGTTTTCTTATATTTTTTTGAAGGGCCCTCTCATTGTAACAGAAGAGCTTCACTCCCTGAGTTTTGAGACGCAGCTGTGCCAGCCTGGTTTGGTAATAGACCTAGAGGTAAGTCTTAGATAAAACAGATGGACTTCAGTTCTTGTGTGTCACTTGTGCTGATATTGTGAACTTTTTCTCTCTTGTTTGTTTGTTTTTTAAAAGTACTGGGATATCAAGCACTCTCAGTTATTTCCAAGTATGGGAATGACACTTCACAACAACTCTGTATAGACAAGGGAGAGAATGCTGTGGGGTCTCTGGGTAAATAAGAAAATAAGAATAGATGTGCTTTGCAAAAGTGTCTGATACCTAGAGGGCTTAAACCACAGGGTTGGTTATCAGTTTACATTTATTTCAGAAGCAGTGTGCTATGAACTCTGCTGTCACTATGAGTGCTGTCATAACTGACACTAAATGAAAGTCTTTATTAGACAAAAATCACCCAAGTCTTTCCAGTATTTCATCATACTTTCTCCCCTACATACAAACTTCTGTTGAAAAAGTCAAGATTATATAAGCGGGTAATTAAAACAAAAATGAGTTTGTGGATAATCTCAAGGAGGACTGTGGCAGCAGTGCAGGGTAACCTGACATGTTTCCTTTTGTGCCCCTTTCAGACCACATCCCTTCCCATTGTTGTGATCTCAAACGTGAGCCAGCTTCCCAGTGGATGGGCTTCTATCTTGTGGTTCAACATGCTGTCTACTGATCCCAAGGTACTTGCAAGAAAAAAATGTTGTATTGGGCACTAGGTCTAATTTTCAAGCATTGTGTGCGAGTGGCTGCTGCATTTTAACTCTGCAGATGACTCTTAATGGGTTTCAGGTGTAGAGAGGGGCAGTGACTTCCCTGACCTAAACTGAACAGTGTTTGAAACCCAGA